>OX104130.1:102497-387950 GCA_944470555.2 Heterobilharzia americana
ACTGACGTCAGTTGGAGAACCACTGGAAACCTGAGGGCACTGACAGCTGTTTCAACCTGGTTTGGGACTCTTCAGCAGTACGCGCCCACAACCTCGTCTCGGCACAAGTCGAGCTCAGGATCTCAGGTTTCACAAGAAACGCGTTGACCATTCAGCCACCGAGTAGGAGTTCAGTGGTTCACAGTTCCTACTTCTATCAATTCGCAATATAGCGCGACTATACTATCATGGTCTTCAGTTGACATCCCCTTTACTTCAATAGGTCGACCCACAGGTCACGGCTGCTCATTAGAACTTTGGGATATCACTCTCAAAGCATGTCACTAATGAGCACTATTAACCGAATAATATATACATATACACATGAAATACGAGATAAATTAAGAGGCTGAAAACAAGTCGGACAAGAATAATTTAACACAGACTGGAAAACGGTGGGAAATATTTCTTTCTGAAAGCATAACAAATTTCAATGAGCGTCGTCAATAAATACTCTGTTCCTAACAGTCCTTCTTTTGAAAGTGATCAGGATTCTGAGATACAGAACCTAATACCCTTCATAGGAGGTTCACAAAATTCATAAAATTTAGTCTTATTCATTGTGAAAAGAACCATAAAACGAGATGATCAAGTCAAAACAGATGAAGTGAGTTGAACTTTTGACTCAGATACTGAGAACAAAGAACACCATCACTTAGTCAACAATTAATAATAATAATAATAATAATAATAATAATAATAATAATAATAATAACAATAATAATAATAATAATAACCGCCTTTCACTACTTACCACTATGAATTGATTTCCAATGTTTTTTCAAATCCGATGCAAATGCGAATTTCGCCTTACACTTTGCACACTTAAGCAGGTCATCTGAAAGACAAATGAACATCGAAGTCAAGATAATGTGGAAAAAACATTTCCAAGTCTACTCACACTAGACAATGCAAGCAGTAGGTTCCCTGACACCTCTGTCTCAACATTGAAATAAAAAATACGTCGACTTTCCTCATTATGCAGCGTAAATAACAGTTAGTCAACCAATATCAATATACAGTCAGGCGAAACCACTGCATAATGGTTAAAGTGGCCAAATCTAAAAGGAGCATATCTAGGTGAAACCTAACAACACGGAGAAGTCGAGAACAAAAAATAATATCATCCGAAGCTGTGAAAAGTTTTACAATAGGAAAAAGAAAGAATTCACCTCCATTAATGAAGAACTAAGTACTCTAAAAAGTACTTTGATTGAAAAAAACCCTGAAAGTCTCATTATGAAAACTATGAAGGTAAGACTACCCAAGCCAAACACATAGTTCCTGAAAAAACGCTCTTCTTGAATCTACAACTCAGTGGAGAGTAGTAGACAAAAATATTGGAAAATCGCTTTTGCAGCTAAAATCTGATTCATTTTATCCACGCAACCAATGATTCGATTATACCCAAATGATATGCTGCCGCTGTTTAGCTCCTCAATTTGCGTCTATCATTCTATCGCTAGATGTCTACCCCAAACTTCTAATTGATTCACATGGTGGTGGTTTTGTGAGACATATGAGATGCTATGAAGGGTGCCTATATCCCCTATATACCACAATTATAATTTGGGTATATTTGAACTGTCTTACTTCACACTTTTTTCCGCGCATGCGACATATTTTGTATCACCCACTAGTGTTCCTACTGGCTCCTGGCCTCTTTAAATGTACTAATTATTCGTTGTCTTTCAAGGTTACTGTAAACTCTATAAATAGGGTTCGTTTCCACCCATAAACATTTTCAGTCCGAGATACTATAACTCATCTGATTTCCAGTCTTTTGATTCCTCTTGCGAATCACTCGGGTTGAACAGTCTCAACCCTCGATTATCAATCGTAAAGTATTATCGTTTTCTCAAAACTCCGCATCATAACAGTAACGGTGGTCGAATATCTGAGAAATGGGAATCAAACATGAATTAGCTTGTCTCCGTCCCCCTTCATCTGACCTGACTGCTTACTTATCGTCTTACATACATACGCATTTTACTAAACATACTTTGATAGGCACAGTACGATGAAATAGCGCAACTGCAGTTCATAAGTTCAGAGAATTGACCTACGACTATTGTATCACGACTCCAGATCTGTCCACGCTCGCCGAAATCTCGCCAGTCATATAATAACATCATTAAAGTAGAAATGAAGTCAGCGCATTAATTGCACCTTGAAACAAGATTTACGCTCGACGTGCATTTAGCAACTACAGTCTGTTTATGGAAGTTGATATGATTGAATACACCCGTATTAGTGTCAAAATCACAACAAAGCACCAACTTGCACCACATAGCGATAATTTACGCATGACAACTACCACCCTATTACTATTTGTCCTTTGGGGTCCCAGTGGATCATAGGACTTCAACATTACTTGTTTTTGTATGATGAACCAATCGATGCTACCTTGACGTGGTGGTCGGGCTTGTGTATCGCAATGACCCGACGAACTACGCTGGTGAAACACCTGTTCCCTCGAGGTCCTGCTATGCCAGGAAGGTCTGGTGGATAGTGACAAGACGAAAGGTAGTCAGTTATAGTGTAAATTACTAAGCTATGATGAGGTCCTGAGGGATAAGTCACACTGCTGCTAGCTGGATGGGGTATGACAACGGTAAGCTGTTTCCCTCAGATGACCAGCAGTGCCGTGTTGATGCTACTTTCTCTATGAGAAGGGGGAGTTAGAAAATGTCGGCCTCAAAATAGCACACCCCCACCCTTTGCGGAATGTCAACGCTTGCAAAAAGGATTTATAGTCGGATTCAAAAGCGTAAATCCAAAGTTTTAAACTTGTCAAAATGCAATGTGTGACCGGTCTCAACAGATGTTTTTTGAGCTCTGTGGTCACGCACTATCCTTTCTTTTCAGGCACCTCAAGAAGTAGCCTTCCACGATGTGAGCAGCCGAGAAGTGTCAACTGCCTAACCGCTTCCAGTGTTACACAAGACCAGAATGCGAAAGCTAACCAACCAACCAACCACGATTTTCCATATTCATATTTTCCATCAAATAAATAAGTATGCAACTTTAAAGAAACACAGAACAATCTATTGTAGTGAAATTAACTTACGTGAATGAGTTTTAATGTGTATTTGTAGTCCTTTACGTGACTGTAGATTCTTGTCGCATTCTTCACATTTGAAAGGTTTGTCTTCAGCGTAGTAATGATGATATCCACCAGTTGTTCAAATAAGGGAAAAAAACCGTACAGTAAGTGAAGCATTTACAAAATCAAAAAATATTGAAAATTTTCAACAATAATGATCAGAAATAAAGCAGTGAATTAATTTCGTCACAAATCAGAAGGAAATATCATATTTGAAACCGAATTGTTATACAATTGCTCCATGTTAGTATGGTTCCCTAAGATGTAGAATCAAGGCATAAAAGAGTAGCGAAGTGTCGTGACCGAGTGGTGGGGTTGCGCGCGTGGGTATAATGAATACTGAAGCTTAATAGACAACTCAACCAAATGCCTATACGACTGACCTCCCTTTCTCCCTTCTGTTTCACTGAGCCGCAAGGAAACTAAAAGACAAACACGGCCTGTAACTGCAAGAACAGCGACAACTCTTATTAGGCGAGTAGATGACATATATGTAGTTACAAAACTCTCAGAAAGTGAAGCCATAAGTGAAACAAACAGATTTCTTGTGTGAGGTCGAATTTCTCCAATTAGGTTCTCATGTCCACTCATGCATAAATCACGACCAGAACATGATCTGATCATGATTTGAGAAAAAAAACCTCTATTGGCTGCCTTTTGTCGCTGCGTGTCATGAATAAGCTTGATAATCACATTAAAAGATGACTTAGAGGGTTGTCCCAAACAACCTTTTCAATGTTCGCTGAGATATTCACAAGTGACTCATTAGCTTAGACAACTGACTTTCAACAACCGGGTCGCGACCGACAGACTAAATCAAAGTAGAACCTCGCACACAAGTGCATCCCTTCAACTTATCACATTTCACTGTAGTATACAAACAACAGGTGGATGGAAAAAGACTCATCTCAAAGTAGACAAAGTTATCTGAAAGAGTGAACAATTTGAAGATAAACCTCAGTGTAAATATTCAAGCTTTGGAAGATGCCAATGAGTGAATACATCTGTGCCATTGTCACCGATTTTCAGCCATGTCACCAACAGCCTCAACCACTGATTCATATCGTCTCGAGGACCCCAAGTCAGGCAGTAGTCTGCACCCCACCCCACCCCACCCCCAACAGATGACTCAGATCAACAGTAAGAGACTTCATCGACTACTGGTGCTACGTATCAATCTGACCACCCTGAAACCTCTCCCAATTTAATCCAGTTACCACTAGCATGGTACGTCGAGGTAGACTGTGACTCGCCATGCATAGCATATATCCAAGTCGGCTTCAGTTGACTCAGGTTCACAACCTCATCAATCGATTTGCCTTTCTTGCATAGTACACTTCGCCTGACTTCAACATTGCTCACATAATGATCCCACTAAACGCGAGCGATGCTTCGAAGACAACTGTGATCCGAACCCTGTAATCGCTTCATATCTTCTTCTTTCAATGACCATATCTCACAGTCGTATAACAAGAGAGAAGGAACTGCAACCCGGTATATTCGTCCTTTCACAGATAGTCAGATATCTCGCTAGTTGGTCCCACAGATGACGTAAAATTGGCAAATGTCAAACAGGTCTTCTGTATCTGAGCTGAGTTTTCATCAGCAACTAGTCTGTTCGGGCTTATGCATTTTCCGGAGTGAGAAGAGTGGTCGACACACTCCACCACTTCACTACTCATCAGCAAACTGAATGGGAGTGCTTGCAGCAGACCAGTCGTAGAGCATCACCTTACGTCTGACAAGTGTGATCGAAGAATATGGCAAACACTCAGATCTCTCCTGAACACATTCAGAAGATCCTACATTTTGACAAAGGCTTCATCTTTAATTTTTATATGAGTCCATTAGGTTCCTAGTGAAACATAGGGCTTCACTAGTACCTCACCATTTCACTCTCTTCTCTGCAGTCTTTTCAACCTGGCTCCAAGACTGCCCACAAGTTTTCATTTCTTCCTCACACCATCTCCTCCATGTCACCCCCGCCTCGGACACCCAAACTCATCGTTTCCTATCTGGGTTCCACTCGAGGACCTGGCCTGGCGCATGATGTCGCCAAACGGTCTTCTCGGTGTATGTCAAGTCCAATCTATCCCCACTTTCTTCTCCATATTTATTGGGTGATGGGTTCATGGTTGGTTCGTTGCCAGCCAGCCCGAGTTCCTTGCTGCCTATTCTCATTATTCTGGACATCTGATCCTCAGTATTGAGTGAGCGTAGGCAGAAGCTGTTGATGTATGTCTGTAGTTTGTTGGAAATGCTTTTCGTAAACCATCAAGTCTATGCACTATCACACAGAAGCACTGAAATGACATTAGTGTTGAAAATTCGGATCTTGTTCTTTATGCTGAGTGCAGTGGATCACACTGATTTCAGATTAATGAAGGCCAGTCTTGCTTTTCCTATCCTGGCTTTGACACCATCATCTGTGCCGACGCCTGTAGTTCAGACGATGCTGCCTAGGTAGGTGAAAGAGACAATTTCTCCTGTCGATGGTGAGTGGTGCTTGTTGTTGTTGGTTAGGTATCTTCATCCCCTCTGTCTTCTCCACGTTCACCTGAAGTCCCGTCTTCACTGTCTCTCCTGCCAACTTGTTAGTTCTCGCCTGTAGCTCTTCGAGTTTGTGCGACATTATACGTAAGCCATCGGCGAAATCCAAATCTTCTAGGCTATTTTCATCGGTCCAGCCAGCGTATGCCCATCTTCTCGCTCCCCACAGTTTGTTGCATGAGAATAAAGATTAGGTCCATTCAACAACATTCAACCAGAACATTTAAGCAACTTAAGATTCCTTTGAAGAAATACCAAATGTATGATGCGTTCTTACAACTAATGGACGGAAATGTTGTTCAGATTGGTAACAATGTTTTACACACACTGGTGTCTTACAGCACCCCGTTTTCGGAGAAAATATCAGAAAACTTCAATACCTTCGCTTTTTGGGATCCATCTGATTCTTGTGTCTCTCGCCCATTTCTCCTAACTCACTATTATATCGTACATCACACTCTCACATCTTCCCATGATAACGCCTTCCATCCACATGCCGTGTCCTGTAATCTTGTACGTAGGCGGAGTCTCCTTTGTTAAAGTGTGATCCAAATGTTTGCGTTATCGGTGCACGACGTGGTGGTAGCATTGCGTGGTGTGGCGTACGTAGCTTCCTTCCCATTAAAACTTCTGCAGGACATTTTCGGTTTGATAGGGCGTCATTTGGTTTTGGGCGATAGATGAATAGGAATTGTTGTATGACATCTGTGTCTCCTTCTTCCTCTGCTTTAAGGAGAACTCACTCAAAGATATCAACAACCTTTCTGCCTAGCCACTGGGTTGTGGATGGTACGGTGGTGTACGAATATGATGGACTGCATTAACACTGCAAACTCTGCAAACTCGTGGGAGGTGAATTGTGACCCATTATCTGAAACAATGGTCTCGGGCAACCCATGGCAGATGAAAATATTTTTAAGAGTCGCGATTGTTCGGCGTGATGATACGGGCGATACTGCGACGATCTCCGGCCATTTGGAATAAGCATCAACAACAATCAGATAGTAGGTTCCATATAGTGGACCTGCGAAATCGATATGAATTCTGGACCAAGGCTGATCTGGCAATGGCCAACTCTTTGGTGGAAGACGTGGAGGATTCTTAGCTGCCTTCTGACATGGTGAGCAGCGACTGACAAATTCAGCTATATCAGAATCCATATTGGGCCAATAAGCATAGCTTCTGGCGATGGCTTCCATACGTTCTATTCCTGGATGACCAGTGTGAAACTGTTTTAGGAGTTTTGCACGAAGAGACTGGGGGATCGCTACGCATTCTCCGAACATGAGGCAGTTGCGGGCGACACAAAGGGATTCTCTTCTGCAGAACAGTTGTTTCAGGTCACTGGTAAACGATTTTTGTAGCCATTTCGTCTGGACATAATGCATGACTTTCTGTATGATATGATCCTTGCAGGATTTATTCTCTACTTGAGCTGACGTAACCGGGAGTGCGCGGATGTCACAATTCAGTAGGTTAATTGCATAATCTCTTGTAGGTACTAATGGGGTCGCCGTGTCTTCGTTAGGTGTAGGAACATCTGATACTGCTTCCACTTTGTTGCAGACCATACTCAATATCGGCGAGTTTCAAACTCTCGAACCAGTTGAGACTGAACAGATTGAGATTGGCATCAGTAATATAACAAACTCCATCAAAAGTAGTGTTGCGAAATGAAACACAGGAGTATAGTCGAGCAACCAGTTGAAGCTTACCGCCACATGCGGTGATAGCTGCTTGTCTCGTTGTCAACAATTATGGTCGACCAAGGCTGGACCATAATTTCCGGGGAATCACTGTGATATCCGACGCTGTATCCACTTGGAGACATGCAGGTTGATCATTTATGTTGAGGGTTATATACTCCGCTGTACTGGGCTACTGATATGAAAAGTTGCAGTGATGCTGAGGGATCTTGGTGTGGATCGATGTTAAGATAAGCTTCTTTTCCTGTTAGTTGAACTTGGCTGACGACAAAACCTATCTTTATGTCCCACAATAGAGACACGTATGTTGTTTAAAGGGGCGCGATTTTACATAGTGTCAAGCTCCACAATGTCAACATGCGGATGGTGGTTTACACTGAGTACTATTTGTAGGTCGGCGTGTTGCGTTACTTGAAATCGATCTGGGTGTTGATACTGCGTCTTATATAGCATGCACTTCTGTCACGTTCTGGCAGCCAGACTGTATAAGGGTGGTATCTTGACGTACATTAGTTAATCCCTGATATTCCTCACCAATATCTTTCAATATCAGCTTTAGGTTTTGTTCCAGACGATTTAGCAGGCGGGTGCGTATATCCGCGAATTTCGGTGAGTAAAGAGCACAAATAAATATGAGTACTTCGAATTGTTTGTCTGTTAGCGACTTCAACTTGAATCGTTCACATGCTCTATTCACAATCCCAAGTTGGGTATGGATGTCATCAGCTTCATTGAGTACCAACTTCATGCAATGGTAGCCGGCATTGAAGAGTGAGCGATGTTCTCCGAATTGCTGGCGTAGTGTTTCTACTGTTTCATCAAATATTCTGTGACGTGGGTTCTGTGGAAGGATAAGACCACAATATTTATCCAATTCATCTGAACCGAGCTATCGGAGTAGAAGTCTAACTTTCCATTTGCGAAATCAACTCTGAAGAGGTCTTCGTATCGTCGAAACCGTGTACCAAAAGTGATGTTGGCATCTGAGTTCTAGATAAACTCCGAAACACTGCACCCAATTTTATCATCCGAAAAAGATGGAGTGACGTGTAGACCAGCAAGCAGTTTCATCATCTTTTCCAGTTGCTGTACATCCATTTTGACACCTCCGTCGCCACCGTTATATCTTCGTACGCCAACGGTTATATATATATATATATATATATATATATATATATATATATATATATATATATATATATATATATATATATATTCCGAATAATAGGATACGCTTGCTTATCTAACAGCCAACCTAGTACGCAAGAGCCACTGACTGTAACCCCAGAGCGAATAGAGAGACGACCGGAGCTGGCAGATGGGGGAGTTTATTACTCCGAGAGTATAATCATACATCAATCCAAAACACGTAAGTATACACATAAAATATGACCTTGTCCGCAATTGGAGATATTCGCATAGTAAGAGTGAAAGTCAACCAATCAGAGAATTACATTACAATGGGGGCAGAAATTAAACTATTAGTCATAAGGTGGTGTGAGAATGCCAAGTTAAAAATGTTCAGACCGATAACAATGTTTGAATACAAACTGGAGCCTTACAATAACGTCTACTCTCTACTGTTCACAAATGAATCAAAGTTTGTGGTGGTGGTGATGATGGTAGATTCAAGAGTTTTCTGAAGTGATCAGACCATTGTTTCCTTTGTTTCTCTTCTTTGGTGGTAACTAGGTTTCCTTCACTATCTCTCATTGGTTTCGTCTGCGTTGATCTCTTCCCTCCCAGATACTAACCTGGTTATTTGGTATAATGTTGTCAGGTCTCTCCTACCTGCTGCCTGTTCTACTTCACTTGTCAATGTGTCGTAGAAGAAGTGTCTTGTCTTTCCGTGCAGTCTTCTTCACTTCTTTGTCCAGTGTTTTATACGTTGTACTCAGTTCCTCTTTTCGTTGTTCATCCTTGCACTGGACTGCACTGTTTCATCATCTTCCTCTCCTTCCTCTATCAGCTTCCATGTATCCGTGGAGATCCATTCCTGTCTTGTTTCTTCCTTCCTAGCATGGTTATGCAGGTTTCCTTCCAGGTCTCTTTCACGCAGTTCCAGTGTTCTTCCACCCAGGTTTCTTCGCGGATGTTGCTCAATGTCTCCCATTTCGTCCTGATGACTAACGTGAAGATGTCCCTTGTAGTTTCATACCTCGGTTTCTGTTCTGGGTGTTGAACTTGAACCATGGTCTATCACCAAATTCTTTCAAGGCTTTCAACTTGATCTTGGAGGTAGGTTCCTTGCACTAGATAGTGGTCTGAACCTACATCTGCCCTCCTTCTTGACCTGATCTTGTGTCCAGTAGGCTGCGTCTTCACTTTCTTCACATTGAGATGAAGTCGATCTGATTTTTAGTGTAGTGTGTCCATCTGGTGAAACCCGTGTCAATGCCTTGTGGATATCCTTGTGTTTGTACACACTGCCTAACTCCAACCACCAAATCATTAGATGCGTAGAAGTCTGCAAACAGTTCTCCATTCTCATTCATCATTTCACCGACCCAGGATGAGTTCTCTTCCTTTGTTGTCTGCTCCCAGTTTGCCATTCATGTCACCCCATTAGAATTTTGATGTCACCAACTGGAGCCTTGTCCGGTACTGATTGCACTTGTCTGTAGAATTCCTCCTTCTGCTCTTGATCTGCATTATTTTCAGGCACGTAGCGTAGCATTGTATGTTTGTGACTTTCCTTCCTTTTGATTGAACTCTTGCCGTCATGATCCTGATGCTGGAGGAGATTGGTTCCCAGTGCATGAGAGAGAGCCTTCCATGCTCTTGGGGACGTCATGATAGTCACTCTAAAACTCAGTGTGCTCGTGGTTGTCGTCTGGTTGACAGTATCGGAGTAGATTATTGACTTTTCAGTTGACAGTTTTGAGAGTCCGCTTCCATTCCATCTGTTTTCGCAGATTCCTAGCACTAACATACTATACCTTCTCATCTCTTTGGCAATCTGGGCAGCCTTGCCAGCTGGCTTCAAACATTGTGCGGACATTCTATGTCCCCATGTTTACTTTCGCTTTCACCGAGAGAAGAGAAGACGTTTTGGCCAATCGGGTTCCCGAAGGCTTTCACCAACCGGCATCATTTCGTGTCCCTGACTCCAGCGAGGAATAAGTTTATTTTTATCTCTTATATTTTGTTTGTGCTTTGAAGTTTGTTTAGCGATTGGATTGGTTTTGCGGGGTAGGGTTGCTAGCCCTATCCCCAACCTTCCCTTTTTTATCCGGGCTTAGGACCAGCTAGTAAACTGGTGAACCAGTAAACTAGGCGAGGTTCCGCCTTCAACTAGCAGAATAATGTCGTCTGCATACTCCAAGTCAACCAGATGACCTCCACGGATTACGTCAATCTCTGTGAAGTCGAATGTACCAAAAGTCATGTCCATCAGTACGTCTATAACGAAGCTAAGTAGGAACGGTGACAGTGGGCATACCTGACGGACACCATTAGTTGTCTTCAATTCATATGACAACACACTCTATAAGCCCTGACACAGCTGCGTAGTTTCTAGTAGAGAGCTTTGATTGGTGTTATATACTTTTTCAGTGGGTTACGGATTAGAATATCAGCAATTCTTAAGCAATCCTTGTTAGGTTTATGAGTTAGGTTACATCCTACAAGGGAAACGGGTATACACATAGTAACAAGAATACAGATTCGGCTCACAGTGACGACTGATATTAAGTACCACTGGCAACTCTACTCGAAGCAATGCTCTGATAATAATTCTAACCAAACAGCCACATTAGGAACCGCAGATTAGCCATACTATTTCAGATTCATTCCAGTCAATAATTTATATGCCCACGAAAACATTATGTTAAAACCAAGATTGCATCATCAACGACTGATAAGACCTCCAAATCAAAAGTCAAAAGCATCATCTTTCCTGGAAGAATATTTGTTTAGTTATTCTTCATATGCTGCTGCAACCCCCCCCTCCCACAATTCACTGATCCTAAAAGAACACACTTCCCTCCTAAATTATATAATCCTACTAGGCAGGTGATTTTTCACTTATCTCAAACTTACCAACCAATCTAAGGGACTTTCTCTTAACGTTTAAAATGATTCGAATAAATCAAAACTGAATCAGATCTTTCAGACTAACCTTCATGTTTAACTTTACGATGTTCTTCGAGATGATGTTTCGTTGAAAATAGCTTACCACAGTCGACACACGGTGCTCCTGATAAAAAGGAAATTCGAAATACATAAGCACAAGTTCACAACATTCACTCCTTTTTCCACTTTAACAATACCCTCTACAAAACCGTTACGATCTCGAATCCCGACTACAAATGTCAGTAAATAAATTCCCTACTATTAACTTTGTCTGAGTTGACGTTCTTAGCGCACTACCCAGACGCTGAGGTTAAGCTTATCTCTGCATTCTGTTGACAGAGTCTGGGATAATAGGCAGGAATATCATCTTGTAATCTCAAAGAGATTATTGGCCACCTGACAACCTCCAACCTAACTCTTGATCAATTTTTTCCACATCATGACGTCTTTCGTTTCTTTTTTGTGTGGGGGCATAGGTCCCGATAGGATTTTGGGATGGACTTGTAGGAGGCTGTGCACCTACGTTTTTGCTTGCTGGCACTCGTCAGAAAGGCGTATCTGCAACTTCAATGGAACTGGTCTCACTACTGAGCTATTCGGACCACAACTAGCCTCCTATAGAACTTGCATTACACACATCGGTCGGTCACTGGAGAGTCAATAAACTTTATATTGCCCAATCCTGTGTTGATGAATTCTATGGGTCATTTCTGCAATGTGGTTGCGCAAAGGCTCAGAAACACTCAGTTGGCAAGTGCCGATAGACACGCAACCTAAGTCCAGGGGTTCCCACCTATTGCCTTCAATCACCTGAAACCAATCAAAATGCAGTACGATGCTGAGTAGTCTGCCTCAGTGATCACATCGCAAAAATGACCGCTAGATTTCTTCAGCACATAAGAGTAAATAACATGAAATCGGTGACTCCTCCAATGACTAATAGATATAGATATGGATTTTGTTTCATCAACACTGATACAAGATATCGCAACAAATCAGTAGTCAACTTGTGTCGGTCTTCCTCGCCATGATTCAACTTAAGGCTTTGGGATGTTCATGACCTGAGAACACACAATCAACAGCATCTATTCATGCCTATATATATTAGAACAAGACAAGCGAACAATATTGTCCTCAATTAGATCCTTTCCAGGCTTTACTCTACAGATAGCTTAATATATATAAAATTAAACCAGTCATGTAGTTTTGTCGGTTGATGTGATAAATGTTTCATATAACGGTGGAGATAATAATACAAATAATAATAATGAAATTGATAAAAGTGATAACGATGACTAATTTCATACATATTAAGCTATTTGTATTAGGGTAAAAACTGAAGATCTAATTGAAAACATTGTTCGCATATATATATATATATATATATATATATATATATATATATATATATATATATATATATATATATATATATATAACAAATCATATCATTTTAGAAGCACAATGCATTTAAGACTCCCAATTCTAGTCAACCAATACTGTTTTCAAGAGAGGACCATATGCGTGGTCTCACATTTGAAGATTTGTCCACCACTAATTATTTCAAGTGATTACTTTACGTAGTGATTCCTAACAACTTGTACTTTCAGTTCACAGAAAATTACTCCACTTGAGTCAGTCAAGTGCTAGACATCTCAAGATTTCACCAATACTCGTGTAGATGTCATGCAATCCGATGGTTAGCATGCTCCCCATGAAGACGTTGTGGACAGTTTACTATCCTGCTGAACACAAGCGGAATACTAAATGTATTCTGTTTTTGGTTAATTGTACTAAAGCTTACTGTTATTGCTTGTATTACACCATCGTTGATTGGACCGAATTGATCAGTCTCTGTTGGCATATGGGCTCCTATGCGGATGCCTCGATATTGCCTGGCTATCGTGGCTCGGTGGTGTAGTGCATAACGCGCTGGCGTTTGAAGCTATCGCTCCCGAGTCCGAGTCCCAGTGGGAACAACTTCACTCACTGGGAAGCAGGTACATCCAGCTGACGAGTCCCAAATGGGACGAAATGCGCATCCTGGATTCCACTGCCCATCATTACTATTCTAAAGCTACTTCAAAACTCATCACAAGCTTTAGGAGAAAAATACCCATTGACCCCCCTAATAATCATTAGCAACCCGATGATCTGAGCAAACTAATAAGCTGTTATCAGCAATAAGCGCATCGAAAAATGTTTCTTCTAGTGATAATGGTAGAGTTTGGTAGAAAACGAATGATATCGAAGGGCAATTCAGCATGAGTTAGTGCATGTTTATACACAAAACGTGTAGCCATACCTAACGTGCGGGAAAAATTTAAACTTGAGTGCATGTTGCAGTGATACAGCACTCTCCATCCATCCAAACTAACATAGGACCAGGCATTACTGAGTAACGGTCTGAGTTGCCACAACTCATCAACCCATCATCAAGTAAAAAGGCAGTGGAGTGGAAGATGAAGAGAAAATTCAGTCTAAAGAAATATAAAGTACGAAAGGAGAGAAAGGAAGGATGAGAAAATGGTGAGATTCGGTAAAGCGTTAAGATGAGGATAACGTGTGTATACATCTGCGCCACCGACATCGGTTCCGAGCCGTATCACCTAGAGTCTCCAACCACTGATTTCTCTTGTCCCGCTGACCCCAACCGCTTAGTCTCCAACGCCCCAAAAGGTTCAAACAAACAGTCAAATACTTCATACACTGATGCCATGTTTTAGTCTGGCCACCTTAGGTCTTTTTCTAACCTGAACCTACTTCGGTCAACATTGTGTGGTGAGGCAATCGGCGACTAGGCATACGTAACACGTGTCCCAACCGTCTCAATCGATGAAGGTCCATAACCATCTCAAATGACTTACCTCTTCCCCCTAAAACTCTACACCGGAGCCTGACTTCTGCGTTATTCACGTGGCGACACCACGGAATATGGTCTATACCACGAAGACAACGGTAGTCAAACACCTGAAGCCTTCTTATGTCTTCCACCTTCAATAGCCACGTTTCAAACACATACAGTAGAACAGACCGGACTGCTGTGTAGTAAACGCGGCCCTTAATAGGCAATCAGATATTACGGAGGCGCCACAGGCGTTGTAAGTTAACAAAAATCAGCCGAACCTTTTGTATTCGTGCAGCCACCGAGCCACCAGGGTTGATCCCACTTCCCAGGGAAGTGAAGTGGTCAACACATTTAACCACACTAATGTCCAGAAGACTGCATCTTGTCAGCGTCTTCACCTAACAGGACTGTCACCTGCGTATTCTAGGTCTAACGAAAATTCTCCCAAGATTAGGTCAACCTCTGTGTAGACAGGTGACGAGAGGGAGACACCCATAAGAATATCGATGATAAAATTGAATAAGAATGGAGAGAATGGGCACCCTTGACGGACACCATTTGACGCGCACAGCTCCCCAGAACTGACTATAGGCTCTAACATGCCAGCAGGTTTTCGAGTAGAGAGACTTCAATAAGGTGATTTACTTACTCACCACGCCTTTCAGTGAGAGACATTGTCATAAGACTTCTCGATCAACGGAGTTGAATGCCGCCTTCAGGTTGAGAAATACAGCTATTGTCGGGCGTCGGTAGGCGTGCCCATGTTCCAGTACCTGGCGCAGTGTGAATATTTGGTCGACACACCCGCGACCGGGTCTAAAGCCTGCCTGGTTTTCTCGGACTTGTTATTCCTGAGCTCCACTCAGGCGTCGAATTACAGAACCTAGGATCTTCAACAGTATGTCCGTCAGGCTGATTTCTCTGTGGTTAACACAAGAGGACTTCTCGCCTTTCTTGAAGACTAGAATAATCAGTGATTTAGACCAGTCAGAGGGGATCGTATTTGATTCCCACATTCTGGTTAACACTTCCGTTAACCTAAGAGCAGTCTACCACCAGTCTTGTATACCTCAGGAGTTAGTGCGTTTGTTCCTACTGCCCTTTCTCGTTTCAAGTTACCTACCGCTTTCTCGACTTCTCCTAGTGTTGGGGAGCGTATCTCAACGTTCCATTCAGGATTCGACTGGATAGCGGGCAACGCAATAGTAGTGGCTGGAGGCCAGTTAAACTGTTCCTCGAAGTGTTCTGCCCATCGTTCCAGTCGTCTCTCCTGCGAGTGAATCGCAGACCTGTTCTTCTCCGCTACAGTCTCACTAACCGTTGTTGACCTTTTCCCCCTAGTTTCCTAATTAAGTCTAAATAACTGCCTACTGTTACCAATCCCCGCTGCCTTTTCCATCTCTAGTCTTCACTGCCCACTACCTTTCGCGGTCGATGAGTAGACTTTTTCTCAATCTACTTTTAAGTTGTGCCCGCTCTTCGTTGTACTCAGAGCCTGCAGGGATGCGTTCATGCCCATCCATTAGCTCGGAAGAAACTGTTGATATCCACTGGCTTTTTTTAGCCACTCTTTCCGAGTCGGCTACGGTTCTCGGTGCTGCTTTCAGAGCAGGCTGGAGATGGAACCAAACTTCTTCTGGATGAGTGATAGTGTTCTGTTCCGATAACTGCCTAGCCAATTGTTCACTGAAAGCGGCTTTGGTGTTTTTCGTTGTCGAAATACACTCGTAATCGTTTTGTTGCTAAATTTTTCCCACGTCCATTGAGACGCAGGCATATACGTGCTGTGACCAACGCGTGATCGCTACCTAAACACATACTTCAGGAGGGGCGGCATTCTCCCATCGATCCTCTCCAGCGACGACTAATAGCAATGTGGTCTATCTGTGTCCATCGCTGAGTTCAGCTCGGTGGACGCCACATCAGACAGTGTCTTTCTTAATGTCTGAAATTTGTGCCAACTAAAAATAGGCGGTTGTCTGAGCACAGTTGTAGTAGGCGATCATCGTTATCTGTTCGTTCAGCCAGGATTCTGAAAGTGACACGTAAATGCCTTTCTGACTCATTCAGTCTACCCATTTGTGTGTTGAAATCACCTGCAACAACCACCACCTCTGAACATTTGGCTTTCGAAAGCAGATTAAACAGTTCTCGGTAGAGCTTGTCCTCCGGTGCATCCGAATTGCAGTCAGTGGGTGCGTAGGCACAGATTACAAACAGACAACGGCGAGTTTCACTATTCCTTTTAGTTCTCACTTCGCTGTTCAGCCGGGCAGTGCAAAGGCGACTATCAACTGCGATTTAGTCTGGTAGTGAGGCTTTCCGCCCTAGTGCTTAGTGACATGTCTACACCTGCAAGATCGCGAAAGCCAGCCATCGAATCTCCAGAAACTCAAAGGGTGAATTTTGCGGATTCATCAGATTGGCCAGGAGAGGTTAGGTGAATAACCACTTGAGTCCTGTATGCCAGTCTCAAAAACACAGCACATATTCATGGCCCGAATTGCTAGTCTTGGCCAATGAGGCGTGTTAACCAATTTGATGGAGGGTGTGGATATTGAATACCTTGATGTGTAATTTGGAGCGTAGTTTAAGGAGGCTATGGATGCTGTTCTGTGGATTCAGATAGTTGTCGAAGGCTGCAGAGCTAGGAGAAATTGGAGATGATGTAGTACCGTGAATTAAGACACATGAAGAATGATCAGAAGGCAATGATGAAGGAGGTGGATAGCAGCCTGAAGAAACCTGAGTGCTGGCAGAGTTGTGAGGGCGGTCGACACAGTTACAGCTTCACTTCGTGGAGCAGAACTGACGCCATTCAGTAAATCTTATCCCTCGCACCATCCAAGCTGTGGTCAATGCAGACCAGAAATAAGTACTAACCAGCTTGTCAATCA
Source organism: Heterobilharzia americana (assembly GCA_944470555.2). Classification (NCBI taxonomy): domain Eukaryota; kingdom Metazoa; phylum Platyhelminthes; class Trematoda; order Strigeidida; family Schistosomatidae; genus Heterobilharzia; species Heterobilharzia americana. The sequence continues at coordinate 119,718 of OX104130.1, forward strand.
TCTCTGATAATTAGACCCATTCAGAGAGACGGCACAGAAACAGTCATCATCTACTATCCGTACACTAGTGCACTTTCCTCCCCACAACCTAATGCTGCACATACAAGTGGGTCAGTGGGAAGTAGCCACCAGATCTTCACACAATAACAAGGTGAATTCCATAGATTTATAGCATTGATTAAATGATGTCACTGTATTCTGCATGCACTTCGCAGAAACCGTATACACCCATAATCTGAAATCCTGAAGTTCCATCTAATAATTTACTTCTGTTGCTTAATTCGTCACAGGGTTAAGACGTAAGATTTGATGTGAAATGACCAGGATGCTTTCAGGTAACTAAACGGTGTTGCGCTAACTCTAACCGTTAGGAATCGCTGCACGGTACGAAGTTGGGTAACCTGGGAGGAGCCTTTTGTTGGCGATGAGAACAAGGAATGAAATCAGTGCCAGAGACAACCGTAGGGGAGGTAGGTTACCGTTAGACTAATTGAATTTGAGGGTTTTGGGAGACTTATTGATTTCAAGTTGGTATTCATCATTTACTGACTCCTGGGGCGGGTCATGGGTGCGCAGTAGTGAGGAGTCCCGTACTAGGACGAAACAGCTGTCTGGTGCTCAAAGGTTTCCAGTGTTCCTCCAATTGATGTCAGTCCATGATGAATACCAACTTGATACCGTTAGATTAATTTTGTATGCTGCTAGAAGCATGTGAGTGATGTGTACTTCCTTGCTGCAGACAGCGTTGAAGTTAATCCACATACGACGAGCCCTAATATTTATTCTTCAGCACACGGTAACAGAATTGAAAATGATTCACAGAAATGTAGTTGCACTGTTAGCACTGGTTTATAAACAGTAAGTATCTCATTATTCAGTATCTTACTGTCCACCCAGTTTTCCTCAAACTTAACATAGGAATCAGGGTGATAGATAACATGCACATAAGTTTTACAGCTTTACTAAAACGCAATCTGAAACGTAAAAATTCTCAGACGTAATGAAATATGTAGCCTCCCGACCTGAATTGTCTTTTTACGTAACATCGACAATTTGTTACATCTGATATATATATTCGGTACTCTAAGCACAAGTGTATCCCATAAATAAAGACGTACCTTTCTCAATATCCAAAGACTTCTTCAGCTTCTTTCCCATTTCTGAGATGTACACCGCTTACTGAAGGCGATTCGCTAAAAAATACATAAATAAGTTTGATATGGTTAGGAAGGAACTTAGTTTACATCAGTAACCGTGTATCCTCTAGCATCGCTTAAAGGCATGGTGATCTTCAGAATATGCGGACTAAGTGATTCAGATTGGTCCATACTAATAATCTGAGAACAGATATAAACTTATGACGATGGGAAACAGAAGGGACTATGACTTTTTTGTTGAAACATCCAACAAAGCAAGACCAGCCACCTTTAATAAATCAAGAAGCACTCAAATTGAAAAGTTGAAAGAGCTGACGAAAGTAAAACCTATGGCTGAGAAAAATAAAGTTGCCTACTATCGATAGAACCAAGAGGGTGATGAACGCAACAGGAGTACTACACTCATTGAAATGAAATCGTTTAAGATAGGAACTAACTTAAACGTAGCTGTAGGTAAGTTGAGACCTGAAAACAATAGCATAAAATAAGCAATTGGTTAACTACGTAAGACCTCTATTAAACAGGTTTTAGGAACAGGTACGTCAGCAACCAATCAAACACAGAAACAACGTAAAACCTAGCACACAAGTGGACCCCTTCAACTTGCCACATTTCACAGTAGTACACAAACAACAGGTGGATGGAAAAAGACTCATATCAAAGTAAACAAAACTGTGTGGGAGAACAAACAATTTGAAGATAAAGTTTAGTGCAAATATTCAATCATTGGAAGATGTCAATGATTGAATACATGTGCCATTGTCACCGATTTTTAGCCATGTCACCAACAGTCCTCAACCACCGATTTGTAGTCTTGGGGACCCCAGCTAGACAGTCTGCATCTCCCTATACGGCTCAGATCAGCAGTTAGGGACTTCGTGGATTGGTGCGATGTCTTGGGCTGGCCACCCTGAACTCTCTTTTAACCTAGTCCAAATCCCTCTGGTAAAAAGTGTAATCCCATTATCATGCATCGGACTGAAAAGGACTTAAGACTCACTCGAAAGTTATGGTGGGCAAACCTTATAACCTATTTGAGGGTGTGAAAATGGTAATGGGAAACATCCATATAATAATTCACCATGCAAAGGTCAACAGACTGCTGCTTGGAGGGAAAGGTAGACGCTGGAGTCTCACATGTAACAGTTAGTTGCTACATCTAACTTCACTATCATTCACTATCTTTCCTTGCTCCTCTATCTTGAGTTCTTCTACTTTGATGTGAAGTGTTGAAGTCTCCGCCGTTGACTACGCAATCGTGATTTGCAGAGGAAGTCCTCAAGACTGGATTGAAGGGCAAAGGAGCTAGTGAGGGACCAACATACAACCCTGAGCAATTGTTTGATGACATGAGTGGTGAAATAGCACCATAAATACTCCGGGAGCAGGATGGGGGTCGCGTGGCTTACCCCTCTTACCTTTAAACGCAGAGACCCACTTCACCTCCCAGTCTGAGCTTAATTTCCCTGTGGAGTAGTTGCATGTCAGTTATATGCATCTATCAGAAATGTCCGGTGGCAGCTACAATTAAGTTGCATACAAGACGTCAGAATGCAGGTGTTCGCGGAACGTCCTCATTACCACTTCCCTCTAAGTCCCTTAATGTTGCTGGTAATACATATTAGGGCATAGTTGACGGGAAGAAACGACTGATTGCTTACTTCTGATACAGCGCTTACGTGGTTGGGTCTAGGATCACCAGTCCTCAGAACGCTAGCACCGATCCATCTTTTGGCGCTATACTTTCAGTTTGAAGGGAGGCTTTACTAGTAGAAGTTTCAGAAATCTAGTCAGGTACCTGACTCACTGACATGCCTTTGACAACGTTTAGCCTTGCAATCAAGCGTCAAATAAAAAAAGTGTGTAGGGGTACCCCACACCACTTGTTATACGTATAATAAGTGGTGTAGTGGAGCTCCTTGTTTAGATCTACTGCATCACAATCCACCAAAGACCTGGAGCCATTCAGCAAAACCAAGAAGCGAGCACGAAAAAATCAATTGGTGTACACAAGCTCGTTAGACAGATATTGGGTATTGGACCCACGGAAATGCTGACTACGTCAAACGTTAAAGCGAAATTTCAGTTAACTTAAGTCAGCCTTATAATAATCCTCACCACTGTACCTATCATGAGAAATAAAATTTGTCGCAGGTAGGATGCCCAAAAACCCAAAAGAACAAACCAACGGTCCAACCAATCATACTCGCTGAAACAGCCAGGCTTCGATTTCCGCTCTTTAATTTACTACTCGTAAACCGCGTCTCACTAACAAGTTCGGTATCCAATTTTTGTTTTGCGAGTTTGTGTATACCAGTTGAATTCTAGGTCATTAGGAAAGGCTGCGGATCATCAGTCGAGTCTGGTTCACCAGATGTAGCTCCCATATTGCTGTTCCTGTAGTTGACACAATTCAGATCCGATTCAGAAATGTTGTCTGAAGATAGGAGGCTATGAACTGATATTAATCCTTTTCCAGTAGATTTCTGTGCTTGTCCAGTCCCTTTTGACTGAGTCAGTTGGTGGTGCGGACACCACTTCTTCTAGGAGTCGGTTCCGGGCATTGATTACTCGACGCGAGAACTAGTACTACGCTGTGACTTTATTCGTTCTTTGCTTTTGTAGTCTCTTACTATGACCTCTGAGGTGTTACGACCTGGTTGGAAGGAAAAGAGAGGACAGATCAGGTCCGGAGCCATTTCTCAGAATCCTGTATAGGATGATTAGGTCTCCCCACTGTCTGCGGTAGGACAAAGTGAAGAGTTTCAGCTTCTTAAGTCGGTCTTCATAGTTGAAGCCAGTCATTGCAGAGGTCATACGAGTGGCTGACCCCTGAACTTTTTCTAGGTCTGCATCAGCTTTCAGACAATGGTTGGCCGCCTGTCTACAGTTTTCTAATTTAGACCCAACTAAGGATGTGCATAAGGTGGTGAACATGTCACTACTTATTTTCGTAGACGTTCTACGTAATGCCTAGAGAGTCCTAAAACTTCGAGCTGCTACAAGTCGACAGTGTGCAGTGGTTTTCAAGTCATAACTAACCGTGACTCCTGGATCACTGTGGGTCAGTACTGGCGGTAGAGGGGTCCTATCAATATCGTAGGTGTTGACGTGTGTATGCGCCCCAAATGCATGCTCACGCATTTATATGCACTGATAGGCACCAGCCACGTCCTGGCCAGGTAAACAAGCTGTCTGGGTCTGTCTAGAGCGCACGTATATCCTCATCGTTCCTAATCTCCCACCAGACTGTTACATTATCGGCGTAGAGAAGCGTAGGGGATTTGGTGATGTTGGTAGCTCATTTACGTATAGGAAAAACAGCAGGGGCCCAGGACTGTGCCTTGCGGCACTCCACTCTCTGCAAACTTCCAAGCGGAGAGTTGGAAATTGATCCTAACTCTTTGTTTCCTACCAACAAAAAAGTCTCTCATCCATGCCACCAGACTGCCAGTGATTCCAAAGCTTCCCAGTTTTCCTATCAACCTGGAATGAGGCACTTTGTCGAACGCCTTACTAAAGTCAATGAAAATGACATCTGCTGGTATCCTATCATCTTTAGATTTAAACCAACTTTCTCTGACTGCAAGGAGGTTCGTCAGGCAAGAGAAATTTCTACGAAAGCCATGCTGCGAACGAGACAAAGTGTTGCTCTCTAAGTGGAGTGTGGTGGCCTTGGTTACTCTTTCTGGGATTTTTACTGCAATACTGGTCAAACGTATCAGTCTGTAACTTGATGGGAGCTGCTTAGAACCTGCCTTTTGGATAGGTGTTACTATGGCATCCTTCCAGGCATGGGGGAGTGTGCCTGAATATAGTAGTCAATGGGCCGGCTACATAGAGTGCAAGCACTGTGAGCAGCCCCGGGCGCAGCTCATATTGTCCCGTTGATTTTTCCACATCGAGAGTACTAGATGTTCGAAATACATCATTACGATCGACATTCACAGAGTTTATTCTGTTGGATATCAATGCTCCTGCTGTTGGATAACTGTCCACTGAGGATTCCTGTGTGAAGACCTCAGAAAAATATCCAGCCATGGCTTCTGCTTTTTCCTATCGTCCCCAATCAAACAGTCATTTTCTGTCCCATTGATTAGAACGGGTGTACCAATTCTTATTTCTATAGTTCTTATAGGAAAATAACCTCTTCGGATGTTGCAATGCAGTCTGGGCAAGATGTGTTTTAAAGCATAGTTGAGACCGGCGGATAGCAGTGATAGATTTATTGCGAGCTTCTTTGTAATGCTTTATGACTTTGGGTGTACCGAGATGGGTGGCAAGACTCCAGCACTTTTTCCAACGTCGTAGCGAGATTCAGATTTCGTGGTTTGTCCATGGAGAACGGTGTTTCCGTCCCCTCGGGACAGTCACTCGTGCATATAACCGTTTAACGGAGCACTATGCGCTTTCAACCGAGGCTTCTGGAATGACTGGCCGGTCCCTCGAGGAGGCTGCCAGGTTAATAGCTTCCATATTCGTTTTCCATATGTTGGATCTAACCGGGGCATCGGCCAGGTACCAGACATCTGCTGTGAATCTGGAGATTACCACGGCATGATCAGCCTTGCCGAAGGGTGCTGGGTGTCGGGTGAAGCACACATCATCTGTATGTGAGAATACTAAGTCCAGAACCGATGGAGCATGCTGACGATTATGTCTGGTTGATGTCCTAATGTGCTGTATTAGGGCCGAAGAAATCGATGCAACCACTAGCCTGTGATCAAATGGTGCTACGATTAGGTTAACACCTTGCCACATGAATTTTAGCCAGCAGCGCTGCGTTTCAGATGTCTCACTTTCATGTCCAAACATTTCAATGGCTTTTACAGCTACGGTATTCTTAACGTAAACGAAGACATCACCATCTTTGTGCTCTAACCTATCCCCCCTAAAAAGGACGAATCCTCGTAAGTGTGTTTCACAGTCACTCATCTAAGAAGAGCGTCACGTTTTCGGGACAACGGTGGTGTCAGGACTTTCATTGCTTATCACAGTACTGAGCTCAGTCCTTTTATTTGAAGGACTACGTGCATCTGTGTACAAGACGATGAAACTACTTAAATGAGTTTCCATCCTACCCACAGAGGCTTGGCATCATTTTTTGCTTGGTGTAGCTTTTTCTTGGTCACTATCAGCAAAACTAGTGGGCAGTCTACGTGTCTGACTCACAGCTTGTCGTGGGACGTGCTTAAAATTTTGTACAGAGATCTGTGTCAATGGATGCTGTGTCGTTATCACTACCATAGTCATCTTTTTTGACTTTCGACGGCATTTTCTTGGTTGTCGTATTTAGAAGTGCCGCTGTCTCTTCTACTAGGGCACAGGTATCCGAGCAACGCTACACGCAAAGCCAGACACTTCATGCGTTGCTGTACCTCTTATTTGCGGAGGGTATGAGGCTTGTGTAATTGTCATTGAGCCAACTCTTAAATCGCTACTCTGCATATCACCGTGACGTGGCACTGGGCTCTACCACAAGCATTTTCATGACACTTTTGGCTCACAGCATAGCAGAAACCAGGGAAATTCACCCAGTAAAAGTTTCTGTCTCACTTTAATCGAATAATATTCCGATCAGAGTAAAAATACAACGGCCTTTGATATGTAAATACAAAAAATGCCAACAATTCAGCTGTATGTGAAAAGTCACTCCCGTTTTCAAAGATGCGGTTCCATACGAATCCAGGTTTAATGTGATTCTGACACTTTTCACACACTTTGGGAATACTGAGTCTACCCTGTATTGTGTCCGATTCCGTTTCAGAGAATCGTCAGTATAAGTAGTCCGTTTTCTGATGGAGCTCCAAGTTTGATCAGACCGTTCCAGGACGCCACATCCTTGGGTAATCAGTTCCAGTAGATCGTTTTTGTTGACAGTGAGATCTGTAAAGGAAAAATTTCTCGATCAGTTTCTTACTCACGAAACCAAGACGTTTTTATATAATACTCTTATTCTCTACTTTAATGCCGCGAGTTTTGTCATTTGTAATTGTAACCTGCAACACCGGGACAGAGCTTTTTCTATTGTAAATTCAATTTGAAATAGATGCTTGTGTAACCATGCCAGCGTCATCATCGCCGATGCCGAGTATCCGTTATATGCTTCGTGTAGGCCGCGCGCGCGCCTTTCATAAAAGACAGTGGGGTTCGACAAATTTTGATTAGTTTGTTATATTTACTGTGTTGAGGTTCATAACTCCTTGAACAAACATTTTTCTACTCTTTATACGGTCTAATCACAGTTTCAAAGGATGTCTGTGTAGTTTGTCACCGAAATGTCAGCTTTTCTGCTGAGGCGATGGGTTGTGAGCTTTGCTCTCAATGGAATCACTGCTCCTGTGATTCCAGCCAGCCATCTGGTTATTAAGAAGCACTGCTTAATAGTCCTTTTGGTGATGGTTGGTATTTCTGTCCATGTTGTAGGTCTAAAAGTAAGTACCAAGTAGGTCTAGGGCTAATGAGACAGAACTCCAGCCACCTTACGGCTGAGATCTCTACACAAACCAGCCTCAATCTGAAGAAGTCTCATGGCCGTTAAAAGATCCCTCAGGTTGACAGTAAGGTAAGTAGCGCGTTCATCACTGTCACGGACTGTCTCTCCGTTAGCATGCCTAAATGTTAATACAGTCCGTTAGAGGAGCCCTGGAACTGAACTTCCCACAGGTCCTCATTATGGGAGATTTTAACTTTCCTCAACTCTTCACCACAGAAAATCCATCTACTGCTCTAAAAGACATTCGGGAATTCTTACTGGAAAACTCCTTCACAGAACATGTTTCCCAGTGTACTCGCTGGGGTCCTGATGGTAAGGCATCCCGACTAGATTATATTTTCACAAATCAGTTCATTGGGGTAAGCAACTTGAATGTTTTCAGCCCTCTTGGCCTAGGTGACCATGCAGTTATCTCCTTCAATATTTCTGTATCTCAGCTAGCCGTTCCCGACCAGCCTCTAGTTAGGAATTACAAGGGAACTGATTTTGAGAAGGTTCGGCAAGATCTAGAAGGTTCCGCTTGCTTAAATTGCCACGACTTACTGGATCTTGATGCTAGATGGGATCTGTTGAAGAATATGGTCCTACAGACGATAGAAGACAACACTCCTTTGATCCCGAGAAGAACTAACAAGTTCTACTCTTCCTGGCTTAAGTCAAGCACGCGCAAACTAATACGGCGTAAACGGTCGTCTTGGAATCCATGGAGGTCCACTAATTGCCCTTTTGACTGGCTAAGTTATGAAGACATCCATAACAAATGTACAGTAAGGATCAGAAATGACAGAATAAACCACCAGACACAACTATGTAGAACCCTGGAGGGGAATCATGAGATACTGTATTCGTTGATAAAACAGAAGAGTAACAGTTCACTAAGTTTACAGGACCCCATTAGTTTGGAGATTCTCTATTCCAACTCCGAAGTTGCAAACCTACTAGCTCATGAATTCCAAAACAACTGTCATTTGGGAGGCAAAACCTCGCCTCCGCCAGACACCCGTTTCACAGAGGGACTAAATCATGTAGAGTTTAAACCCTCTGTAATTATGGAAATATTAAAGAAACTGAACCCGAATAAGTCTCCAGGAATCGATGGTATTCACCCAAGAGCACTCAGAGAGTGTGCTGAAGTTCCATGTGCCCCACTAGCAAACCTCTTCAAATGCTCGTTTCTGGAAGGCAGTTTACCCTCCGGGTTGAAAAGGGTGGCTGTCGTCCCAGTTTATAAAGGTGGAAACAAACTACTCGCCTTTAACTACAGACCAGTCTCCCTGATCTCTTCAGCTGCGAAGGTCTTGGAGGGAGTAATCGACGACTCACCTCGTGATCGCTTACTTCAGAAATCAATCCTGAACGACTGACAGCATGACTTTCTGCCAGGAAGGTCATGTAACACCAACTTGTTGATAGCTTGGAATAGCTGGACACTCTCTGTCGGGAAGAAAAAGCCTATACACATTGGTTTACTTGACTTTTCCAAGGCCTTTGACAGGGCAAATCATGATATCCTTTGTAAGAAACCCCAGCTCATGGGTGTGCACGGAAAATTAATAATCTGGCTTAGAGATTATCTGTACACCAGGGTGCAGTCAGTTAGAGTCGGCTCCTCTCTATCTGATTGGTTCCCGATGCTGAGTGGTGTGCCTCAAGGTTTCATACTGGGCCCACTACTGTTTCTTGCTTTTGTCAACGATCTGCCAGGGGTCCTTAATTCACATTCACCATTATATGCCGATGATCTGAAGATTTGGAGGGAAATACAGGAACCAACGGAAATTTCGATCTTCCAGGAGGACCTTACGAAAATCCTTAACTGGACTACAGAAAACCTGCTTCCTCTCAACTCGAAGAAGTGTCGAATTATGATAGTTGATAAACATAAGGGCAGTCCCATTTATTACTCTCTAGGTGAAATAAATATCTGTCACTCTAGCATGGAACAAGGTCTGGGAGTTACACTAAATGATACACCAGGAGCCTCTGTTCACTGTCGCCTTGCAGCCAATAGGGCTCATGGAATCCTGGGGTGTCTAACTTCTCCTCTTTTCACCATGGTCTATGCGTTGTACTTTCATCCTCATTCAGAAAAAAATCGCTTGTAATGTCCCCATACTTGAAAAAGGACATTGCCACCCTAGAACGGGTACAGAGAAGAGCTGAAAAGGAAGTGATTGAGTTACGGCACAAACCGTACCCAGACCGCCTAGTTGCTCTTCAGCTGCACCCAGTGCAACACCGCAGGATCAGAGGGATGTGACGATGATGTACCACATCGCCCACAATCCCCTCCATCTCAGCAGGTCCCTCCAAGCTTTAGTCGGAAATGCGACCTGAGGGGTCACCCGTTAAGGATAGAGCATGAGAGAGCACGCACAAAGGTCAGTGCTAACTCGTTTGCAGTTAGAGTCTGTAAACTGTAGAATTCCCTCCCTTCAGCAGTTGTTACAGTCCCATACCCTGATACCTTTAAGAGGAGGCTAGACGCACACCCCGATTCCTGTGGTACCGATGGGCTATATTCGAGAAGCTTTCCCCAGATCAGATGCAGTAATACTAACTTGAGACCAGATTAATTGATTAATCGTATCTCTATCCTTTCAGGTTTTTCGGAACCGGGAAGATAATTGTGATTATTCCAAACTCAAAACTTATTCCAATAAGACAGAAGTGGAACCCAAGCAAACGCCGTTCACTAATTCTACAACACGAAGTTTGAAGTCGCCTGTGATAGAAGAATTTACTGTCTATCTTTCAGTCACCCAGTGTATTAGGCATGTAGCACATTAAATGTGATGGTGCTTTATCGCATAGTAAAACGTTGTTGATGAAATGGTCTATAGACTGTTGATGTGACAGAACTATCCGATAAACTTGTAAACTTAAATCCATCGAGAGGTCTTTCGGAATAAGATTTTACGACGGCATTTCTCACTATTTCTGAAAAGTCATCTGGCAGTAAAATGCTGAGGTAGCTGAGCTTAGCGTCTTGTGATGTGACACCACTCAAGTCGGGCAAACCACTGAAGCCGAATCATAGTTTTGAAAGCAGGGCCAGTGACAGTTAACACACTAAGTGACTTGGAATAGGGGGAACCAGTCTTATCAACGTTCCACGACTTCGAAGGTAGGTACATGAAGTTTACTGCCGAAGATAAAGATAACAGTGGAGGAAGAAGGGTGCGGAAACTCGCCAGCACACTGAATGACGGTCTGAAAAATTGGTATCGGGTGGATCTTTATACAGGTATTTAGCATTGAGTGATTTGAGACTCGAACGGTTAAACGCGGGTCCTACCTAGGAGTTGTTGAGCCATGAAGTGCTTTTCCTGCCGAAGTGATATACTTTGTTTCTTATGAATCATTTGAGCTCCGGCGTGATACTTATTTGAAATATGGGTGGGATCTGCTTAGAACCAACTGAATTTTCAAATTTTAGCCTCTACCATTTGTTCGCTTTTCAGTCTAGCGCAGTTTAGCAACCGCAAGAAGTGGTGATCGACAAATTCTGAACTCGAAAGCTAGTTAATATAAAGCTTCATTTTAATCTACAACCCTTGGAACAATTTATGATCGATAGTTACTTAAGGCGCGCTCCTTGAATGGTGATGTGTTTTTGCTCGTCTTTATTCATCTAAACAAAATCCACATTTACTGCTATCCACTGGGGGTTTTCAACTCCCCGTTCGACTTTTCTGCAACAATTTTGCTGCAGAACATGCTACTATTTGCTTTATCACCACTATTACACTCAAAACCAGTAACTGTGTGGTAGGTCTAGCTGTCTCGACCAACTGTTACAGCTGAAGTTGCTGCGCCTGAAGCAAAACATATTCCACTAACTTCCACTTCCAGGACTTGACACTCTTTGGAATCCGACAGAGTCGAAGTAACAGACAATCAAAGGCAGGGTCAAAAGTCTTCTGTTTATTTGCTTTGCGCTACTACTTCTATCAAAGCAATTATTATCCTCGTCGACTTATTAATATGCGTGGTAAAAGTGTGCTGCCCCTGAAAAAGGCAAATCTTCGAAGTACCTCGGGTATAGCCTCACCACAGTCACTGGCCACCTCATTCTCAGTAGTTACACTAGGACTGGGGCTATGAGACGTCAAAACGTGACGAGGAAAGCCACCAAGGATACGACCGCACCACCTAGGTCCAGCTCAACCAGCATTTGGACGAATCTCATGGACATGACGACGACTGCAACACGTGCGTTCTCAATGTGACCAAAAGTAATGCAGCGTTTGGGTACAACGGCTGAAACAGGTGGGTGCACTGTCGATGTGACAAAGAAGTGCCACATAACTACTATACCTGCATGACACGCCACCTATGCACGTGGTTCTGGTATATTTACCAACAGCGCCATCTGAGACCACACTTGGCTTCAGGCCTACTTAGAGTAACTGATAAGGTCCCGGTAACAACCAGAAGCAGGTATCCGTGCAAACAACTATCATCGAGGAAATTCATTCTCCAAAGGACTTCGGTAATGGCCTACCGAAGGTCAAAACCTGAGCGGTTCTAAGCTGAACAAAACACTGCCTACACCAACAGCAACCACTTTCATCCCAAACTTTGGAACTACATCAGTGACAGCTACCAGTGGACAACATAACTAATGGGCTAGGGTAGAGGAGGAAGCTCGAACTATCCGTGAAAACGCACCCGTAGGATCGGATAATGTTAGCATCTGTGGCCGATCTAACCATATCATTCCATTTAACGTTCCTGCTTGCAGTGACAACCTTCTGGAGCACAAGGACATGTTTGACAGGCGGCAGTGGAACTCCCTTTGCGTCATGCTGGGTCCGGGGGCTCTCGAGGCAAGACTGTGTCGACTGTACAAAGGGACCCATTCACCCCCAGGGAAGCCCTCACCAGTAAGAATGACTCTTGGCTCAACTAGAGATCCCAAAAAGTTCCGCTTACTACCACACACCCTGATCATCAAAAGATTGTCCAACGTTAGGTCTAGACCCGACCGATCATGGGTGTCAAGAAAGGCGCCCTGAGAAGCAGCTGATCCACTAGAACCTACAGCCATGGCCATATATGGAATACCTAAGATGGTGGCAAAAACACCCATGGCGTGCAGCGATGGGAGTGGTTGTCAGCTCAGATGGAGCTGAGCGGGGTTGCAGCGGCGGCAACTGGCAGACTGCCACGCCATCAGCATCTGACAACCACAACCTCACCTTGACTAATGGCTGTCAACTTCGACAACCGTGACAACAACAGACAGCGGTTACCCCCGGTGATCAGGCCACCATCACCCCAAACCGACACCTCGACAGTCAGGCCGACGACCTCCACATAACACCGACTCTAACAATTGACCAGCGTAAAAACGTAGCTGCACCGGCTCCATTGGAGCTGGCCAGTCAGTGAAACCCCCCCCATACAAACCCATGCTACTAGCTAACCCAGAGACATCTGAGGTTACGAGAGGCACTTCCAAGCGTCTTTACAGAAGCGTGAGAGGACTCCGAAGTAAAATGTCAGAGCTCCGATCCCTCTGTTCCCACCTTGTCTTGAAAGTCACAATGCGGACGGAAACATGGTCGCCACCGGACATTAGTGGAGCCAAAGTTAGCGTAGACATGTTTCTTTTCAGGAGAGACAGGGAACATAAAGACGGACAGAGCTTGCAATATACGTGAGTAGTTGGTTCAAAAGCGAATAACCCACTGACGCTGTACTGACAGAACTCCCGGACTCCATCTGGTGCCACTTCACCGTCAAACCTACCAAGTACCCAGGTGGAAGAATCTATAGATCCCCTAATAGCAACTTTTAGAGCAAACGAAGACTACTCTCAGCAATGTCCACAGTGTCAACTACTGGATATGACCAGATGCTAATAGCTGGCGACTTCAGCGCTCAAACCCTCAGCATAGAGCAAAATGGCACGACGCCCAGCCAGAAGTTTGACTGTAACCTGCCAAATACCATCGAAATGGCTGGACTGCAGAAAAAAATTAACGACAACACCCACTGGGGGTTAGATGGTAAACCATCTAAACTGGATTACCTTCCGGTTAGAAACATCCAGGTCCAAACTCCTCTTGGGAGCAGCGATCGTGCTTTGGTAGTGTTCGAGCTGGTAATCAGTGAACAGCTACCGTGGAAGGGGCCTCGTCCACACCTCTGTTACAACAGGGCAAACTATAAAGGAATGAACCAAAGCCTATCGAGGGCTCCGTGGCCAGTGGATTGGTGGTCCTTATCGGTTGAACAACACTGGGGTCTGGTAAGGGACATCATCAGGGCGGCAATCTCGCATAACGTCCCCTTGGTGGTAACAACACCCAGAAAGCAGACCTGGTAGCCAAAACGAGACCCTGAGAGCCTCTTAAAAGCCAAGAGGAAGGCATGACACAAGTGGAGACTGTCCGGGCTAGGGGACGATCACGACGCATATATAACTAAAAAAATCGAAGCAACATCAGGGCACGGGGATGCAGGAGGTCGTTCCAGCTAGACCTCGACAAGGAACTTGAGGTAAACCTAAGGAGCTTATACCGATTCATAGCGAGGAGAAAACTGACAAGTAGAGGAACATGTCTTAAGGGTCCGAACTGAGAAAACCTCTCCGGACAGGAGATCATCGAAATATTAAGCACCACATTTTACGCAGCTGAACATTCTGTCGGGAAAGTGTGCAAACCAACTGCCCGAATAGCCCCCCCCAAGTTATCCGACGCTGCATAGTAACACGAAGTACGGATAACTACTGCCGTTGTTCTTGAAAAGCCGTCAAGGCCAAGCGCGGGAAAATCCCCAGCTTGCGACGACATTCGCTTGTCTGTGTTGAAAGAATGTGCAAGTACCCTAAGTGGCCCACTCTGCAGCCTCTTCTGTCACCTCTTGGCTGAACAAAACTCCTACGAGAGTGGAACGGGCCACCCTCTCCCCTATCTTCAAAGGAGACATGCAGAATCCAGAATGTTATAGACCCATAGCATTTCTACCGGTAGTATCAAAAGCCATGAAAAGTGTGACAGATAATCACATCCGGGAACACCTGGACACGAAGCAAGCGATGCTCAACTTGGCTCCAGAAAGGGCAGGTCCTGTGCTTCCAACCTCCTGACAGCCAATGATCACTAGACAGCATGCTGGGATCTCAGGATCCTGGTCCACGCAATTTTTCTGGATTTCTCTAAAGCCTTCGATACTTTCTCACACACCATCCTCATACCCAAAGTAGCTGGGTGGTGTATCCGCGGCCGGGTGCTATCATGGCTGCAGAACTGCTAAGGCAGTAGGGAGTTCTTTCCCCAAATTTCAGCAGGGTTCACCCAACTTGGAGAACATCATCGCCTGGTATCTCACAAGCGGCAACCCCGGGCCCACCCTTGTTCCTGCTGTTCACGAATGACCTCCAGCTGCATATCAGCCCTCCAAGTTTCCTCTTCGCTGGTGACGTCGAGTTGCGAAGGGCAGTGGCTTGCGAAGCGGAATTGAACGCATTACAAAACGACCTCAAAACACTAGAGGAGTAGGCAAAAATAACGAACTGGCATTTAACCTGGATAAGTGCTGGTCCATGTTTTTCCGCACCCCTGATTCCCAGAAAGTACCGCAGTCTGTCCCTGTGGTTCGCGTTTGTCCATACCACAGCAAAAATTCCTGGGTTTAACGGTGGTGGAGAAACTGGACACCAGTTCCAATTACCCAGGTGACGCCTCAAAAGAATGCGGTGTGGGCAGACAGCTCTTTCTGAAGCCCTACAAAACTTACACACGATCCCACTTGGAAGTCCGTAATGACTTCCCCCACCAAGACTCAAAAGAGGCACTAACCCAATGGAGAAAGTTCAGTGGAGAGCCACAAAAGGGGTTGTTGGGATGCGACCAGAACCACGTGAGGATAGTGTGAAAGGCCTGGGCCTATACTTTCTTGGCTAACGAAGGTTACGCGGTGACTTGATAACGGCTGACGAAATACCGAATAACCCAAGTAATACCGAGTGGTGAATATGGTGATCCTCAAGGAAACCCTAAAGGAATTGCCCATCAAAGGCCAAAGACTCATTTGTGTTCACACTTCTTCTCTCCGAGTCCGCGGGCACTGGAATGCATTACCAGCAGAGGTAGTCCCAGCCCCATCTGTTGAAAGCCAAACAGTCACGCAGAGACCCTTGGTCTACCCACTTGTAGCTGAAATACGAACTAAGTAGAAGAAATCTGCTGCTGCCACGCCATTCCATCCATTTAGCCTCTACAACCACTTTTCTTTCTACTGAAGCCACTTAAACCTTTTTCACAGCTCCCACTTGCCCTAACTACCTAAGTTCTTATCTTTGCACCCCCTTTAGCCTAACTTGGTGTAAGTAGATTACTCCATTAGTCCACTTTCCTTTTCCCTCTCACTCACACGAGTTTCCTTTTCTGGGTTTCCCCTTCACTATCCCTAACTCTCTCTAACAACCAGTCCGAATAACTGTCTGGCAACTCAGCATCCGAAGAAAACAACTGCAACAATCCAAAGCTAACCAACCAACACCTAACCTCTTGTTCTGTATACCACAGCTAAAGCAGACGAGTGGCTGGATCTACTGCATCGGAATCCGCCAAAGACCTGAAACTGTCCCGCAAGACCAGGAAGGGAGCATGAAGAAATCACCTAGTCTACGCAAGCTCATTAATCAGATATTGGAAATTGAGTCACACGATAAATGAAAAGAGCGGTAATATAACAGGTCAATTGCGTAAAGGTGTCGAACTTTTTGTTAGCTATCGTTTATCATTGAATGAAAGTACATCTTATGTACCTGACGAGTCACCACATTGAATTGTTCGGTTCATCACTTCTTTTCTGGATTATCACTTAATTCTTGTGCCCCCTACAACAACGTACTACCTATCTACAGACTAGACCAAACCCTATCAGCAGCAGCGCCAGAATACAAACAACATACGAAGTTTTATTTATATTTATAGGCCCTTCTAGGATAGCTATCTTACTTGTTTTCGCTCCTTCAGCATGTCGATATCTTCAGACGTTGGTTCATATACGTTTTCTCGAAACTTAGGAGCTGAAAAATTGCTTGGCAAAGTTGTCAGTTATAAGGACAGCAGGCCAGTTGGTCTATTTTAACTCCTGCAAAAGCTGCCTCTATGAAGATCTAGCTTCTCCCTGGACACGTCGACAGAAGGTGCTGATACTACTTGCTGAGGTAAGGAGTTTCAGTTTCAGTTATAAGGATAGTAGGCCAGTTGGCCTGTGTTAATCCTTGCTGAAGATACCTCTGTGAAGATCTTATTTCTCCTTGAGAGCGTTGACAGAGGGTGCTGATACTACTTGCTGAGGTAAGGAGTGCCGGTGGTTGACAACACGATGGGAGAAACGCAAGTTGATTCCTCAGCGGTTTTTGAATTTTCCTGTGGTACCCTTGGAGACAGTCAGTCCTACCAGGGGTAAAAAGATAGAACATATCAGTATCAAAGTCATTAATTCGAAATTGCAGTATGAGATCACCCCGTTTCCTACGGTAAGACAGTGGGAATAAGTTTAGCTGATCTAGTCGTTCCTCATAAGACAGATTCGAACGGCCTGCCACAAGCTTAGTACCTACCCTTTGAACACGCTCGAGTGCGTCAGCATCCTTTTTTAGGCATGGGCTGACCGCCTGAATGCAGTATTCCAAGTGAGGTCTAAGGTAGGTAGAGTAGAGTATTCTAAACATGTCCTCATCAAAAATTTGAAAGCTCTGCGGAGGCACCATAATATACGGAAGCCCTTTGCTGCAGCTGCATTGCAGCTTGCCGAGGTTTTCAAATCATGACTAATGATGACATCCAACTCTTTTAGTTCAAGGACTGGAAGTAGTGGTGTGCCATCAACGGAATACTGGAAACAATTGCTATGACCAATGTGCATTATTGCACTTTGTTGGGATTGATTTCCAAGCACCAACGTTTGAACTAGCCTACTAGTTCATCTAAATCCGCCTGAAGTGCATACCCATCTGCATCACTGCGTATGGCTCTCCAAATCTTTACATCATCGGCAAATAACAGTACCGAAGAGTTGAGCGTATTTGGCAATTCGTTGATATATAACAAGAAAAGTAGTGGACCTAGGATTTTTCCTTGAGGAACTCTATTCATCACAGGTTTCCACCCGGATAGTGTCCCATTTACCCTTACTCTTTGCCTTCTATCGTATAAAAAGTCCTTAATCCAGGCTTGCAGTGAAGTACCGAACCCGTAGGAGGAGAGCTTTCCTAGTAGTTTCATATGCGACACTCTGTCGAATGCCTTACTGAAGTCTATAAACACAGCATCTATTGGCAACTTGCAGTCACGGGCTGCAACCCATTCCTTCCTTGCAGTAAGGAGGTCAGTTAGACGGAAGTGCCCAGTACGAAAACCATGTTGCTGTGGTGCCAAAAATTGCCTGATTCCACATGTTTAAGTAGCCTGTCACGAATTTTTTTTCTAAAATCTTAACAACTATGCTAGTTAGACTCACAGGACGATAGTTAGACATCAAATGGCGACTACCGGTCTTAAAAACTGGACCTATTATGGCATCTTTCCAGTCTCTAGGGCGATGAGTCTGAGTTAGGGACGTGTTGAAAAGATCCATGACTGGCTCAGCAATAATGTCTGCTAGCGAGGATAGAAGTCTTGGATGCAACTCACCGGTACCTGGGGATTTTCCGGGTTTAAGGTTAATGAGCAACTGTAAGACTCTTTCCTTTGTTGCGAGCACTGTATCTATTGGTGAAACAGTGCTGACACCACTATTTAGCACTTCATCGTCATGATCTACAGAGAAAACTTCACTAAAGTAATCAGAGAGACACTCAGCTTTGGACAGATTAGATTCCGCCAGACTATCAGACTTCTCATCCGTCGCCAGTGAGGGATTCCGCCTTTTCTTTTAGTCCCCCTTCTGACGAATGCGAACAGTCTTTTAGGACAATTTTGGCAGTCCCTCACAAGCTGCTTCTCGTAGGACATTCGAGACCGTGTAATCAAAGTCTCTCAGAGATTAATGACTTTACAGTACTCAGTCTTAAATGTTTGCAGTCTAGTTTCTAGAAACAAGTCCCATAAACTTTTCTTCCACCGTAATAGTCTCTTAGTATCTTTATTAAACAACGAAGGCTTTGGACACTTAAGAATTCTTATGAAAATCTTGGTTGTCGTTTTGGAGACTTTAAGCAACATATTGAACAGGAAAGCTCTTGTAGTAAGAACCTGGTGAAGTCGTTTTGTTTTTGATATCCGATAAGCCAGTACTACGTTCGACAGTTTCACGCACCGTAATCCAGAATGCAGTTCGTAATCTTACACTCTTTTGTATGCTGTGAATTTGCCAGAAAAGATGGCTCAGTCGTGGCTCACTAATGTTTTCGTGATGTGCGTCTCACTCCAAATGCATGTTTATGAGCCTAGATATGGACCTTTTTTGGGGGGGGGCTCTAAACTTTCCAGATCAACCAGTGTCAGGCAAAACAAAACAGGAGATGCGGTTGAAGATTATTTGTAATGTGTTTTCAGTGTAATCGGAACCAAATATGACAACCAGATTAGTACCATTCAAACACGGTTTAAAAAAATGCGTTTAAGATGTTAACACCAAATAAGTAAGCGGAAATGCCATACAATACCAGCAGACTGTGTCTTGTTTGAGAATGCGTCATCATGGATGGGGATTTGGATATTAAATGATGTCAAGGAACCCGGCTATTAAAAAAGGTTCTACCACGGTTCCCGTAGTGGACCGGTGAAATTGTTGTGACACAGTATCTGATATTGTTTTTCCTCAGATTCTCAGAAGATCGGCTGACAGACGTTAGAGATCGTGGGATTATCAGGAAACGGGTGTCGACGAGACAGTTTTTCTTTATTGTCACCAATAACCAGTAAAGAACGTTTCCAAGTAATGATTTCGGGAGACGAGTGGATGAAAAGAAATGAGTTTGTAACTAAAAATTTATGATCATACTGTGGTGTGTCGTAATTATGTGAGTACTTAAAAGCAGTGAGCGACGTTATGCCCGTCAGTTTTCCCTTGTTTATTAGCTGCTGCCACAGTGGCTTAGACGCACTTTTGATGAATTTCAAAGTCAGCAGTTTTGCTTGAGACATTTCGTCCAAGGCGAGAAGCGCTTAATGTAGCAGATTTATCAGCGTCACTGCCGATATATGTTCTGAGCTTCTTGTTTGTGAGTCCAAGGAGGGTTTCCTATCATTCTATCGGGCTTTCAAACCTTGCCAATATCGGCCAGCTGCTGTATCATATGACGTCACCCTATCAGCCTCCACCAAGTTACCTTACACAGTCTTCTTAATTCCCCAAATGTCATCTTCAGTATCACTTCTTTTGTCTTCAGCTCGTGAACGGCCACCAGCTCTAAGATGAGTACGAACTTCATCGACAAGAAAGCCTGAGGCCAAGGGACCTACGTCTTATCTGAAAGCAGCTATACTAAAATAGTATGAACATAGAGGAGAACTATAGATATTGTTTATCACGGAATTGCAATCAGTTTTGGTGAAATGTTAAAATGGTTGTACTTGTCTTGCCCAGAGACGTCATGCTACGTACTACACATATGTATACGCACAATTAGCTAACACCACAACACAATATACATGAAAGTAGTGAGGTAGCAGAACTGTAGGTGCTGAAAAACTTAATTTCGGCATATATATAATCGGGGCCTGATTATTAAGTACAAGAGGTTATTTACTAAAGATGGAGGCCCCATATGACTGCTGTGACAAGATGAGGATTTAGTATAAAGCAGCAGTGTACTTGATGTAAACTTTTCAACATATCGAATCCTTGTCATTTAGAAGTTAAAGGTAAAGTATGCCTTGGATAGATGTTAAACAGCATCAAAGAAGAGGCTGACAGGACTTCAAATCTATCGGTTTCACTCGTGAAAAATCTAATGGAAATTACACATTCTTTGTTGTTGATGTCCGATGTTAAATAGCATGACTGAAAAGAAACCTTATGCTATATAGCCTATAAAGTGCTGATTTATTTACATTTTTGGTTCTTCTATTGGTACATTGATAGATATGACATGTCAGGTAATGGAGCTTAAGGGAATTCACCGTGAGATCGGAACAGCAATGCTTTGTTTGAATTCTATTTCGAATAGCAGACGCACAGAATACAATCGGATGTTTAATGACTTTGTTGCTTGCCAGCTTGAAAAAAATGAACGTGTTGACTGAAAGCAATAACCTTAAGCATGTAGAAACCATGCAAAGACTTACTTCAGTGATTGGTTTTAAGATCAAACAGACAAAAATACCATTTTGCAGGAAAAAGCGTTACATAGTTAGGGTGTGAAGTTGATAATAGCTAGGTGAAACCCTTGCTCAAGTAGCTTCTGACGACTTGAGTAAGTGGCTGACGTTTTCCTCTCCCCTTTTTTCTCTAGCAGATTATCCTAGTCAGTTCAAAACTCATACTCTACTACAGGCCTCCTTGCAACAGCATACACACAGGCCATATGAAGGCCTACCAGCAGCTGGTCGTTAAAGAACCACGGTAATCAATAAGTCCCATCAAGAAACTCTTAGACAACCACTGGATGACACCAAGATAAGCAGTAGCAGAGAAGCTTTCCGTAGAGCTAACGGAAGCCAGTGATTAAAAACTACGTTCAGGTCTTGGAAACACCGAAGCTATTGTGCATACTAATCTAGTCGTAACATCTGGATAACAGAAGTTTTCAAAGGTTGAAAGGTAGTATTTAGTGACATTCTAAATGAGTGACAGATACAGAATTTATTAATTCGGTCAACGTTTACATATGGAGACTGACCACAAGCCCCTGCAGCGATTGAACACAGTGAACGAAGATCAGGGGAAATGACCGTGGTAGGTTGTACGCTTCTAAAAGTACAACGTCGTATTTGGTAACATACTAGGAAAAAAGGTGATTATAGCTGATCTGTCGTTGAGAATAAATGGGGAAGCTGGATTACTGGGGCTCGAACGCAGAGTAAATGATCTGTAACAAGACCCACTAAGACTTGTTGGTCATCAGAGGTCAGACACTACTTTTACTGCAGTAGTAATGAAAGGAGCAAGAAGACAGGTATGAAGGAAGAAAGTTTGTCGTCAACCAGTGGGACAGTAGTCGTTAAATATGGTACACCATGGACTCGAACCGTCATTTGCAAATGCGCTTCATTTTCTCTCCTGCTTCTTTCTTGATTTGCTCTTCATACGCCTGCGTTGTCTCCTGCGTTTCTTTTGGAGGAATTCTTACCCATTGCTGGTAATCCCCTATGATTTCTGCCATCCTCTCAACATATACTACTTATGTTCATTCTTATCAGCAACGCCCACTACAGTAAGAGCGATAACTGAACGAACAAATATAAAAGAGTCACTACCAAATAGTAGATTAAAAATATTACTGACACAAATGGTAAGGTTAAAGTAGTGATGGGAGGTGGGTGTTTGTGATTCCAAAATGTATACATTAGGGGATGACTCACTGATACCAGTAGCTAGCGTGTGCAGGTGTTGCGATGATGACAGACTGTACTACAATGTGCATAATGACAAGGTATGAGAGACGACATGGAGACGTTTGTTCTGGTCTTTTCTCTGTAACAAGTGATTAGAAGTAATTGGTGTAAAAAATGTTAGTACATCGATCCTAGCAACAGCGTACATAAATGAACCATTAATTCAGTTAGCTAGGGGAAATCAGTGCCTACCGATGATGAAACAGCATGTCACAGATAGCTAGCTGCCTTTGGAATTTAGGTGAAACGATAAACGGTTATAACGAACTTAACCTTATTCACAAGTGAAATAAAATACTATTGCTACTTAAGTATTTTATCATGAATCAAGAGTAAATATATGGCATCCTCCGAACTGCATCAGGATCACTTTTAATTCTGATAACCTTGATATCAGTTCATTTATTTACCTACAAATTTACAGTAATAATGTGTTAGTAGTAATCTCTTTTTAAGATTAAATATGTGATTTTCTCATCAATAAACTTATAATTCTAAGAGGATACTGGCTGCTGCTTAGAGTATTTGAGCAGTTTAAAATGTTTGTTCAGGATTACAATGAGGGATAAGACCCTTCTATGAAATGAGTAGTTAGATCATGAATGCCAGCAGTTCCTTCAAAGGTCACCAGTGTGTTTCCACGAAAGGCTTTCTGTGGCACAAATTGAATTAAATGACTCCTATCAACATCTTTCGAAAGGTATTTGAACTTCATTTGTTTCTGCCTTTAGGCTACTTCATCTTATTAGGACTACAGGTAAACGGTGTCGTTTCTGAGATTAGTATTCCTTCCTATTATGTTAGTGAACTGTTTGAGGAGCTATGACTCGTCATTCTAGGCAACTGACTCTCAAAGAGTTGTTTACAAGTTCAAAATTATGTCCACTTACCAAGGTCTTGGCGGTCAGTTTGCCTCAATAGCCCATACATAGTAAGTATCACTCAGTGTCTACTGCACGAACTTGCTTTAGGTTGCTGAGTGGATTTTAATGTTCGGGGAAGTTTTTTTCGAAGGACGGCTAATGAGTACATTTGGAAAAGAATAGAAAAAGGTATTCGCCAATTAAAAAGGTATTTTTTGAAAGACCCAGCAATCTGGATAATATTCATAAAACATAACAAAGTAGGGAAGAACTGTCGTTGTTGTGGTGATGCTCTTGAAAAGTGAGAAAATGTTTGGGCTGAAAATTGGTTGAGTTAAAAACGTACTCCTCCACATCATCACTATCGCCAACATCACCTACTTACTATAAGAATGGTATGAGATTGCTAAGGCTTAAAGCAGTAAAGCGCATATTAAAAATTATGTGCAGTTTGTTTGTGCGTTTAGCATGAGAACTACCAGACCAACTTATATAAATCTTTGTAACCGGAGAACTAGATACTCTTATCACTAATTTCGCTGACCTAGTGAACTCCGATTTTCGCCTTCCTTTTTTCGACGGATGAGCAGAAAGATGACAGCGAACCAAATAAAAATGTTATACCTGCAAATGTGTACACACTGGAGGAAAACGCGCAAAAAAACATGTGAAACGAGTATGCATGGAAATAACCAAAACACCTAAAAATATATCGCAGAAAACTAGAATACTGGAATCAATACACATCGGTAGGAAGAAACCAACTTTAATAAGAGTCTTGCAGTGAAGACTTGTCGATTCGGGACAAATTACATTGAAAGAAATAATAAGATATGAGTTGGACTACTTGTTAATTGTTAGTAGTATAAATAAAAGAGCAAAAGAAAAGAGAAACTATTTAGTCACCGAATAGCAGAAGTGTATACATCTTTTGTAACCAAGAAAATAAAGGAACTGTCAAAAAGTCTCTTGTCTTTCGTGTTTTTGTGAAGCTTCACAATAGTAAATTAGAAACACCTGAGTCTCGCTTGGTAGTTTGGTCAATAGAGTTGAATTTTGACAATTTTTTCACTAAAAGAGAGGACTGAAAGTGCGTCTAGTTTCAACCTCAGTTTACCGCTTTGTTTTAAAATTTTGAGTGGAAACGTGTTTTGAAATATCATTTCACCTGCGTAGAACTAGTAGAATTAATATAAACAACGACCGATTTTTATGCTTATTTGACACTTGAAACCTTTGGCTTATTGAAAATGTTTCTGCCGTCCAAAATGCCATGGGAAACTTGTGACACGATGCTGATACAGGAAAACTTAATACTGAGAAAACTGTACTTAAAGCCATGAAAATTCTTCCATCTGAAAAACAGAAGGTGATAACTACTCATGGTTATTTTGACCGAATGGAAGAATGTGTTGTAGCATATTTATCGTTATTTCTTTGTGAAAAGTTGAATAACTTCTGATAAACTGGTGTCAAGACAAAATGATACACCTGATGCAATCAATTAGACTAGCGGCATTCAGTAAATGTTGAAGCTGTTACCAATAGTAGCTTAACCGGTCGACTGTAAGGACGTTACCGGGAAGCACAACTTCATACTGTGCCCTAGGATGTATCTATTAAATGTTATTCGCTTAGATATATTCAATCAGGGGTGTGTATACTGTGAATTACTTACCAAGTGTTGGTTCGTTGAATGGGTGATATTGGACTGATGGTTCTCTTCACGTATGAGAGTCAGAGACCATTCATTATACAAGATTATGAATCGATTTGGAGTGAGATGATTGAAAAACACTTTTGAGGTCTGTATTTGGAGCTGAGAAGCTAGTAGTTGTTTAGTTATTATTAACGTCAGTTGTTATTTACTACTATCCGGTGGAATTCGAAGACTGCATATCTTTTGTGACTTTATTTAAAACTGAGACCGTTGGAACAGATGGATACTGTCTTTACACGTGTTTATTTATTTTAATACAATTAGTTTCTTAACTCGTCTTTCCCATTTCTTTCTTTTCAGTTTTCTTCTTCCTCCTTGATGATTTCTTCCATATTTAAGCCAGATCATCCTCAGAAAATCTAGTGTAAGGTTTCTGCTGATAGCCAGTAGCAATCACAGACAGTTTGACAGGCAAAATCTTTGTTAATTTTTATAGGTATGTGCAAAACAAAAGACACTTAGTCTAATCCACATGAAGAAGAGTAAATCACGACTTTGAAATAACGTCTTTTGACTGTCTATGAGTTAAAGCAATATAAATGCAGAGTTACCTCAGTTATCTAGTAAAACAGTCAGTCGTCATGTTTAAAAGCTGAATTTTCCTAGTCAATATTCGTTTAAAAACTTATCACAAGGACATTAAGTTGTATGAGTTGAAACTAGGTTATATCTCCATCATTTATAAATTTTGTTAGCCCTTAGCGAATCAGCATTCAGTTATACAGTCTACGGATATCTTAGTAAAAATGACACAAGTGAAGTGCAATGTAACTATATATACACACACACACATCTGTTTATGAGGTGCATGAATAAGAAATTTGCATCACTGACATGACCACTAATCATTATCAGAAATATTTTGAAGATGTCATCAACTTGGATGATGAGTTTACCGCGCTTACAAATCATGTACCAATGCATGTCTACTATAGAACCTAGGGGTGTAAAAATTGAAAATGAAAAATTCGTTAAAACAAGTGTTTTTCGCATTCATCCTGGTGACCTTCAGTAAAACCCAAGTCACGCGTTTTACTCTATTTCGGAGTCGCCACCTGGATGTATCTCCACACGTGTGATGTTGTCCACACTGAGATTCGTACCTCCTACCTATCGCTGCAAACTCCAAATTGTCATCCACTAGATCACTAAGGTACGATAGGGGCCTCTTGTACAGTGGGTATCATTTGTTAATGCTCGTAAATTCTGGTTGTTATACAAGGTCGAACTGCTCGAGCTCTGTTGGCAGATGGGCTGTAGCGTGGATGTAGCGACACTGGCAGATATTTATGATCGTGTATTCAGCTTGGTGCCTAGCAGTCGAATCCAGGACACCATTTTTTCCCTATTTGGGTCTCCTCAGCTGGTCCTACCTGCCTAGCAGATAACGCTTTGATGTTTGAAGTGATAGGGAACTGGGAATGATCCTAAGTGAGAGCAACATCACTCACTGAGGTGCAGGTGCATGTAGCTAAAGAGTCCCGAATAGGACGAAACATGCGTCCTGGATTCCACTGCTAGCCACTACCCCTCAGTAATATAGAAATGAAGCACAGGCAATATCGAGGCATCCAGGCAGGAGGCTGTATGCCAATAGAGACTGATCGGTTCATCTGCATCAACAATGGGATGAAACAAGGAACAGTATAGACTGAACTTACTGTGAGTATACTATTTATTTTAATTAGTTAATAGGGGTTTCAAGTACTTAGCTCGCTTGTTATAAAATGTCTTTACATTTACTAATTTTGCAAGTTTTGCAATAAACTCGTCACTGCAGTTACGTGCTTATAGCACTAATTCTTCTAGCGCTAGGGTATCCTTACAATGAAAAAAAAGACAACAGAAAAAGTGGTAAAACATCCTTGACAATAAACTGCAGTAAAACAACTCATTTTAAGTACACATACATATACAGATGTCTTCTTCATCAATGTTTACTACTTTTTTCAGTTGTATATTTCTTTCTTTATATCGTTTTCAAAATTTCGCAGTACGCACTTGAAAAGTTCATTATCACTTTTTTAGTGTTCACTAGGTGCAGTGTTATTAACAATTATCTCATTATTATCGTCAATATTATTGTAATAATAATAATAATAATAATAATAATAATAATAATAATGAGTGAAAGAGATAATTTGTATGTTGCTAACATTGATGAATGCGCATGCACTCATTGAAGTAATATGTTCTATCTACACAGAACATAGTGCACCATTGTTTAGCACACATGAAATGAAAGACACAAGCAGAAACAGAGTCAATGCATAGACGTCGGCATGAATACAATAAAAATAGATTAACACAAATCAAAGTATCGATTTTTCTTCTAAATTTGAATTTACTGCTTAACTAACTATCTAATTAGCTAAAGTTTAATTATATTCACACATATACGCGTGTATACTCTTCTATTTTTGCTAGTTGTCCTAGTTATAATTATGTACAGTAACACATTTTCTCCATGTTTATGATAACGATACTCATGAAGGAGGCTGATCACGTTCACTGCTGGAACTGATTTCTCTGCACTCGTTTCTCATTTACAAAACTGTCCATAGTGTTAATCAGAATGATGATTCTACTACTTATATTTTACTCAGTGGGTGTGTGTATGTATGAAGTGTAGTTGAACCGTTTTCTTTTAAAAAAGTAATCTAAAATAATTTTAAAAAATGCATTACTTGCATCAACTTATTCTGTACAAGTAAAATAAATCGAAGTAACAAAATAAGGACGCCAACGACCGGAGGAGCTAGAGAAAATACCAAGACGAGGTAAAGCGTTGAACTTAAAAATTCACAGACTACTTATTACATTCAATAAGATATATATACATGCATTTGTACGTTTTGTTAGAAAACAATCTTTAGTACATATACTCCTGGCCACATATATAAATACACATAAATAAACATTACTTGCAGAAAGGAACAATTCACATTTCTGCTCAATCCTATAGAATAAACATACACCCTATTCAGTGAACAATTGCTGGATGGAAAATTTATAAACCCAACAAGTGTAATCAGACAACGATTAAATTGGCAAGGGATAAGAAAGCAATATTATTACCATATGTTGGATGTAGAAGCAGTTTGGAGTGGTCGGTGAGTTTAGTAAATTTTTGGTTCAATGCATGTCTTATTCAATTTCTATTTGTATACTAGTGTTAAAATAAGTCATATTCATGGCTAAATGGTAAGGTGCTTATCGCTGGATCTCTTGTTTTAGGGTTCAACTTCTAGCTGCTTCATGAGTGTACACTTCTGAGCAGACTTACGCTGGGGTGAAGCTACTTTCCAGTTCCTCTGAGTTCTCATTGGTTCCGCAACAAACACTTCATAATAAATTTTCCTCTAACCTGTAGATAGGTAGATACGTTGTTGCGGGGGGGGGGGGCGGCGTAAAATAATTGGGTTTAGTGGTGACGGCGAGAATCTAGAAGGGAAAAGTGGGGAAGAAAAACGCTAGCCAGCGACCTAGCAAGTACAGTTCTTCAAATGATATCAGTCTATGATGAGTAACAAACTGATATTCGCGACGGTTAATTAGGTGGTTTGTTGGAATGTTGAAGTTCTTTACTTTAAGTAAGTGACAGAGGTTAATGGCTAAACAAGTAATGAAGTCTCAGTTGTTTTCATATCGCTCTCTTCACGAACTGTGCAGATATGTTTTTGAGGTGATAGAGAATATTTGTAGTTTATATCTGAAGTTTGTGATGATGAAGATGTCTAGAATAACAGTGAAAGCTTCACGTTTAAACCATCCAGC
The DNA here is from genome assembly GCA_944470555.2 of Heterobilharzia americana. Lineage (NCBI taxonomy): Eukaryota > Metazoa > Platyhelminthes > Trematoda > Strigeidida > Schistosomatidae > Heterobilharzia > Heterobilharzia americana. The sequence continues at coordinate 148,259 of OX104130.1, forward strand.
TCACAGAAGATAACACCAACAAAAGTTACATATTTATTGCGATTCACTGAAAAATGTCAGTTTGTAAATATAAACCTAACGCTTGAAAATTATGATAGATTAAAATTTCACATGCGATTCATTTATTTGACAAAGTGCTCAGTAATAGATCATTCATTGACTGATAGCGGATGATTAGTTGTGTCTGGACCAAAAACCCAAAGAATACAGTAGACTAGGATAACTATTAGTTCATTGTTTGACTTGTTATATATTGAGATACTTGGAGATATTTTTATGAAAGCCTGATGCAGTTGTTATGACCAAAGTTAAGAAACATTATTGAGTTCCTTTACACCCTAACTTACCATTGTAACAAAAAATAGCATACTATATTGTTACATGAATTGTAACACAGCTGATATATCATGAGTGCCGAAAAATATGCCACATAAAAACATCCACTGCTGTTACGAAGATATGAAACAAAATTGAAAGGTGAACAGAATAATGGGGGATACTAAGCAACTTCAACCTAATCTCCACTGGTTTCACTAGTAAGTCATATCTAAAACTGCTTTGATCAAACGAATGGTGAACTAACAAATGTTAAGTCATCAGTTCTATATTTTTTACCTCATTGCACTACAGGCAGGTTTCAGACCTGAACTAGGTTGCATAGATCATATTTTTAACCCTACAAGAGCTCCTGGAACACAGACATACTTACCCATGAACCACCGACACTTGCCATATTTCTTGATTTGAAGGCGGTAGTTGACTCTGGCGACCATGAAGTCTCGTGACGATGCAACTTTGAAAGGAGTATCGATAAACCATATAACACTAAACAAAGCTCTCTGCTTGAACTCATGCAGCTTATGGGAGTTGTCATGTGAATTGACGACATTAAATGGTGTTAGCCAGGGATTTCCACTGTCACTGTAACTATTTAACCTCATCATAGACATATTAATGGACATAACCTTAAATATGTCTGACTTCACAGAAATTAACCTACGCTGTGGAGGTCATCTGGTTGACTTGGATTATACAGAAGATATTGTCATGATGTAAGGTGAAGACGCTGGCGAAATGTGGGGTCTCCTGAAAACGTTGACTAGAAATCTGAGTATGTTTGGCATATTCTTCGACCGCACTTGTCAAACGTAAGATGATGCTCCACGATTGGTCTGCTCCAAGTACTCCCATTCAGTTTAATGATGGGGAGTGAAGTGGTGGAGTGTGTCGACTACCCCCCTTACTTAGGAAATTGCATGAGCCCGAACAGGCTATTTGCTGAGGGGCTCTCAACTTGAATACAGAAAGCCCGTTTGATGTTTGCCAACTTGCGTAATCTGTGGCTCCGACTGGCAAGATATCTGACTACCTATCACATGATAAGCATACTGCGCTGCAGTCCGATCTGTCCTGTTATACGGCTGTAAGGCATGACCGTTAAAAGAAGACTTTAGGCGATTACAGGGTTTTGATCACAGATGTCCTCTTAGCATCGCTAACGTATGGTGGAATCACAATGTGAGCAATGTTGAGGTCAGGGAAGTGTACTAGGCAAGACAGGTAAGTCGATTGCTGAGGTTGTGAACCTTACTTGACTTAGATGGCTTGGATATGTATTGAGCATGCCGAGTAACCACCTACCTTGACGTGCCATGCTAGGTGGGAAAGTTGGATTAGGTTGGAAGAAAGTTCAGCGTGGCCAGACCAAGATATAGCACCAGTCGGTGGAGTCCCAAAATGTTTGTCCAACTTGTGTGGGGAGATGTAGACTGCCTGCCTTGAGTCCCTAAGATGACACGAATCGGTGGTTGAGGACTGTTGACGACATAAATGAAAATTGGTGACAATGGCACAGATGTATTCACTTACTGACACCTTCTAAAGCTTGAATATTTGGACTGATTGTTATCTTCAGACCATATATTCTCTCACTAATTTGGTTTAACTCTTTTTCCATCCACCCATTCTTTGTACACTATTGTGAAGTGTGGCAGCTTGAGGTGATGCGCTTGTGTGCGAGGTCCTACTTTGGCTTTTCTGTTTGTCTGACTGACTGCACTAGATCACTGATTTTTCTAACTGGTTGCCTGAAAAATAGACTTTGAATTGTGTGTTATCCATTAGGATGACATACACAATGTGTTTATTGACTACTGAACCTTCTTGTGCTTTAAGATGATGAATGATTTCCACCAGATTTTAAAGTCGTGACGCCTTATTATTATCAATGAAACCTTTAACATCAATTTATGGTCAGAAACACAAGAATGTCATTGTGAACTGTGCGGTTTTTAAACTGATCATCTAGCTCTGATTTTTGTGATACAGTTGGAAAATCCATCTATCATTTCTCAGTTAACATGCATTCAGTGAAACAGAAACGCAGATTTTACGCCTACTTCTAAAGTTTAATAATTAGGGATTAAAGTTTATTCTCATCAATCGGTGACGCATAGTGCTGATGAAGATTATGCAGCTTTAGTAAATGGTATCATCGAAAAGAAAATTCTCAATGCATTTAAGAGAGATTTTAGTTGTTTAATGATGCACTTCTTTGTAGAAAAGTCGATCATTTCAAACTTCCCTACATTGCTGCCGTTTGTGATTGATCTTTTTTTAAGTGAACTGAGCTTCTACCATTTGCCCTTTAATAAATCAAGTCAATTAATTTCTTCTGTTGGTGATATTTTGAAACTTCAAATTGCAAGTAAGATGTAAGTTTATGAACATGTATCTAACTGCTACCAATAAAAGTATTACGAAGAATGAAATGCTTCAAACCATGCAGTTCTAAACTTTATGGACAGTTGATACTTTGCAGTAGACTTCCACTGAAGAATACAATGCAAAACACCTTCACAGAACCCCCCCGTTCCAGAAATCAAAATCACAAAAGGAAATTACTCAACAACAAAATGTTTATGTCAAGTTGGGCAGCGTATGGTTGACTTAACTACTTAAGATAGACATTTTCAATAAATTCATCTCAGTAAACGGTAATGATGAATGAATCTTCAGGACGCCTTCAGATATTAATTTCATGTTCAGTTGATTGAATTTCTCTACGTCAATAGAGTTTCTTCCGGCTTCAGTAATCACCTCGAGAAAAGTACAATATTCCACCTAAGGAATTATACTCAGCTGATATTATACTCGCTAGTGATCTAATAAATGCTAAATGAGAGTTGATGACATTTTAATAGATTTCCTTTATTATCTTGATAGCTTCTGGCATATAATATGAGCTGAAATTCGACTGTCATTCTTGAGTTTAGTGAAAATAAATTGATTGTTCTCAAATAATCTACACTATGAGCAGGGTAAACCCTGGTCCGCTAAAATCCCACGTGAAAATAGTTCACCAGACTTTCGATAATTGCATTCAAAAATGCGACTGTAAGTAAATACGCTTTATGTACTTATATAAAATATGTGATACAAGTCGTGAGTTATCAGTAACATTTTCACAAAAGTGCTTGTTTGTTGTTCCCAGGACGCTGTTCATTTTGCTAATAAGAAAACTGTTTACCACAAAAAAGTGCACTGTGGGGCAGTTGGTTACAGCCTGTCATATGAATACTACCTAGAATTGATTATTAAACTTGCAGTCATGATGACCCAACAACCTACCCTAATAAAACACTTATGCTTTGAGGTTCTGCCATGCCAAAAAGGTTTGTTGGGTGGTGATAAGACAGAAAGCAATTAATTTCATAATACAAATTGCTGGGCCATGATTGGAATCTAAGGACGAAGTTGTACTCCTGGCTGGGCATAGGTGAGACAGCATTAAGTTGCTTCCCGTGGATGACCAGAAGCATCATGCTAATGATACCTTGGCTATGAAAGGATGGGATTAGAAAACAGTGATCCCAAAAAAGTACGCTGCTCCTGCCTTGCAGTCTATCGGTGCCTAAGGTAATGGTTTTCTACTTGAATCTACGTCAACCAAAACGAAACCTCAAACTCCCAAATAGAGTGTGTAAGACTGGCTACAAGCAGTTATCCATTTGGCTCTGAGGTCACGCACCACTATTACGAATAACACTTCTTTTTCAAGTACACTTTTAAAGTAGTTTCACACAGTGTAGGCGACCAGGAAGTGTCAGCCACCCTCATAACTCTGTCAGCATTCAACTTCCCTCAGGCTAATATTATTCTTCAACGTCATTTCTTCCCAATCTTTCTTCACGCCCCTCAATCTATATTTATACACTATGTTTAATTTATTACTTCTCAATATCTCTTGACCTCTTTTCTGGTTCACAGAATAGCATCGATGGTTGTTTGGAATCACACTCCAGAATAAATAGAGTCTTTCAATGTCTACACCCTCCGTCAAATCCATCAACTGGCTTCATCAACCAAAATACTGGTGTGTCAGGCTATGGATGTCAGCTGTGTCTGTGAGATACGCATACACAAACTAAGTACGATCATTCATCTAACCTCTCTTTGTCAGCATGGTGAAGGTACGGAGTCCAATCCTCATGTTTCTCAAGATTTGATGTCTAGTTCTCGCGGTCCAGCAGTTGTCAGCAAAAACTAGTCATTTGTCCGAAAGTGCACTGCTCAACTGAATCCCAATTGACAGTTGTTTGTGTGCTGGTGGACTGAACGGTGCGGTGACGACTGGAAGAATTTATGAAGCTCACCGCTGTCTCTTTTTAGTTTCTCCTAACGCACCCAATGACTACATTTTATTTGAAGTGAAGGAAGACTTCTGTCGAAAACTGTCTAGCCTCGCACTTAAAGTAAAACGTTCAGGTGCAGTTGCGTAGGAGATGATTTCAATGCACAAGTGAATAGGCTAATTAGGAAGAAGGGTACTTAGGTGGCACTTCTGGAACCCTAGTAGAAAGAACATATAACGGAAACTAACTGCCAGAACTGTGCTCAAGCAACCTTCTCTCACTGGCCAGTAACAACTTCAGACAAAAAGTCGGACATAGTTCAACGCGGCCTCTGCTGATAGTAATTCTACAGTGGATTCAAGTAGACCATATTTCTATCAATCATCAGTGGAAAGGTTCGGTGAAATATTTTCACTCCTTATGGGACATGTGTTTGGACAGTGAGTGCAAGTTGGTTCGAAAACGCGTAAGAATGTACCTAAATGGATGCAGAAAAAACGGCCATAGGACCATTCTGAGAGCAGCTCATTGTTGTCAACACTGACTGCTTTCAGTTAGGAGCCAGCTAGACAGTGTCGGAACAAGGAGACGTCACTCATCTAGAGGAAGCCAGCTATCCTCTTCACTCTAGAATGGAAATAGAGTTAAAGACTTTAACTTGCTCTCAAAAGGAGATATGAACTGGTCAGTGGGTCTGAGAAGCTTCTTTGGAATTAATGAATGCAGGCGAACGTATTTCTATAGGTTTCAAGAAAAGTGAAGAGCGGAAACAACCCCAATGTAGACTGGTGAACAGTCTATGCAATGACCATGAGCAGCGATGAGTAGCGAAGTTAAAAGACAAGGAAATGACAGCTAGGATAGGTAGCAGTAGACAGTTATTTGAGATTATAGAGAAGCTTGGGGCGAAAAAGCTGATGGTTAGTGGGAGTACAGCATAGATAGGTGGGTCTCAGCTTTCCTCACAGGGTGAAGACTCAGACGGTGTGTGGAACACTCCGAGGAATAGTTAAACCAGCCTGTAGATACCTTACCGTTGGGTATTATGCAGCTGGATAGTCATTGGAATACTGAGGTAGGTCCTTCACGTCTTTTAGAAGTTGCAAACATAGTAAGTAACTTGAAACGGGGATTAGCTAATACCAGAGGCACCTCAAGAAGGTCGTTGGGGGATATTGGTTGGATTAACGGAAGCGTCAGTTAGTGTATGCGAACCAGATATGATCCCCTTTGACTTTTCTCTACCACCGGGTGTCAGTTTTTAAGCAAGAGAGAAACCCTCTTGTTATAACTATAGAGGAATCAGTCTAACTAACAGACTTTATAAAATTCTAGCGAAACAGAAGAAGGGTAAACCTGAGAAAACCAGGCAGGGTTCACACCTGGTCGTGGGCTTATCAACTAGATCTTCACCTCCGGACAAGTAAGGAAAAACAGTCACAATTATCGGTGCCCAACACCAACTATTTTTCGTGATGTGCAATAGCACCTAACTCTGTCCCATGGTAGTGTTTCCACTCAAAATATAAACACCCTTATAGAGGGCCTTAAATTTGAACACTCATGGGTACAAAAGCGTTTGTGACGAGTTGTGTACGCTGAGTAGCGTCCGTCAAACATGTCCATTCTCTCCATTTCTACCTGATTTTATCATACACGTGCTTATGCACATATCCTGCTCATCTTACTTTACCAGGGTTGACCGCATTACAAGAGACGCCTTAGAAAATGTAGTTTTCGCAAATAAAAGCCGTGTTAGGAGAAGACGCTGAAAAGATGCAGAGCTCTCTGGATACCTTGAGTGACAACTTGGGAGTGTTTGGGATGGCACCCAAATACAAATTTATGTTTCAGAACTTGTCTGCTTTATTGATTCGTCTAACAATAAAGAATGAAACAGTTGAGCGCGTTAACTGTTCCACTTACTCGGAAAGTCAAAACAACCCTGGCGAGTCACGCACCAAATAAATCTCAAATTCTGGGTTTGCCTTCACTAGTTATCTTTTAGGGCCAAGTGTATTGCCCTGGAGATTATTCTGTCACTTAAGTGACTGCAAAACATGACCATTAAAGACATATGATGTGGAAAGACTTAAGGTGCTTGATAACCACTACTTCGTAGCATAGGGCGTGTTTGTGCTCCCATCACTTCAATTCAAGTCCTGGGATATAATTTGCTTATAACTGGTCACCGTCTGCCTTATCCCACATTGTTAGCTGAAGTAACTTTAGTCTGGTAAAAGGTAAGATGCTGCCAACCCAAAACATGGTACCAGCCAACTATAGAATCTTTGACTGTAGGACTAAGTCATTTAGGGAAATGTAGACTTTCCGTTTCGGATCCTCGGGACAACGGAAATCGACTATAAGACACTGTAGGTGATATGGTTTCGAATCGACGTCAGTGACGTAGATATATCGACACATTACCTTCATCCTTGTTTTCATTCTTAATTTTGCTATTGTTTCTTTCTTCCTTGTTTTCTTTCCCAAATTTCTACCAGTGTAACCACTTCCTTACTCATTTCTTAATATTTCATCTTGATGCCTTCTGTCATTATGTGCAGACATTAGTTTTGGCAGCTCAAAGTGTCAGGCAGAAATACCAGATCCTAGACTGCTATTAACTGACTGACTGGGTGATGGCTGTAAGAAATTTCTACTGAATGTAACGCTCTAGATTACCCTCTCCAAAGAAGGACATTATCAGTGGAAGTAGTATTTGAATGAAATAATGTTAATTGTGATCGGATTCAGCAAAAGCTTAGAACCAAGAAGTTTCTAAACTTTGAGTTGTTTAAGAAAATGTAGGCTACCTAACAGGAATGCCCGAAATTATGGAAGTAATTGTTTAAAACTAGTAATTGTATGGTTTGCAAAAGGTCACCATGGGGCCTCTAAATTTTCAATATTTTCACCCACCTTAGTTAACTTATTTTCTTCCCTTTGGCATACCTTCATGTACTTCATTATCACTACATATCCACTTATTTAAATGTTGCTGTGAAATGTTGCGACTATAAGTGATGCGCTTCTGTGCCCATTTCTGTATTGACGTAGTCTGTTTATTTACTTGACTGTGTAAGCAGCTGACTGGGATCATTTAGACATCAAAAAAATGGCTGGAGACTCCCTGTGACATAGAAATCATTCCCAATGATGCAAATGTGTGAAGTTTTGAACATTTGATTAGTGGACACGAAAAAAAATACTAAGAGGCGACGGATTCCGTCCTAGGAGGCAAACCAGCTCCAAATCCGTTTCTTAAATTCTTGCATACTATGGTTGTCTCCACTCTGTCTACTGCACAATAAAGAGGAGTTTAGCTCTTGAGGCCATTTATAACAAATGAGCTTAACCGTCACAGGGGTTATATGAGGGGTTTTCCTCTGAACTCTTTCCAGAAGGTGTGTGTCACCTTTCAAAAAAGGACTCGTCACTTGTGCACACTTTTCCAATTCGGATCTATCACTATCTCCACTGATCATTGTAAAAGTTCAGCTTACTGACAGCATTCTGAAACTAAAAGCTGCGATCAATTGACAATGCGCCTTAGTCTTCAAATCATGACTCACTACGACTTCCAGGTCACTGCAGGTCAGCGATAAGAGCTGAGGAGTCCAATTTGCATCATCGGTAATACCATCTAGATGGCGTTTGTGTATGGTCGAGCACTTATATATATTGATAGACATCTGATATTTCTCTTTTGTTTGCAAACTATTTACGTCTGTCTGAGGTATGCGTAAATCATCATCACCCCATAATTCTCGCCATACTTCAACAATCGGCGTAGAAAATCACTGGAGATTTCTTATTGATTGGTTGTTCATTTTTCCATAAAAGAATGATGACGGGAGCCAGGACAGTGCCTTGTAGCACTCCACTCTGCCCCAAATTCCATAAGAAGAGTTGAGAACTCATCATCATCCTTTTTTCTATAACCCAAAAAGGAACTCTGTTCAATACAAGTAAGTTTCCAGTGATTTTGTGGCTTTCCAGTTTCAGGAGCAACATTGAATGGGAAACTTAAACGTCTAACTAAAGTCTATGATTGCGACATCTACACACTTTCTAGTATTCTTAGACATAATTCAACTTTCTCTGACTGTAAGAAAGCTTTCCAAGTATAAGAAACTGCGAAATTCGTCTTGTAAACCTGGAAATAAGTGTTGCTTTCTAGGTGACTGGTAATGCCTTTTTTAATTACTCTTTCTAGAATTCTGATTACAGTACCAGTCAAGCTTATGAGTGTGTAGTTTAATGAGCGTCACCCAGAAGCTGCATTCTGAATAAGTCTGTCTATGGCTTCTTTCCAGTCACATGGCAGTAAGTCTTGATTGGATGAAAGTCTAAATAAAGTAGTCAGTGAGCTAGCTAAGTTCGATGAAAGTCCGTCGAACAGCATTGTGTGTAGGTCATCTAGTCTCATTGATTTTCCTATATCCACTATCAAGACATCATTGTCATCGAAATTCACGAAGTTTGTTCTGTTTGGCCTCGATGCTTCTATTGTTGAAGTCATGACATTGAAGATTTATGGTTAACGATCTTAGCATGATATTCTGTCACAGACTCTGCTTTGTCTTTATGCTCTTAAAATGACTAGGAATTTTCGTTTCTCCAGTAAAGACAAAATAAACACGAAATGCTTTATTCTTATTGTTCATGCAGGAACAGAACCTCTTAGCGTGTCTTACAGAAACCCGGTTGAAACGGAATTCGAAAACTTTTCAGGACCAGAGAATTTTGGTAAAAATTTATTCCAAGTTAGATCTTTAAGCTTCTCCTCAGGAATGACGATTTTGGTGACAAAGCTGTAGCACTTTCTCCCATCGTAGTAGACTTGGAACTTCGCGACTTACCTGCGGAAGGCACTTTTTTCTTTCCCTTGCAAATATCCATGGAACAGGCGGTTTACAGAGTACAATGCGCCCTCAATTAGGGCTTCAGGATTAACTTTTCAGTCTTCAGAAAAACATGTTGAGTTAATAGCTAATACGCTTCCCTTTCTAATAATAGTAATAACACTATAGTAATAATAACAATAATGGCTTTATTCTGAAAAGTATTTCGGGAATGCTCTGCAGGATTCCCAGCATGTAATATAGCATTGGTTGTACACAAACGGTACATATATATATATATATATATATATATATATATATATATATATATATATATATATATATATATATAGACTTAGGTACACAATCAGACTAGCAGTCAGATTTATAATACACAAATAATAGCATGCTGTATACTGATTATTCAGTTTGCTTTCAAAATCACAAGCTGATGAGTTATTTCATTCCTAATAGTTTCTTCACGCCACAGGAGATGATCTAAATAAGGTGCTGCACAGTTTTTATACTTCGTAAATATTTACTATTTATTAATTTATATTTCCTTGTCCCTTGGGTTCCTAGTGGAACATTGGGCTTCACTAGCACATCACCATTTCACTCTCTTCTCTGCAGTCTTTTCAACCTGGCTCCACGACAGCCCAGAAGCTCTCATTTCTTCCTCACACCATCTCCTCCATGTCACCCCGCCTCGGACACCCAACTCGTCGTTTCCCATCTGGGTTCCACTCGAGAACCTGGCCTGGCGCGTGATGTCGCCAAACGGTCTTCTCGGTGTATGCCCAATCCATCTCCACTTTCTTCTTCTGCATATCTGTTGAGCGATAAGCTATTGGTTGGTTCGTTGCCAGCCAGCCCGAGTTCCTTGTTGCTTATTCTTATTATTCTGGCAATTTGATCTTCAGTATTGAGTGAGCGTAGGCGGCAGCTGTTGATGTGACGTGTGTCTGTAGTTTGTTGGAAATGCTTTTCGTAACGCGCCAGGTTTTTGAACCATATAGAAGCACTGACTTGACGTTGGTGTTAACAATCCAGATCTTGTTCTTAGTGCTGGGTGTAGTAGATCTCCACACCGGTTTCAGGTTAATGGAGGCCTATCTTGCTGTCTTTCTGATCCTGACTTTGACGTCCTCATCTGTGCTTGTGTCGCCTGTAGTTGAAACGAGACTGCCTAGGCAGGTGTAAGTGGAAGAGGCTACTTCTTTTAGGTTTCTTCTGTCGACGGTGACTGATGCTCGCTGTTGATGTTGTTGTTGGTTGGGTGTCTTCATCACCTCTATCTTCTCTACGTCCACCTGGAAGAAGTCCCGTCTTCACTGACTCGTCTGTCAACTTGTTGGTTTTTGCTTGAAGATCTTCGAGTTTGTGCGACATTAGACATAAATCATTATGGGGGAAATCCAAACCTTCTAGGATCTCTTCATCGGTCCAGCCAGCGTATGCCTCTCTTTTCACTCCTCACAGTCTGTCGCATGATCCAGTTCAGTCGACCACAAGCAGGAAGATCATCGGTGATAGTAGGCGGCAGCCTTGTCTTACTCCTGTCCCCTGTCTTCACTTCAAAGGCGTCACTGGGCTTTCCATTGTGAATCACTTGGCACACAGCATCATACAGCATATAGCTAGCTGTTGAGTGAGGTTGATAAAGGTTCGTGGTGTTGAAGCAGTTTCCAAATTACTTCTCGGTCGACGCTATCGAAGGCCTTTTCAAAGTTGATGAAGTTGAGGTTGAGTTAAGTTGACTACCATTCTATGCTCTGTTCAATGATGATGCGTGGCGTAGCGTTGTAGTTTGATCCGCACATGATTTGTACTTCTTGAATCCAGCCAGTTTGTTCCAGTTGAATCCAGCGCATCCTTTAATCTCCCCAGGATAATGCGGCATAATATTTCGCTTGGTGTGGACGGCAACATGATTCCGCACCAGTTCTTGCAAGGACTTAGATTTCCCTTCTTCAGGAGTTTGACAAGGTAGCCCTTCTTCCACTCGGCAGGTACCTTTCCTTCCTTCCTTCCAAGCCTTGTGCAATGGTGGTGTGAACATTTCCGCTGTTGTCTCTGCGTCTGTTTTCAGTGCTTCTGGCGGAATTCCATCTGGTCTTGCTGCTTTACCGGGGTTCAGCAACTTTATGGCGTTCAGGACTCCACTTCAGCTTTTGTCGGAGGGCTTGTGTTCACTTGTAGTTCTGTGGCTGAGATGCTAATGGTATTTCTGGACGAGTTGCAGGTGATGGTGGTGGTCGATTCAAGAGTTTTCTGAAGTGATCAGACCATTGTTTCCTTTGTTTCTCTTCTTTGGTGGTAACTAGGTTTCCTTCACTATCTCTCATTGGTTTCGTCTGCGTTGATCTCTTCCCTCCCAGATACTAACCTGGTTATTTGGTATAATGTTGTCAGGTCTCTCCTACCTGCTGCCTGTTCTACTTCACTTGTCAATGTGTCGTAGAAGAAGTGTCTTGTCTTTCCGTGCAGTCTTCTTCACTTCTTTGTCCAGTGTTTTATACGTTGTACTCAGTTCCTCTTTTCGTTGTTCATCCTTGCACTGGACTGCACTGTTTCATCATCTTCCTCTCCTTCCTCTATCAGCTTCCATGTATCCGTGGAGATCCATTCCTGTCTTGTTTCTTCCTTCCTAGCATGGTTATGCAGGTTTCCTTCCAGGTCTCTTTCACGCAGTTCCAGTGTTCTTCCACCCAGGTTTCTTCGCGGATGTTGCTCAATGTCTCCCATTTCGTCCTGATGACTAACGTGAAGATGTCCCTTGTAGTTTCATACCTCGGTTTCTGTTCTGGGTGTTGAACTTGAACCATGGTCTATCACCAAATTCTTTCAAGGCTTTCAACTTGATCTTGGAGGTAGGTTCCTTGCACTAGATAGTGGTCTGAACCTACATCTGCCCTCCTTCTTGACCTGATCTTGTGTCCAGTAGGCTGCGTCTTCACTTTCTTCACATTGAGATGAAGTCGATCTGATTTTTAGTGTAGTGTGTCCATCTGGTGAAACCCGTGTCAATGCCTTGTGGATATCCTTGTGTTTGTACACACTGCCTAACTCCAACCACCAAATCATTAGATGCGTAGAAGTCTGCAAACAGTTCTCCATTCTCATTCATCATTTCACCGACCCAGGATGAGTTCTCTTCCTTTGTTGTCTGCTCCCAGTTTGCCATTCATGTCACCCCATTAGAATTTTGATGTCACCAACTGGAGCCTTGTCCGGTACTGATTGCACTTGTCTGTAGAATTCCTCCTTCTGCTCTTGATCTGCATTATTTTCAGGCACGTAGCGTAGCATTGTATGTTTGTGACTTTCCTTCCTTTTGATTGAACTCTTGCCGTCATGATCCTGATGCTGGAGGAGATTGGTTCCCAGTGCATGAGAGAGAGCCTTCCATGCTCTTGGGGACGTCATGATAGTCACTCTAAAACTCAGTGTGCTCGTGGTTGTCGTCTGGTTGACAGTATCGGAGTAGATTATTGACTTTTCAGTTGACAGTTTTGAGAGTCCGCTTCCATTCCATCTGTTTTCGCAGATTCCTAGCACTAACATACTATACCTTCTCATCTCTTTGGCAATCTGGGCAGCCTTGCCAGCTGGCTTCAAACATTGTGCGGACATTCTATGTCCCCATGTTTACTTTCGCTTTCACCGAGAGAAGAGAAGACGTATTGGCCAATCGGGTTCCCGAAGGCTTTCACCAACCGGCATCATTTCGTGTCCCTGACTCCAGCGAGGAATAAGTTTATTTTTATCTCTTATATTTTGTTTGTGCTTTGAAGTTTGTTTAGCGATTGGATTGGTTTTGCGGGGTAGGGTTGCTAGCCCTATCCCCAACCTTCCCTTTTTTATCCGGGCTTAGGACCGGCTTGTAATTAGTGATTTAGTTAACCGGGAGAGGTCATTTTGTACTTGCTGCTTGTCTTTTCAGTTGACTGACACCCAGAGAGCTTTAACTGGTCATGTGATAAAATAATTCCAGCTGGATACTTACATAAGTTAGTATGTTTGTCCACAACTATTTTAACTAGGAGCCTTATAGGTAGGCCACTAGTTCTGCTGATAATTTGATGTCTTCATCCATCGTATCTGATGTACTGATACGAAAGATCCTTTTAAACAGGCATTTTATCAGACCTCGCTTGTATTGGATTGGATAATAACTGTGAATAGTGAAAGTCGGATCCCATAGGTTTTCATGAATTAAATTCCTCTTTGCTAGTGGCATTCATATTAAAAAGCTGTACTAAATGAGCGGTTACGATTGCTTCCAATTTTTTCAATATCTTCTGATAAGACATCGGCTATGAATTTGTTTTCATGTTTGAAGATGGATAGCATTTTATTTCTGTGGTCAGATTTATGCATCACGACGATACCTGATCCATTATCAGGTTTAAGGATGATTATATCTGATCTGTTCCGTAATCCCGTCAAAGATTTGAAGTGCTGTGAACTCAAAATGCTTCTTTGTCTTGTTTCTGAACTATGGGATTGATGAGTAATATCAACTAATTTAGCCTTTACCAACTTTGAATATCTGAGGACGTAGGGAGAAGAGGGCTCAAATCGTCATGGAGAGTTTCAAACTGAGTTTCAATATCCAGCTGAGAGATTTGGAAGTGTGAAATTCAAAAATGGAATTCCAGAGAAAGCACCCCTTTATAAGGAGTCGAAAGTACAACAGAGGACGAATTAGTCACATGTTTATCTCAGACGCACGGAAATGAGATTTTGTACTCCTTCAATGTAGATTCCTTATTCATTAACTTGCCATTGTCCAAGAACATTAGCATTGTGTGTGACTATATATCCTATAAAAACCTCCCATTTCCTACCACTCCAACCTTTCTGAAACAGCTATTATGGCTGTGTACCGACAAAGTTCACTTCACATTTGAAAATGAACGCTTTCAACAAGTTAACAGAGTAGCTATGGGTAGTCCCTTAGGACCACTACTAGCTGATATCTATGCCATATACCAAAAATCATCGCTAAAGTTCCTCTTTACAGGAGATATGTCGATGACATCATAGTGATTTGTGAGAGGCATGAGGATATGGCTTGTCTACTAAATAGACTTAACGCCGTACAGACTCACATCAGCCCGACTTGTGAGAAAGAGAATAGTAATCAACTGCCATTCCTAGATATACTCCTGAACTGACGAGAAGATGGTTAAATAAGACAGTCAATTTACAGAAAGCCTACATGGACAGGACAATACCTGAATTTTCACAGCTTTGTCCAATCCAATACAAGCGAGGTCTACTGAAATGCCTGTTTAATAGGATCTATCGTATCAGTACATCAGATACGATGGATGAAGGCATCAAATTACTGATCAAAGCACTTATGGAAAATGGATACCAAATGAAGCTCACAAACCGTTGTAGAGATCAAGTAGCACCAAAGCCAACTCTATACATGATCCCTGAGAAAAGCGTCTATATCACCCTACCATAACAGAGGGGGGTTGAATAGTATCATTATGAGACGTAGGCTGACATCAGGCATTAAGAAAATATATAACACGGCGAATCTTATCATTGTGGAAAAAACAAAACACCTGCTTCACCGAAAACCTAGACACTGCATCAATGATTGCGTCACATCCCACTGTGTTTACCAGTTTACGTGTGTGTATGGTCATACATACATAGGGAGGAGTAATCGAATCATACAGTTGAGGGTGAGAAAACATGTGCCTAAATGGCTTCAAAAACAAACAGAGTGTGAAACAGTGATAAACGCTGATGGAAGACGACCCTCTTCATCTATAGCTAAACATACCATAGAAACAGGTCACAAAGTTAATGTTCAGACAGCTTTCAAAGTTTTATATAGAAACAGTCAGGGACGTATTCTGAGATTTGCGGAAGCCATAGCCATACACAAATTTAAACCACCTATATGTTTTCCGAAGAACAATTTGTTCTTACACTACACCTACCTTGGTAGACTTTGTTTTCTTGTCAAGATTAGTATCAATTATGTCACTCCTGTTTGTTCTCATCTTTCTTAATTTTAATCCCCTATTTTGTTAATTGTTGTATTTTTCCTCCCACTCCTCGGTTTAATATATATCGACTTGACAAGTAAATGTGTGATCCGATTGTTCGAAATGTATTGCGCAAATATATCATATTGTTCAGATAAACTTTGTCTTCTAATCACGCCGTCGAAATTATTATTATTGTTATTATTAAACATCAGTCATATGGTTTGTTTTGCTTAGCAATAAAATCAATAAAACCAGGTTTTTTCAGAAAACTTTACGAGAAAATAACCTTAATATTTTTATTATAAACAATACACACACATAAATTATTTTTTTGTGCTGTCATTGTTGATTATATTAACTTTTAACTGAACATGAACTATCGTAGTAGACAAATATGCTATTATTATGCAAATATATTTATTTCGTTGAAAATACTAATTCAGAATTTTGTGAAAACAATATTTGAAATGTTTTTCTTTACACACTACCAAGGTCACTCACACCTGCTGTTTCTATTTAAAAATTTTTACTGAGGTGGACAAATTCCAAAGGAGAATTATTCTAGTCTGCCTGTATTGATTAGATTAT
This sequence comes from Heterobilharzia americana, assembly GCA_944470555.2. Classification (NCBI taxonomy): domain Eukaryota; kingdom Metazoa; phylum Platyhelminthes; class Trematoda; order Strigeidida; family Schistosomatidae; genus Heterobilharzia; species Heterobilharzia americana. The sequence continues at coordinate 164,348 of OX104130.1, forward strand.
TAGTGTTGTGGATGAACTACCAACTCGTTTATACTTTCTTCGAGGAAACGGAAAAGTGAAAATCACTGTCTCCATTAGAATGGTTAACCGTGTTGGTTAATGTGCATTGGTGGATTGAAATGAGCTGTGAAACTCATTGAAGTAGAGATTGGAATTCAAAGTGGATGTGAATTCATCAGGCAAAAACTCTTCTAATGTGCGGTGATGGAAATCAAAACACTTGTCACTTCATTATGGCATTATTATTAATTAAATAACTGCAGACATTGAAGATTTCTATGTAACTAGATAAACAGAAAAGTCATTAATCATACAAGTTACATCTGGTTCAATGATGATTACTGTCTGGTAGCCTGCCATGAACTTTGTACCTTCAAGATAAAAATTCATCTTGAATGATGGGTGAGTATGCCTCTGATGCTTGACTTACACTTAACCTACTGAATAAGTACCTAAAACTACATAAAACATTACATAAGGCACTTTAGCTAAACTTGCGACATTCAACAACAGCAAAAAATGAGACTGTTTCGACTGGAAGGATGTTCTCAACATGCTTAGTTGAGTACTGTACTTGAAGGGAAGTGAAAATGCAAACAATAAAGGAAGCAAAAAGTTAAAGAACTTAGAGAAAATAGTAACCAGTTACTAGTTGCCTAATATTTGGAAGATCCACATACACACCCACTAGTATTATATTTTGATCTTTCTGTATTCATTCGTGGTCAGTAGCGTCAACTTTGATGGTAACATTGCAAGTCAAACTGACCAAAGTTATGGTAATTGTCAGAATGAAACAGATAGATCTATGAGCCTTAGAAAGCAGGTATACGGAGGACAAAGATAAAAAAATTCACTTTATGCAGGCAAGTTTATATGCGTTTAAGTGGAAATGATTAGTCTCGTAATCTTCATATTTATACTAGTTTACGCCCTCTGCTGTACAATGCCAGAAGTTCTCGCTGAAATTTGAGCATAAGCAAAAGCACTATTCATATTCACGTGATATCATCTTATGATACAAGCTTTATTTTTGCTGAATACGTTGCAATAACGCCTTATCATAAGCTATCGCAGTATGTTTTATCCTCTGAAGATGAGAATGAATAAAAATATTTCAGAATCAAGACATGGAACTATTTTTTAGCATATAAAATAACAAGGTCGGGAAAACATCTCTGTCTATAATGTGTGATGATTTCGACTGTTGTGACCAAGGCTTTCTCAAAACTCTTGATCACCAAAACCTTGTTAACTTCACATGCTAGGATGCAACACTATACTTCGTATTCATCAATGATACTGATATGCACGAAACTCGAAAGAGATCCCCACTGCTCAGCTCAGATCATGAAATTATAAGTGTTTTGTACAAAATATATGGCAAACTACACAGAACAGCTTTCACATATAAGATCGTACATAGAAACTATTCACTTAGTAACATACTTATTCTAAGAGAAATGCTACAATGTAAAGACCCGAATATATTGGACAACGATGTTTTGAACGATACTATTGCTGATGTGACAGGCCATCTCAAGATTTCCCTGGATATATGTTGGCCCAGTGAAAATCTTTTCTACCCTTCGATCGTATATCTTCTCCCCAGCTTAAGAAACTAAGAAGAGGAGGGATTATATGAAGTAAATGATAATGCTGGTGCTCGTCGATTGAACGTTTTAATGTGGTTGGAAATTAATCGTCTGAGTCTACTATATTGCCAGGAACTCTTGTCATGTAAAGGCTCTTTCAGTATGTTTAGACTTTTTGAAGACATCACTGGCAGTAAACACCATAGTAAAGAAGCACATGTTGACGTCTGTGCTTTGAACAAATTATTTATACGCCGACCCACTTGTCCCGTCCCACTTTGTCCACAAACTTCCAATAAAGATTGTTGGCCACAGTTCACTGAAAAAGATATTTTCAGATGTCTCAAATCCGTGAACCATCTGCACAGTTCAGGTCAGGACGCTATGTCAAGCTTCCTATTCAAGAAGTATGCTGATGTTTTATGCCATTCACTAGCTAACATGTTTAAGAGATAGTTTTTAAAAGACACAATACCAGCGATCTGGAAAGATATTAAGATAGTCCTCTTACCTAAGTCAGGGACTCCAGAAGCATGTTCTAGATTCTGTCCGATTTTAGTTACTTCCCGTTCTTGAAAATAATGGGGGAGCTAATAATACCGGTGCTCTAACTCTCATTGAAGGTTTTCGGAGACCCTAGTCGATTTGCATATAAAAGCAGAAGAAGCATTCTGAATCCCGCCACTGTCTGATGTGATAATATTGCCTGTTAGAAATGTCAAGTATGTCAGGTGTTACTTTTGAGACTATACATCAGCACTGGATTCTGTCCGAAGACCTCTTTTCTAGACAAGCTCTAGGGGACTGATACTGACTTTTTCGGACCTTTTCTGATTCTCCCATATCTTACTAATATCCAAAAACATTTTCCGCCTAACTTTCAATATAACGAAGCTGAGAATATCTGGTATAACTCAGCTTCTCATCTTGCTATATAAACTCCTGGATCTTAGCTGTCCTCCAATATTGTTCCAATTTATTCTTCCTTGGGTTTCTGAAAAGCGGCCATGCTATTTTCTATATAAATTTGAAGATTATCAGCAGAATTAGTGGCCTACCTATAAGGCTCCTAGTTAAAATAGTTGTGGACAAACATACTAACTTATGTAAGTATCCAGCTGGAATTATTTTATCACATGACCAGTTAAAGCTCTCTGGGTGTCAGTCAACTGAAAAGACAAGCAGCAAGTACAAAATGACCTCTCCCGGTTAACTAAATCACTAATTACAAGCCGGTCCTAAGCCCGGATAAAAAAGGGAAGGTTGGGGATAGGGCTAGCAACCCTACCCCGCAAAACCAATCCAATCGCTAAACAAACTTCAAAGCACAAACAAAATATAAGAGATAAAAATAAACTTATTCCTCGCTGGAGTCAGGGACACGAAATGATGCCGGTTGGTGAAAGCCTTCGGGAACCCGATTGGCCAAAACGTCTTCTCTTCTCTCGGTGAAAGCGAAAGTAAACATGGGGACATAGAATGTCCGCACAATGTTTGAAGCCAGCTGGCAAGGCTGCCCAGCCTTTCTGAAACAGCTATTATGGCTGTGTACCGACAAAGTTCACTTCACATTTGAAAATGAACGCTTTCAACAAGTTAACAGAGTAGCTATGGGTAGTCCCTTAGGACCACTACTAGCTGATATCTATGCCATATACCAAAAATCATCGCTAAAGTTCCTCTTTACAGGAGATATGTCGATGACATCATAGTGATTTGTGAGAGGCATGAGGATATGGCTTGTCTACTAAATAGACTTAACGCCGTACAGACTCACATCAGCCCGACTTGTGAGAAAGAGAATAGTAATCAACTGCCATTCCTAGATATACTCCTGAACTGACGAGAAGATGGTTAAATAAGACAGTCAATTTACAGAAAGCCTACATGGACAGGACAATACCTGAATTTTCACAGCTTTGTCCAATCCAATACAAGCGAGGTCTACTGAAATGCCTGTTTAATAGGATCTATCGTATCAGTACATCAGATACGATGGATGAAGGCATCAAATTACTGATCAAAGCACTTATGGAAAATGGATACCAAATGAAGCTCACAAACCGTTGTAGAGATCAAGTAGCACCAAAGCCAACTCTATACATGATCCCTGAGAAAAGCGTCTATATCACCCTACCATAACAGAGGGGGGTTGAATAGTATCATTATGAGACGTAGGCTGACATCAGGCATTAAGAAAATATATAACACGGCGAATCTTATCATTGTGGAAAAAACAAAACACCTGCTTCACCGAAAACCTAGACACTGCATCAATGATTGCGTCACATCCCACTGTGTTTACCAGTTTACGTGTGTGTATGGTCATACATACATAGGGAGGAGTAATCGAATCATACAGTTGAGGGTGAGAAAACATGTGCCTAAATGGCTTCAAAAACAAACAGAGTGTGAAACAGTGATAAACGCTGATGGAAGACGACCCTCTTCATCTATAGCTAAACATACCATAGAAACAGGTCACAAAGTTAATGTTCAGACAGCTTTCAAAGTTTTATATAGAAACAGTCAGGGACGTATTCTGAGATTTGCGGAAGCCATAGCCATACACAAATTTAAACCACCTATATGTTTTCCGAAGAACAATTTGTTCTTACACTACACCTACCTTGGTAGACTTTGTTTTTCTTGTCAAGATTAGTATCAATTATGTCACTCCTGTTTGTTCTCATCTTTCTTAATTTTAATCCCCTATTTTGTTAATTGTTGTATTTTTCCTCCCACTCCTCGGTTTAATATATATCGACTTGACAAGTAAATGTGTGATCCGATTGTTCGAAATGTATTGCGCAAATATATCATATTGTTCAGATAAACTTTGTCTTCTAATCACGCCGTCGAAATTCATTGTCGGGAGTAACTATTTTGAATAATATTAATATGTATATCTGTGGTAATAGTGAGTAGTTTAGTATATCTCGTTAATTATTATTTTAAAAGGTCATTTAGTTTTTTCTGTCTTGGAAGATAATTTTCATGATGGGCTAGTGAAATGTACTTTGAGATGGTTAAGAATTTTTTTAGCTTGTGCGGATGACTCTTTGATATTCTGTTCTGCGAGTTTAGTTTATTAGTCGCGCAGCATTTTGATCATTACAGACAGCATCATCAGCATTAACTTCAGAAATAAGTGGTGTATAGGAATTTCTCCACAAAGGGTTTAGTAGCCTGTCCTGTTTGGTCACTCTGTGACTGGTTGTTTATGTGAAAGCCTTATCATTGTCGCCATAAGTATTCCGACTGGTTGTCCTGCGGACTTGAACTTTTACCTTCTCAGTGTTTCTTGTTTTTATTATTGATTGATAGATTGGATCAATCTGAATGTATCTGTTGATTACTGATTGACTTGAATGCCAACCTTTGTGAGATTCTGGGGCATTCCTTGTATTTACTTCATCCACGATGCCTACATTTTCCCATTCAAATTTATGTCCATATTTGTCCGTATACACTTTTATGAGCGAAGATATGTCATGAAGCGTTACTACTAGTTGATGTTCATGTAGAGGGATACGAGGAGGTCCGACATGAACATCAACTAGCTATAAAGCGTCAGAACATATTTTCGCTCATGTCAAAACATAAAGACAATTGTGGACATGAATTTGACTGGGAAAATTTGGAATCATGGATAGATGAATTACTAGGAACATGAAAGAACTTAAAATTGATTTACTATTTTTGACTGTTGGAATATGCACCATATTTCAATACTGATGTATGCCCTATAAAATTACGTATCGCATCATCTATGGCGGCTGCTAGCGAGCCATCCGACTATTTATCAAGGAAAAAATACACTGCGCTGCTGTCCAATCTGTCCTGTCATTCGGTTGTGAGACATGACCATTGAAGCGAGAAAGCATGAAAGGATTATTCAATTTTGATGACATATGTCTCCATAGTATTGCTCTCGTTTGTTAGAACCACCGTGTGATCAAAATGGAGGTCAAGCGAAAGGTAGTAGGTAAGACAGGCAAGTCAAGTGAGATGGGTTGAACATGGACTGCTCATACCAAGCCATCACCAACCTTTCGTCTTTTTCTTCTGTATCTTGAGGTACTGACGCAAAGTATAGCAGCTTCGACAGTTACGCAGTGATGCTAAGGTTCATACTGATGCCAACTGACAGATAAGTATCAGTGAGTATAGGCAGTTGGAAAATGATTAGTCTTTGGATTTTAACACATCAGTTTATTAACACTGTTTCTCAACCGCAAACTATCTTCACAAGACACGCTACTAAATCACTCATGAGGAAATCCTGATAGCTCACTACCTATTGAAGTTAGTGCTGATGATGTTGTCTACAAAAACAACGAAAGCTTCATAATTAAACCACTTAGATCATAGAATGCAACACAGCCAAGAGATACCTAGACATAAAGGGTCCAATCGATAAAATGGTTCCCCTGCTTGAAGCGCTGTAAATTGTTCACTAAAAACGACTGAAAAGTATTTGGCTATCTGAGGACTATATATAGGCTTACCTCAGCCATAATGGGATGCGATAGAAAGCTTGAAAAGAAAAAAATGAGTGAAAAGCGATCGGTCACCTTGTAAACACCCCTGCAGTAGACAGAGAAACACACCTGTTTTGTGGCGGCTTTTGATTCTACTTGGCAGCTCAGTCCTTCGGAGGTTTAGCTGGGTTTGGACTCAACCCAATGGTTGTTAGTCATCTTAGATCACTGAGCCGCACATCCTCCTTGAAAGTAAGCCTACCTGTTATCTGTTGGAATATAGATAGAAGAATGTCTAATATGGTCAGAACACTAAAAGTAATTAACAATTTCATACATCTAACCATTGTAAATATCAATATTTACCTAAACAACGAGATTTTTTCTTTTTCTATCAGTGTATTGATGATTGGTCAAGAAAACCAAGAAATTTTAACAACTTGGCAAGATATTGCAATGAATTCAGAGAAATACGATGCAGATACAAAACAAGCAAATCCTCTAGCGGTAACAAATAATAGTAAAATGAATAGTTCTTATGTACCTTTATCAGACAAATATCAAAATCCTGAAATAGGTATCAGTGGTAATGATAATGTAAAAAAATTAGGCTTGGATAATCAATTAAAACAGATAACTGCCACGGATTCAGTGGTTCCAATAGGAACTAAATTCTTTTTCCCTACACTTTTGTCAAATGGCGTTTCATCTACGCAATCGCAACGAAATTCTCAACTGAATTTCCCATGTTCACATGAAAGTAGTACTAAGTTAATGTCACGTGAAGAAGCTCTGGTAACACTATCAGAGAAAACATCTTATCCGATACTACAAGAAAATGGTCAACGACGTTATGGACCACCACCAGATTGGCATGGCCCACAACCACCAAGAGGTTGTGAGGTATTTATTGGGAAAATACCACGTGATTGTTTTGAAGATGAATTAGTGCCTATATTTGAATTAGTTGGAAAAATTTACATGTTCCGACTGATGATGGACTTTAGCGGATGTAATCGTGGATATGGGTTTTGTATATATACAAATCGTGAAGATACTAAACGTGCAGTTGCTGAATTGGACTGTTATGAAATACGTAAGGGTAAAATGCTGGGTGTATGCTTTAGCGTAGACAATTGTCGCCTGTTTGTTGGCGGTATACCAAAATCTAAAACGAAAGAGGAAATTATGACTGAAATGTTAAAAGTTACTGAAGGTGTAAAAGATGTGATTGTTTATCCAAGTGTTGCTGATAAAACTAAGAATAGAGGATTTGCATTTGTTGAATATGAAAATCACAAGGCAGCAGCTATGGCCAGACGTAAATTAATTCCTGGAAGGATTCATTTATGGGGACATCAGATTGCTGTAGACTGGGCTGAACCAGAACGTGAAGTAGATGAAAACATTATGTCAAAGGTGAGTTCTGTTTTGTGTTCAAGCAAGTAGTATATTATTTCTGCCTGGTACATTTTTTCATGTGATCAATTGAAAGTAGTATGATTTAGGAAGGGAGTATCAATAGCATATGTGAGTGGTCTGAAATTGACCCACTGGCATGCTCAGATCGTTGCTGGCTTTTCTTTAGCATTATATAATTCTGGTCAGTCAGAAATTTGTTGACAATGGTTGAGACATTTGTTTTCTGTTTTTAAGTACTTTTGTCAGAGACAGCGTTTCAGCGACTGACCTCGGTACTTTGACAGGGTGATGAACTGGCGACAGTTATCTTCTCTAACTTCCTTCAGACCCTTACTGAACCTTCATATATTGCCTGGATAGCTTCACACAGTAGTTTGAACATAATGAAGTTGAAATGACGGAAAAGATTTGTAGCTCAGGATAACGATAATAGTGGTTTGGTGTTCTCTGAGCTTTGATATTTTGTTGTTGTCGGTATTTTGTCGACAAAATATTAAAGCTCAGAGAACACCGAACCACCCACATACTCAAGTGATTTTACAGTCTTCATATCTTCATCTGAGTATGTCTGGATAGTGCTGTTGTCATGTGTGGAAAACCGCAACGTAAGTTAAAGCGAGGATAACAACACACCACTCATTATCAGCCGACATCAGCCAACTACATTCACCAGAGATTGGCTAAACAAGTAAGCACAGCGTACTGTTGCATGGCAACTCAGTGGACTCATAGTGGATGTCTAACCTCTCAGCTAGGTCGTTAGTAAGAAGCATCGACATTGCTAACTGCAGGAATGTACACAAGACTGCTGTGAACTTTCCGAATTTTGTTTTCGATGCTGGGGTGAGGATTTGGTGATAGAAATCCTAAAATAACTTGACAGTCAGTCATTACCTGTCAAATTAATTAGTCAATATTTCAGATATTTAAAAGCTAATACAGGTATATGTGTACATAGGTTGTATATTCGGCACCTCGGCAGTCATCTTCGTAATCTAACGTTCAACTTCTCATTATGCTTTATTAATTTAGGTTATAGGCTTTTAATCATAGGTATCTTTACAGTATTTATCACTAGAGTACCATAGAAACGGTAAGCGTTGTTGCTTTTAGGTTACTGGGTAAGGAAGGAAAATCAGTTTATGAGGCGATGAATCTTAGCTCAGTGAGTTGACTTGAACATGTAGTGTGCATGCTAAGCTGCTGCGTAACTTGATGCGTGATGTTGGCTCATACAATGTTTGCTTAATAAAAGCAAAGTATGGCTATTGCCAGATATACCCTCAATCCATGAAGTTTCTGGCTACTGATGCGGGTGTGCGGGAAGTAATAGCCTTTCTAACTACATTATTCAATGCGAAAGTAACCCATAGTTGTTTATTCTTAGCAATATCAATAGAAACCGACGAAGAGAGCTTACATATATTCTGCATTCATCGCCTTCAAAGTGCTGAACATTTTTATCTCACTTTCTCTTTATTATGGTGTTATGGACTGATGACCTTCAGCGAAAATTATGGTTTCTTTCTGTTTATTATTTAAAGGTTAACAACGGTTTGAGGATGCAAGGTATCAATTTCGCTGAGTGTAAAAAGTTGCGTTCTCATTTCTTTGTTCACTACCTGCTTTGCTTTTGAATTAATTAACCCTTGGTAGTTAGACGTCGTTTTTTGTTTTTAGAGGGTTTTACGTAGTATGGCACAAAATTGATCTCAATTTCTCAAACTGAATTGTAGTCTCAGTATCGATAACTATGACTCTTAAGATGACCAAGTGCCTCATCTAATGATTGACAAGGATATCGTGAACTGCTGGTCAAATGTCTAGCCAGTGGCACAAAATTTATCGTTCTTTGTTGAACAGTTAACTTGTTGGACGACTGTGATGGTTATGGTATATCGAGTCACCATCCAAACTCATAACGGAAGGCGCACATTTAAGCCATGTTTGAGGACTCACGTGTTTACAAGGCGGGGGATTGTAGTTGTTCGCGATGGTGAACCTTTTTATGGTCTACTCTGTCAAGCAGCTATTAACCTTCGAATCAACTTAGTGTCAGAACTTTCCATCCAGTTGTGGGGTTTTGAAGTGAAGAAACCCATTTAGCGTGGATAATGATGGAGTTAACCCGAAGTACAGAGACCTTTCAGGGTACCTAACCCGTCAGATCAGGGGTTGTCATACGGAGATATGCTGTCTGCTATGTTAGTGGCGATGGGAAAGCGTGAACCTTACAGTGCATGTCAGGTGTGATGAAGGTTACAGGCTAAATGCCTACTGTCTCTCGCGAGCGATATACTATTAAGACCAAGTTGGCAGGCGCACTTGCTTAAATCACTGTTATGGGTTGCAGGTGGATGTTGACGTCCACCCATTGTAACTGCACTAGTGACGGCTATCGAAAGCTCAGAGTGATTAAGCTAGTATCACCCCTTCTGGCTGTGGAATGGGTCTTAGGAAGCAGGTACCAATTGACTCCTTAACCTGATCAACTGTTTACTAACCACATAGGAAGTAAGGACTGAAATGCCTGAGTGCGTCCATTTAACCACTGTGAGAGCGGGAAGGTGTTAACTGAATGCTGATTACCAGATGCAGTCGCCCTCATTGGGATAACCCAGGGTAACTGCTTCCGTCTCTGCTAAGGAAAACCCCACCTGGTTAACTAGTTCACTAGTTACTAGCTGGTCCTAAGCACGGGTAAAGTGGGGAGGTTGGGCGTAGGGCTGGCAATCCTACCCCGCAAAACCAATCCAATCGCTAAACAAACTTCAAAGCACAGACAAAATATAAAAATAAAAACAAACTTATTCCTCGCTTGAATTGGAGAGGCGAAATGATGCCGGTTGGTGAAAGCCTTCGGGAAGCCAATTGGCTGATGTGTCTTCTCTCGATGAGAACTGAATTAAACATGGGGACATGGAATGTCCGCACTAAGTTTGAACCAAATCAAGTTGAAAGCCTTCACACAAGTTGGTGAGAGACCACAGTTCAAGTGCAACACTCGGAAACTGAAGGACGAAACTACGAAAAAAATCTTTATGGCAGCCATCACGACAAAATGGGAAATATCGAGCAGGATTCAGGAAGTACAAATCATGTGCGGATCAAACTACAACGCTACGCCACGCATCATCATTGAACAGAGCATAGAATGGTAGTCAACTTAACTCAACCTCAACTTCATCAACTTTGAAAAGGCCTTCGATAGCGTCGACCGAGAAGTAATTTGGAAACTGCTTCAACACCACGAACCTTTATCAACCTCACTCAACAGCTAGCTATATGCTGTATGATGCTGTGTGCCAAGTGATTCACAATGGAAAGCCCAGTGACGCCTTTGAAGTGAAGACAGGGGACAGGAGTAAGACAAGGCTGCCGCCTACTATCACCGATGATCTTCCTGCTTGTGGTCGACTGAACTGGATCATGCGACAGACTGTGAGGAGTGAAAAGAGAGGCATACGCTGGCTGGACCGATGAAGAGATCCTAGAAGGTTTGGATTTCCCCCATGATGATTTATGTCTAATGTCGCACAAACTCGAAGATCTTCAAGCAAAAACCAACAAGTTGACAGACGAGTCAGTGAAGACGGGACTTCTTCCAGGTGGACGTAGAGAAGATAGAGGTGATGAAGACACCCAACCAACAACAACATCAACAGCGAGCATCAGTCACCGTCGACAGAAGAAACCTAAAAGAAGTAGCCTCTTCCACTTACACCTGCCTAGGCAGTCTCGTTTCAACTACAGGCGACACAAGCACAGATGAGGACGTCAAAGTCAGGATCAGAAAGACAGCAAGATAGGCCTCCATTAACCTGAAACCGGTGTGGAGATCTACTACACCCAGCACTAAGAACAAGATCTGGATTGTTAACACCAACGTCAAGTCAGTGCTTCTATATGGTTCAAAAACCTGGCGCGTTACGAAAAGCATTTCCAACAAACTACAGACACACGTCACATCAACAGCTGCCGCCTACGCTCACTCAATACTGAAGATCAAATTGCCAGAATAATAAGAATAAGCAACAAGGAACTCGGGCTGGCTGGCAACGAACCAACCAATAGCTTATCGCTCAACAGATATGCAGAAGAAGAAAGTGGAGATGGATTGGGCATACACCGAGAAGACCGTTTGGCGACATCACGCGCCAGGCCAGGTTCTCGAGTGGAACCCAGATGGGAAACGACGAGTTGGGTGTCCGGGGCGGGGGTGACATGGAGGAGATGGTGTGAGGAAGAAATGAGAGCTTCTGGGCTGTCGTGGAGCCAGGTTGAAAAGACTGCAGAGAAGAGAGTGAAATGGTGATGTGCTAGTGAAGCCCTATGTTCTACTGGGAGCCCAGGGGACAAATAACAATAGTAATCTGCTTAGGAAGTAATAGGAGATATCCGGAAGTGTATGGCTTGTTGTGTGTACCGTTTCCATGCACCGACTAATAGGTCAGTGACGTTTAGCTGACCAGCAAAAGGGCGATGGTTGTAGGATTACAATAGTATAAGCATTAGTAAGAGTAATAGTACTGGTAGTGTGCATTGTAGCAGTATGATAGTAGTAGTTTAGGATTTGAACTGCTTGGAAGTAACTGTCAGTCTATGTTATCTCGAAAGCGATTGATGATCTTTTGAAACTGTTTAGAGTTATTTTTGTTTTACTCAGGTTCGAATATTATACGTGAGAAATTTAATGCTTCATACATCAGAAGATGCTGTTAAAGATCATTTCAATCGAGCGATCGGTGCAATTGACGCTGTTGAACGCGTAAAAAAAATTCGTGATTATGCATTTGTACATTTTCGTGATCGACTGCAGGCCGCAACAGCACTTCAGCAACTGGACGGTAGGTAGTAGTATGCATGTATTTCATTTCCTAATGCTTATTAGGGATATTTATAATTCAATTATAATTTCTAAAATAAGAGTCTAAGATTCAATAAAATGCATTACTACATTACATTACTGCATCACCTAAAAATGCCCAAGGCAACGTCAATAATTTACGTAGAAATAGGTTATCTCAGTAGCAAACTGAGACATACTCTATTGAGAGTTTTTAGAGTGGATAAAGATCTGTTGATGGACTAGTTGGCCCAAAGTTCGAGTTAATATATGACAACATCACTCGCTGGGAGGTAGATGCATAGAGCTGACGAGTCCTAAGTAAAACGAAACGCAATTTCTGGATTCCGCTACTATCACTTCCAATGATTAATACCGAAATGTAGCTGACTGGTTTATCCATAAATCATCGGAACGAAGTATGCGTCAGTTTTCTATTTTCTGTTTCATTATGAAATGTGAAGATGAAGATGATGAATATCATTTACCCAATGCAAAATTTTTTAAAACTATCGAATGATAACTTGGCTTAGGCGTCTATTAAAAGAAGTTATCACTACAGCACATGATCATACTATGATATGCAGTAAGCAGAAGTTCAAAATTAGAACAGAAGGGCAACTAGTAGAATGAGAAACATAGTCACAGAATAGGCGTATATATCATAGCATTAGAATACCAGTGGAAAAGTATTTGACAAAGTCTTGTGACGACAGTTCATACCAGAGAAGATACAAAACTGCAAAATTAATATCATACAAACTATACCATTTAGTAAGGACAGTAGTATGATTTTGAATTGTACAACAGTTGAGGATGAAGAAATCCATGTATTTATTTAAGCCTAATTAAGTAGTTAGATCGAAATACGTTCAATTTATCTACCAGTAGTTACGTCACTACACATTTGTGAAATAGATAGTACAGTTTAAACGCTATTTTGATGCAATAAATGGGTCAGTCTGATAAAGTAGGAGAGTAAACTTGTAGAATCAATGAAAATTATAAGTTTGACTTTCTGAGATAGCCGTCGTTTGTACAGTTGCGTTGATACTTGATTATTACTGAAAGTGAAATGAAAATCTAGGTTGCGGTAGGATTCGCAACTAAGTTGTGAGACCACCGAACCGGTAACCTAAAAGTCACTGGCTTGAGTCCTGTGGTAGCTCAGATTTCCGCTTCACTTTCAATCATATGAGAACTACCAACTTAGAATTATCCTTTTTTTCAGTGAATACTCAGTTTTTAAATCAGTATCATAACCGTCGGAAAACTCAGATTAAAATGTGCTGGTAAGTTTCCTTACTTTCCTAGACTGGATTTTTCGGTTCAAAGCTTTGGGAGCCAGTTAAGCTGCCATCTTCAGTTAGGCTTCATGAGAAAGTGTATCGGGCGTATTACCTAAGGGTATTCATGGAGAATTTAGTATGTGGTGAACAGCATCCAGATGTCTGACATTTTATCATCCTCTACGCTTCTTTTTCTGATCGAGTTTGGTTCCCTTGAAGTTTGATTACTGTACTCATTTTTGAATGTCAGCTCTTAAAACATGCTGACATCATTATTTATTTGACTACTTGTCAGTTACAAGCAGATCCAGCTGATCTTCCCAGTCGTAACACTGAGGATAGTTTCATTAAGTGGACCGTTGACCTCTGGCCTAATCTTTAGATTTATTCCAACTAGACTGACTTATGGAGCTTGCACTTGATATGATTTTATGTAATAAGGTTATTATATCGAATTAGTAAAACGCTCTATCAACAACACTTATCACTTATCGATAAAACCTTGAAACTGGTTTAGAATAGTCTTTGACGGGATAAAAGAAGCTTCTGACTATCTAGTTTTAACGTCTAGAATCAGTAGATCACTAGTTTTTACGGTTAGTAACCTGTTTACAAATAAAGCTAGAAAAAAGCAATGAAACTAAGAAAACAAAAGTAATTTTTACTCCGCTACCACCTACATCTTAATTATATGTCAAGTCGACGTTTTTGAAGGTTCGGGTGAAGTAGCCCGGTTTACTTCTTCAGGAAGAAGGTTCTAAGATTTAACAATTCCAAGTGAGTAGAAAATGTTCATGTTATTTGACCTAATATGCTCCAGGTTCAATTTTTGCACGTCCTTTAAGACTAGTGATATAACTAAGGTTAGACAAATGATGGAGTGGTTGTCTAGAGTTTATAGGATATTGTTGGTGATTATCAAGTCTCCGCTTAGTCTCATATATTCCAGACATCTAAGTCTTTGAACAGATTTTTTTCCAGGCTTTATTTATTTTTCAGCGGAGATAGGGACGGTAAACTATGGTCCCGAACTCCAGTTAAGGCCGTATGAGGCTGTTGAAATATCTCATGGAAACACCTATGATCGAACTATCCAGAAAATTCGTCTAACAGTTGTGAGAACCGAATTCCTACGAAATGTGCTTCTGTCACAGTTGGCATGGGATTTTAAGTATTGAAAGAGTTAAGCACACAAATCCTCCTTCAACTGTGATACCTCAAGTTCCATACCATTGAGACTATATACATAACATGCAACATTTTTTAGATATTCATCTCTGCATTTTTAAGCGTTAAATGCAAACTCATTATTGATCATGCAGTTTTGAAGTTGGGTTAAATCTTACCACAGGGAGACACTATTTTCCTGACATTAGATTTCTGTCCGTAGTTTGTGTTGATAGCAAAGAAGGATTCCATATAAAAGTTGGAGGCGGGTTGTTTATGTAAATTAGAAAAAGAAGAAACCCTAGTGTCGATCCCCGGCAAACTCCACCTGAGCATTTTGTTTCTTCAAACACGGAATAACTTATTTGAACTCTAAATAAATGACCTAGTAAATATTAAAACAATCAATCATTGAACGATGGTTTGCCACTCACCAACGCATCCTTTAGAGTCTTAGATCAAAACTTTAGATTTTTCAGCCTGTATATGGCAATATTTTGGAAAATAAGATGGAAGAACTGTTTAGATTCGGAGTGGGTCAATGTGAAAAACGCTGATTATTACTTTACCTTGACATCGAAGGATGTAGTGGATGGTGTTTGCCTCAAGCCGTGTCATTAGTGACTGATGAGGTTTCTCAGTTAGTTACCTAATTTATATCAGCTTTCAAAGTGGACTTTCATCATAAGGCAGCAAAAATATAGGTGTCGAACACATTTTACAAGTTAAGTACTGATCAGATGTTTGGAGATTCATCAACTTTAATTAGAGTGATGTGCACAATAGTACAGAAACCAATAACTTGCATGCACATATAAATGTATCCGGAACGTTTGAATTCTTTTAATCTCCTGAATACGTTTAAATAAAGTGAATGGGCTTGCGGTGCACAAAAACAGTGAGTCTCTTACATAACAATCAATATACACGTTTCTCATGATTTTGCAGTTTTTCAACACCGAAACTACCAACAGCCATCCTCTGAAGATCATACGTCATCGTGTTTCACCAAGAACTATTACTTAGTAATGATCCGTGACATACAAATGTCTTCAGAACAGCGTATTAGGTTAAGATATTAAGAAAACTACTACTAAATGTAATTTTCTCTGGAATGTGCGACTGATTGAATTCACGTCAGATAGCATAACTGTTTGTCCGGTACTTTAATCACTCTTACACAGTCTACTCAAAATAGTTGGTAGCATCAGCGATGCCTGATTATTAATGTTTCTAAACCATTCATTTCAAAAATTGTGTTTCGTGTTCATTTATTAGTGCTCCGATAAAAGCTAGAAACTTAAATAAATATTTTATGCTACTTAAACAAAAAACAGTAGTCGAAACAAACAGTCGGATTCAACTAGTGAGGGAAAGCATGTTCTGTAGGTGCCACTCGACTACCTTATGGTAACAAATGTAGGCCTCAAGCACATACTGCTGGTCAGAGTCTGTTGACAAGACTTTGTTGACGATTGATGACATCAGGAAAGCCTAGGTTAAAAACATTTAGTCGAGTGACTACAACAACCTAGCACAAAAATAATGATTTGTCAGTAGGAGCAAGTATGTAGAAAACAGAAAAAGCACCTAAGATATTAGATGTCATAAGGAGTTCAAATGTAGCACCCACAACGTAAGTGTTTTAATTCTGCGACTAAATACGTTTAGGTCATGCTTTCTGAAAAGCCTCAGACTGTGGGTAACTCGTACATCCTAATGTCTGTGTTGAGTAGAAATTAAGCAGCCAATTAGAAATCGACGAAATTTAATGCTTCTGGCACTTCACTTAAATTTTTTTTCATTCTCATATTAATGTTCATAAAGAAAGGATGGGAATAAAGTTGGAAAATTGTTTTGATTTCATTGATGTTGTTCACACAGTGAGTCTATCGTGTCATGAAGAGTGATTTTTGTTAGTAAGATAAAGCTTTAAGTAATCCGTTTGTTGATCATTTCTCATTACTTAAACTGAAACATCTATCCACAGTAATTTATAATGATCTAGTGAGTCCTTATAAGCATTCAACATCCCAAAACATGCAATACTACATCGAGTTATGGAGCTTAAATTGACTATCATTGACACACCGTCACCAGATCTGCCTGGACAAACCCAAGATTGTATATTTGCTTACTGTTAGATGAAATATTGACTTGATCATGTTACTTGCCAAAAAACTCAACCTATTAAGTGATGATGATGATGATGATTTCAATATTTCGTAGATTTCAGAGTTGCATACTTCACTTTGCATGCTTCACAGTTGTGTTCTACACGAGGAATGTGAACTGACTGTAGTTACATCAGTATATCTCGTGTATTCTATCGTACAGAATGAATATATGTCTCGTCTTAGTTATATTCATTCATTTCACCAAGCAACCTTATTCTTTGTAAATGGTTATGACTCGAGTGATTAGATTCTATGATCTGTTGGATTAGGCTCCATATAAAAGATACAACACAATATGGTGTCGGTTTTCACCAACATGGAGTTGATGTACACTAACCAAGTTAGCCTAAATAATTCATTAAAAGCTATCACATTTTCACTTCCTGCTTGAATTACTTTTGATGGTATCATTATCAATTCAAAATGGTTAAGACGTTAAACTGATTTATCTGTTTGTTTATTGTGAAAGAAAAATGACCAGAAATTCATTGATATAATTTAAAGACAGAATATTTCATCCAAGTAACATTATTGTCAAATATTTAGTACACTTCAAACTTGTGAGATTTTAAAAACAATCAGTGACTAAAGAATTTGAATTGAACTCAGTAACTTTAGTATTTTATGTTATATAAAACACGGATTTCTGGTAATTTTCAATCTTGATCTCACTTTCTAAACAGTTAATCACTAGAAATAGTTGAGATAATCAGATTATAATCCGTAAGAATTATTCAAGCACTAAATGACTTAGGGATATCCTCACAATTCAGTTTGAAAATGATTCATAAATTCAATGGTCCAAGTTGATGCATTCTTCACAGCTGAGTAGTTTTTTCAGCTGCCCAACTGCGATGGTGTCAACAGGGTTTCTATGATGTTTAGATCACTCTGATCTGGCTGGAGAAATCTGCAAATCACCCTGAATATTCCCCAACTACTCAAGTTCTGCAGTAGTAGTATATTTCAATAATTTACGACACTTTTGTGTCAGAGATCCCACCTTATGGTCTTGGCTGCGGAGTGGTTTCCAACGGAGACTTCGTCGACACCACATTTGTGTAGTTGAAAAAACTGCTCAACTTTGACTATGAGAGCTGTGCAATTTGTAAGTCATTCGTAAACTGATCATCCTTTTTAAGACATACCAGTCCATGTAAGTTAGCCAGCCATGAACTGAATTAATCCAGATACGTCAATGATCGGTCTAACTACTCAGGAGCAAAGCAGCCATACGATGTTTAGATTACCCCTATCTGGCTGCTAAAACCTGCAGATCAGCCTGTGGTTTTGAACTACTGAAATTGTTCAGTAGTAAATCCTTACAATCCCCTTTGGTTTTCTTGATGTGAAAGACGCTGACCAAAATGGTATACTGATCGCCTTCAAATCAACATAATAAAAAAAATAATATATGGCCTGTAATTACCAAGTGTAAAATAATCTTTTACGATGATTTTAACCAAGGAAATTTGGCAAGAGCGAAAGAAAGCTGAGCTTGTCAACCTTTGCAGGTAGTATGTTAGTTAATACAGCTGTAGTGCAGCAATCATCAACAAAATCTTTTATTGAATTACCAGCCATTTTACAGATATTTGCGCAGATACACATCGTCGGTGATCATAATGTAATTTCTATTTTTCTGTCTAGACAAAAACAAGTTTTGAATTTTCATATCAGTTAGTCGGTCTCCATTTTACGTGTATCTGTGCCATGCCAGTAATGCTAACTAGCTTGGAACTTACGTTGAGTAGGGCTTTCTGATGTCTATTTGTAATTGTCTGAAGTACTAATGTACACTTTGATATGAAAGAGTATTTTTACTTCATAGTCAAAACGACTAAAGGTGACCAGCATGAAATAGTATTTAATTCCTGTTTCTTTCACAATAACTAAACTTTATGGATGAAAAAACCGACTGCAGAATAAACAGCTGAGCAAGTAAACTGATAAAAACGCACTGTAGGTTATCGTTTGTGTACTGATGACTGAGTTTCTCACCGGAGAATATGATTCTAAGTTTGGCGCTAATGAATGTTTTGTCTATGGACATTCAAAGTCCCTTTCTAAGTATATCTGAAGCACTATCTCCCTTGAATTCTAGATATAATACTACAATTTTTTTGGAGCAGTATGTACGCGTTCGGTTGTATTTTTGGCTTTAGATTCTTATCTACAAATTTCAGTAGGTGTTTACATTGACTTCTGACCGGAAATTAATCTGTAATGTTCTCTTCTTTTTACTATATATCTACGAATGTATAGCAAAGAGAATGGTTCTGTTGAATAGAAACATTTTATTCGCTCCAACCGTTTTCCATATTTTTGAATCCTTTAGGTTATTCTTAAAGTGAAGTATACAGTAAACCAATGACCACTGTTTAGTCCTTCTATATTTTATGAGAGTAAACTTTCACTTAATTAACACTTGTATCATCCTCCAGCTATATTCAGAAATGACTACTGCCTTGCGAACTGTAAGACTGTCCTTTTCAAAAGAAGTAAGTGAAGATGTTGAGTTACAAGAGTCAAAAAAGAATTTGTCAGTGCATTTTAAATCACGCAAAAGGCTTGAATCGTATGAACCAGCTGAAGCTTATTCTAACAGCTCAGCTTTTGGTTAGATTCTGGTTACTATAACCTTAGCTTATAAACCCGTTCAATTCATTTTTACAAAACGAAACGTAATTATTATTTGATGCTCTTACACTTGCTCACATAAAATTTTGGAATAACAACAAGTAGTTTCCTAAGTGATATTCAGATTTTTGAGGTCAAATAAGTGCTAAAAGCTGTCTGCATTGCCCGTGGCTTTGAAGGACGATAAAATGGCTGATAAGCTGTACGGAAGATGCATTACTTTCAATCTTTCAAATAACATGACAACACATGAGTAGTGCTGATAATAGTTTCAGAATGTTTCTGAAAAGGTTTTTCATTTCTACCCAGAGCTAAATTCAACAGCGAAAACAAACGCCACTAAACTTGCAGTCTGTCGCCATCAACACAATAAAAGATGCATGTAAACCGTACTGCTACTGGCCAGTATTGACGGAAGACTGCCACCTGTTTGGACCTAGATAATCCCTTCGTTTGGGCGTGTGATCATCTGCTTCGTGCTGGACAAAAGAAACAAATAACCAACACGTTTCGTTATGCTCACTTAAAAAATAAAATCATAAATTTCTGTTTAGCGAAGGTGCTAACTAGAAATTTACCGAAGCATAAAGGAAATTCTCAGTATAATGTAGCTCGCCGTCTTACCAAGTTGAGTGTAAGGGAAGGATTAAGGATAAGTAGTAGCCTTCCATGATAAGAAGATGGAATTCGACTCCGTAAATCTGAAATCATATTGTTGGAGTTAGCTTTTGAATAGGATATCGAACGGTTATATCGTATTGTTTACGATTCTGTATTCAATCTTATGCTTTTATACCCTTACTTTTAGATTCTTGATCTCGGCTGATAAGATCTAGAGATACACTTGAAGGAATAGTCATTATCATCCACATTCCGAGATTTAACAGACATGCAAGTGGAAATAATGCATCCTACTTCCCATTAAGGAAACATTAATTGCTTCAATATTTATTTCGAAGTCAACCAGTGGCCAAACTATCAAAAATATTTGAATAAATTTACCAATGTAATCAAACCAGAAGCAAAACTAAGTCAGTTATAGAAAAATAATCAATCCACAAATATAACCAGTGCAACCATTAATCACTCCAAGGGATTTCGTCTCAAGGTTTTGTTATCATTGCGGCTCACTACCTTTGGAGAAAAAAACTTACTCACCGGCTTACTTACTTACCCAATTACTTACTTATTTCAGTTGACGCACTGGATTTTGTTTAGAAAACGAGGATGTTTCTCACTGAAACCATTCGGGTAATTTCACAGAAAACCGCCAAAATTTTCTGGGTGTAACAGAAAATCCATTGAAATCGATGATATTTCTGTTAAATGACAAGTAACTGTAAATGGATGGAGGTAAAAACTTCAAGGTTACCTCTCATAGTGACATCAGTACTTAGTCTAAATTTATCCATAAAAATACCTGTATACGATTTCAAACAGGGTTCAGGCGATACACTTCTCAACAGAAGGGTGAATACCGAAAAAAGAAGTTACACGTGAACTAGCGAAAACGGATCATAGAGTATTAGAAAGTAAGGAAGACGTAAAATACAGTTATACTTCTACAAGTGGGGTTTAGTCTACATTTTCAAATAATGCCTTTAGAAGTCCAGTTTCTGTTCTCCTGTTAGTTACTGTAATAGTCTGATGTATGATATTTAAGCAAAGTACATTCATTCTGAAGGGGAGAGTATGTATTACTGTGCTTAAATAAGGAAGTTTAGAATTCACCAATGAATGAGCTCAACTGAAGTAGTTCAAGTTAGCCATACTACTTGTAAGTAGGCGATTCATTATAGCTAAAGATTTTTGATGGTGAACACCACAGCACTATTCAGGGTGAAACAATATTTACGAACATTTTTGAACTTGTTTGCTTCTTTGTAGACAAAAAATGGAGGCTTTCAGTAGGTTTTTTCCGAAACAGATGAATACTAAAAAAGTAAATAAGTTTAGTAACCAATGCAAGGGATTGATAGGCCCTTAGTCAGCTAAAAAATTGATATACGTAGTTAAGTCAAAGGAAACCATCATTAATCTGAGAAAATGAAATGTTATCTACATGAAGTATGCCATAATGTGATCTGTGTTTTATATACAGATGCAAGATATAATTCATTGGGAATCACCGACAACAGTGACTAGTACCGTCCAAAGGGTGGAGATGACGCATACATCACAGTCATTTGAATTGTTCTAGGTGGAGCTCAACAACAAGGAACTTACAACAGTAAGTGTCAATTTGATTTCAGTCCCTGCTTGTATTACTAACCCTACCATAAGACTAGCGACACTTGAGTTCTTTTAATATTTACGTTTTTGGATTTTAGTCAATTTGGAAATACTTTTGGCTAGGTTGGTCCCGAATAATCAAATCATCATTTCATTGTCTATCAAGTGTAAATGGTTCCCATTTACCAATTATGTTCATAAATGTCTGTCATAATCACTTGGTGCTCTCAAAGCAATCTGAGGAAAGATTAATGAAATAAAAATGTAGTCACAATTAAACAGTAACATTCTTTTCACGGAAAATATGATGCATTATCGATCGATTATGTAAACATATTTTCTAAGTAAATAAACGGGATAGTAAATGGTGCTTTGTTATAAAAAGACAAAGTAAGAACTGAAAATTCACATTCCAGTTTCCCTATACGATATGCATGATGATTTTGAATAATCCAAATAATTCTGCTTCCATACAAGTTGATCGATTGATGATGGTTCATGGGTAGCTATCCGGTTACTATTAAGGCCAGGTCAGTGAACTAGATATACGTTTTTGAATTCATGAGTAAAACGTATCAATAGACATTAAGAATTTGGATTTTTGTCTCTTATTGAGACAGACGAACTTTAATACTACGACTTTAATAAATGATACCGCTGAATTCAAGTTGTTTTAGTGGAAGGATACTGAATGCAAGACGTTTAGGCCCTATGGCACTGCTGAATTTCTAGAAGAAAAACTTATTTTTCTATAAAAATACTTTTCATGGTTCTGTTGATGGGATGATTTAAAATATTAAGTACAACATGTATTGTTTCGAAACTGTGAAAGAACATTAACAATCAGGATCAGGCAACTCCAGTTATGTGTTCAAGAAAAACAAGTGTTGCCGCTACAATTATCATGGCCGGATTTGAGAGGTACCAGCTTATTCCCATCCTTTCCCAAGTAATCTTATTTTTTAATTCCATACTGTAGATACCCCTTCATCCATATGGTCTGAAATAATTTTAAAAAGTCCTCTAAACCTGTTTTTTCGTCCAGTATGAATAACATTCTATCAAGTTATTATTCCACAAATTATCTTGCTTAGTTTATTTCATCCAGATGTCAAAAACGTCTAACTATTTTCTGAAACCGTCACCTTAAGGTTTATTGATACTTGTAATTTCCCGTCGTTATATTGGGTCGAACTGCTCAACTTCTGTTGGCAGATGGGCTCCTATGCAGATGCCTTGATACAACGAAAACTGGTCTTAGTTAACTGCTTCTAAACACTTGATACAAAATCATGCGTATGACTTCTTTATTTCGTTGCTGATGTGTGCAATCGAAATGACAAGTGATACATTTGATAAACTTTCTACATGGTTTAGCTTGACAGTTGCTCTACGCTAAAGAAGTTCTTTTTTCTAATTTTGTAGATTAGTAATGTTAAAACTAACCTGCAAAAATAAATTAGTCATCTCAGGTCTACGGCTTTCAAAATAGCGAAAATTTTCAGTGTTTCTACAGATAGTTAATTCATATTCATTAAAATTTTTACTGTTATAACTTGAATCTTTTAATCAGGTTAATAATTTTTTCAACTGGACGTATCAAAGTATGTTTTTACATAATAGAATTATAGTGAAAATCAAAAGGCGTCATATTGGTTTTACATCTGCAATACGAACTTTTTATTGATAAGCATGCCAACTTTCTTCATTAATCAAACATCTAACCTTTCAGGTCATATAACGAGAATGTTATCTCAAGTTGGCATTTATCATGAACTGACATCATTTGGCGAACCATTAAAAAATATGGGAGCACTGGATAGTTGTTTCGTCCCAGTGATGAACTTTCCAGCAGTGCGCGTGCACGACCAACCCCCACCAGGGATCGGACCCAGAACTTTTGGGTTCCGCAGCGTGCGTGTTACCAGTGATTCACTGGTTCGGAGTCGATTGGTTCACACCTTCTTACTTCTCTCAGTTTGTGATATAGCGCAACCATCCTTCAGTGACATCGCTGAATAACTCTCTTCGCATCCGACTTCATTTGTCCCACCAGTCTCGACGCATTTTCAGAACTTCGGGAAATCTCATCTCCAAGCAAGTCACTGATGAGCACTGCATGGTTATTCAGCTTGCAGGCTTTTGAGAATCTGACCGTTTTCAAGTTGATGTCCATTACAGACTGACATCAGTTGGTGAACTACTGAAAACTAAGTGGCACTGGATGGCTTTTTCATTCTGGTGTGAGAATCCTCAGTAGTACGCACCCCTGACCCCACCAATGACCACACATGGATTGAAAGTTCATATCAGGACTGATTTTTCCGTGTTATCAGGGTAATGTCACTTCCATTCTCAGTTTCAAGTCTCTTAAATGTAGCAGACTATCTTGTCATCTTCAGTGAGCCAGGTAAAATGTTGCTTGTGAGTAGTTATTCGTCAGAGATGGTGTTCATCATTAATTCAAGTATGTAAACGCCTATTCACAATACACTAAGTTTTATGTTTGTAGTAAAAACTCCATTTTTACTTCGTTCAACTGAAAATAACATTGATGAATAGAAATCCTTAAAGTTTTACGCATTATGAAAAGCAGTTTGTCTACACTGAACTGAAATGTAATCAGCATCTTCACTATGACAATTATGTCAGCTTCAATCAAACAAATTACAGTACACATTGGGTTGAGAAACTAAACAAACTTTATTGTACAGTATTCAATAAAAGGGTTTAGTAAAACAATTTTCACACTAGTTTTTGTTTTATTTTAAAAAACGCATCTTTTTAAAAAGTATGGAGTTATTGTTCAAAGTATCAATCATTTAAATGAGACAAAATTATGCAGTATTAATGAATGACAGGTATCAAGAGATATTGCTGGTAAGATATAAAAACTTTATTACCACAGAGGGTAAATTAAAGTGAAATGCTGATGACGGTGATGATGATCAGTATGTTTTTAGGGAAACTTAGCACATTATTATAGTTCTTATTTCAAAATATCATAAAATGGGAATGAGTTTCAAATGATTGTTGTTTTCGATGATTACTGGTGGCACTCTGCAATAGACACATATTTGTAATCTTGAAATATCCTCATGAAAGGTTTCTTAAACAAACGAACAATCCTCATAATAAGTAGTAAAAGAAAAATGCGACGCCGTAGAAAATCTGCTTTTCGACGATTTCATTTATTAAGCTATAAAATCTTATTTCATCAATAGGGACAATGAGATTACTATAATAATCAAGGGTAGAAAAGACGTTTCTCAGATAGAAGAATAAGAATACCTAGGCTTTGATAATGCTAATGAATGCATGTAATGTTTCGAAAACAGAGATTAGACTTCGGGTTGTGAACTGCCAATGGTTCATTTACGTATAAATGCCACAATCGCAGACTATTATAACTGTGGGGAGGAGAATCTTCTGAAATATGTTTACCAATCTGACCCTGTCTACGGTCAATGTACTTTGTTCCACAGGAAGAAGTTAACTAATAGATGAACACTGAGGTAGCCAAAAGCGGTATAATATCCTTAACTCATTCATTGATTCACTGTCTGCTGGAAAATGTGATTCTCAGACGAGGTGCATGAAATGTCTTCTCCAAAGACCTTGGGAGGTGACGTTTGAGAATTTCAGCTGCAGTGTAACCTTTGAAATCTCAGGTTTATATAAACAGTTTCCTTTGAGATGGTTGGTACCTTTTGTATTTGTGACTTTTCTTTCGTATCAGAGTTCACGACTGTAGATGGATAATCGTTTTTCATCAGGAAGTTAAGTAGAAATTGTAGTTTACTATCTATTGTATCTTTAGAGCATATTCTTGGAATCCCTGAATACAACGAAATTACAAGGTTCTGTTTGCTAATAAGATGGACATAACTAAAGTGACCGGTCTAAGCTGGCTTTCTCTACATTGCTGTCTGTAGAGAATTATCCAATCTTCTTGTTATTAGCACATCAGGCAATGGAATTTGTTTCACGCTGTAGGGTTAGTTCCATGCATGAGTGTGCAGCACTCAAAATGTTAAGAAGGTTGTTCAAATCAGATTCTTCATCGTATACAATAAAAATGTCACTAACGTACCTTTTGACATTTGTCTAGTCACAAGTTACTATCATAATCAGGTATTAGTTACACTATCCAGATCATTTTTCATCTTTCCCTTTTTCAGTTGTTGCAATATCTGACAGTTTGAGTGGATGCACATTCGGTAGACATTTCATACTGTTGTGCTCACCTGTTTACTAGTAGCTTCGTTAGATTGTGATTTCAATTTGCCACAAACTGTTTGATTTACATAATGTATACACAAAGTCACTACTCACCTATAAGCCCGAAGGCGTCAAAAGATATACCATCGATGTCATCGCTCGCGCTAGAAAATAATAATTAGGTCTATGGAATTATAGAAGATCGTGACCGATTGCTCCGTGACTCAGAACCATCTTCAGCGGCATAGACTTGCTAATTCTTTACATGAAAGTTCAAAACCCGCTATTTTTGCCTTATGTTTTGTTAATTTTAGTTTTACGGGCTGCTTCATGGTGTTAGAACGACAAAGGATGTTTTAGTACAGTCTATGAACATTCAGTCTCAGAAACTCATAAATTGTAAAACCAACCATAATCTTAATTCTACAAAGAGTTCAAGATGTAGTTGAGCTTCCGTTTTTAAATTTCAACTTCAACTCATTTTATTCTTGTCTTATTGACAGGTACAGTATTCGACGGTTCACAAATTGAAGTAACATGGGCGAAACCAGCAGATAAGAATGAAAATTTAAAAATGAATCGCAATACCAATTCAGTACTAGCACCTAGTCATAATTATAATGACAATAGTATATTCGTCACCAGCAATAATTCGATTATTCATAGTAATGACAATAATAATAATAATTTGAACTTCCCATTATTAGCAAATTACTTAACCGATCCATTAACTGTATCAACAAGCATTCCTATGGCTGGGTCAGCAGCCTTGCCCTTATTATCGTCACCAGCATCAGTCACTTTATCGAATTCATCCTATGTCATTTCATCATCCACATCAAATATAATTAATTCAAATCAATTCAATAATAATCACAATATGTTTACACAACATTTAAATTACCCTAACTCATTCTCTTTATCCCCAATAATCAATCAATCTATCCTTTCAACAAATTCATACAACCAATTAAATCATTCACATCGAATATGTCCGTTCATACAGTCAAGAAATTTCGAATCCGACAAAACTGACTATCAGGGTCATCTGAATCCACTGCTCGATTTCAGTTCACCATCTACATATTCTTCAGAGTCATCATCAACAGGAACATCGTACACTAAGTTAAATGCTAGTGTCGGTCGAATGCCGTCCGATTGCAGTGCAGTTAACACAATGTTTAAGAAGAATGCTCACATTGTCTTAACAAATAATGCAACTCTTACAAATTCTGCTCTCAACAAAAATAACATTGATAATGCAAATAATACTTACATCAGTAATATTTTAGATAAATCACCGAATAAATCATCTTTAATACAAGGTCAAATTCGGTTGAATGAATTGTGCACATCCATTTCATCTTTAAATAGTCGACAACAACAACTTCAAAAATGTTCAAACTACTTAACATTGAATCCAGTAGATAGACTATACCGTCACGGACAACCGTTTTCACAGAATAATTTACCAATGTTGAAAGGAAATCGCATGTTAAATCACCATTTAAAAGACAGGTATGTTTTTCTTCAGAAGGAAAAACTGTGTTTTATAATTACTCACAGGAAATAAATTGTGGGACACAAATTGATATTGATGCTAATTCGTCTTAGTTATCCTACAATCGAGCCCATTGACATGACTGGTGATAATGTAGTTACTTACAGAGAGATATTTCTGTACGTATGCGTAATGCACTTCAAAATGACAAAAATAGGAATCATGTTTTATGTCACTTTATTTCTTCAGCTGCCAGCGATTCTTCTAAAGAGTATAACCTTGTCTTATTAAGAAAGCTACAGGCGCCAAACAAGATATTATTACACTCCAAGTTTGTCACGTAGACTCCACTGATGACGAGTAGTTACCACAGTACACTTCTTAAAAGCTGCTCGGAGAAAGGTTATCATTACGTCATAACTCCTGAGTTGTCTTCTTGAGACATGAGGTTATAACTTTTAAAAATCAAGAAAAGATTGCTTCTCTTAATTAGTTAATTATTTTCTTATGCTTAGATATGATTGACAATGTTCATCATAGTATAATGGATGATTCTTTCTAACGGATTTGGCAGATTGCAGTGACCAGTGATTCCCATAATACCGTCATATCGATTAGTTAGTTGGCAACTTCAGGCTCAAAGACCTCTAGCATATTTTATAGTTCTTCTGTAAGCATCCAGCTGGAAAGCATACAGTTATTTTTCCACTTTGGTTACTCGTAATACCATAAGAGTTTAGGGTGGCCAGACCAAGACTTGGCACCAGTCCATGGAGTCTGTGACTGATGGTGTGAGCTGTGTGGGGAGATGCAGACTGCCTGATTGGGGTCCGCAAAATGATGGGGACTCTTGGTGAAATGAATGAGAATCGGTCACAATAGCACAGACCTATTCACTCCTTGATATCTTCTACAGCTTGACTATTCGCACTAACCATCATCTTTATGTAGCGTATTCCCTCACACAACTTTGTCTACTTTGAAATGAGTCATTTTCTATCCACCTGTTCTTTGTATTTTATTGAGAAGTATAGGAGCTTCAGGTGACACTTCTGTGCAAGATTCTTCGTTGATGTTAGTCAGCCATTCAGAGCTGATGTTGTAACAGTTATATATATATATATATATATATATATATATATATATATATATATATATATATATATATATATATAAGTAGTTCAGTGTTCAAATACTTATTATCTTCATCAACGTGAGGCCAGAGTTTTGACAAAGATGGAAAAGTGAATTTTCACGTGAGGATTTTGTATCTGGAAAGGACTCGAAGCCAAGCATGGAAATGGCGGTGATTTAGGGTCCTGTGAGCTTAGATACTATGTTATAAAAGTTCCATCTAAGGACCTGCGATCATCACTTGTTCTAAGGTGGAATAACTGTCTAGGTAGTGTCTTAGCAGATCTTAAATATTTTTGAGATTTTAGTTGAAGAGGCGATTTGTATTGCACCTTGAGAGCTTTAGCATTAAATTTTCGTGAGTCAGGAAACATTTTCGTTAAAAGGTAATTGTATATGTTATAACACTGTTTATTTATTGATTTATTTAGTCAATTTTTGCTTTGTTTACAGACGTTTGTTTACCGTCTCAGAAGGATTGTAGATTGCTTTTTTAATCAGTAGTCTATTAAGTGACTTTTAGAGATTCTCCTGTAGCTTTAGAATTTGCCCTTTGCAGAATTTCGACATTCTTAAAATCAAATTTTTGATTGTGATTGTCTCCATACATTAGAACTAAGGATGATGTGTCATGTCACATAATTACTAATTGGTTTTGTTGGATCCTTTGAGTGACCCATCAGTTACACCAGCAAGGTTAATGTTACGGACACTTTTCATCAGCTGATTTTGTAAAACTTACTCATCCTATCTTCCTTCGATTGGTTATCTTTTAGGCAAATGTGAAAAGTCTACAGAGGTAAGGGTAAACAGCTGCAGCTAAATTTCTAAAAGCCTAACTGATGGAAGAAATATCAGGGCTATATAAAAGACACAGAAGGATAAGTTATTAAAATATATAATATGTTCAGTGGAAATGAAGTCATGTGATACTGCATTTGCCTGAATGACACCATTTGAGTGCTATTTGGTACTAAAAATATCTGTTGAAAGTCAGGTGGGAAGGCTTTCCAAATCTCTACCGATTGGTCAAAATTCTTTGTTTCAAGATAGTGTATAGCTCATAAGCTGAAAGACTAGGTCAGTATGCATCGGATACTTTATTACAGTTAAAAGTGACAGCCAATCTGTTTTATTCGAAGATAGCTTTCATCGATAAAGAAAAAGCAGCAGAGAAGCTACTTCAACCCAGCTGTTTCATTCTAGTTTCATCCTAATTAATCCTTATCTCAGCAAAGTACTTAAAGAAACGCATTTGTATCAGTGTTCTCAAACATTTGTTACAAGTTCCATTCTTTTGAGAAACATTTTGCGTATCCATAAGAAGAGTCAATGGTTTCAATTTCTCATTATCAGTTCGAACAGTTTTTATTCGTGATGAAACTACATTTACTCACTATGACTCTCGACTGTGTTTGAACTTTGGTTTTTAGTAATTAGTAGGACCACCTGGACTAAACATCAAACAATATGTTAGCCACATAATAGCAGTGAATCAGTTAGACTGGAATACGTTTTCTCTTATGTTTACGGAAGAGAAAAATATTCTTTTTCCATTTATTTATACCTTCTATTCTCCGATAGTTCGTTTACCAAAAACACTGTATCACTTACTTCATTACCGTCGAATAAACTGAACTCAAATAAGAAATCGATATTTCACAATCATGAGATTACTACACCAGTGAACACTGATTATTTTAACCTCAAGGATCGATGTAAAATGGATCCTTATAAGGTGAGTGAAGTGTTGAAAATCTTATACCTGAGTAAGAGTTTAAAATAGTCGAATCTTATGAAGTTTTTTATTTTCAACAAGTTATGAGATCACTTTGTTGGTCATTTGTTGCGAGATATTTTTACTTTCAATTGCCTGAAAGAAATTGTTTTGTTAAAGAGGATGATTTGTTGAAATTGTATTATCTAAAGTGGATAGCCATCAGTACACTTGACCTATTAAGCTTAACAAACTCTGTTGCTATTTTCTCTCCAAACTTTACTGCAGTTTGATTCAAAACAGGAAAATTCCAGTCTCAGAAGGGTTCATTTTCCTTTCCTTGATGTTTCTACCAGCCCTCATCGACTGATAATCAGTTCAGTGTCAGAATCAATTAAGGAGTCTAACTTTGTACTTATCAACTTATAAACTGCAGTCCTAATGAAAAATCAACTTAAACCTTAACGGTCAGACAAAGAAGACAAAGAAACATCTATTCCACAACACAGCTGCAGTCGTTTACTAACATGATCTCATAAAGCTGAGGAAACTATTGTTACGGCTTCTCTGAATCTTATTTTCACATAAATTCTTAAATGTTTATTACGTAAAAGAAGTTTTCAAAATAGATTGGTTTAATTTAGAGAAAGACTGAAGCTAGAAACAGCTGTTTTGTTCTAGTTTCAGATTTCTTGGAAGTCGGCACCAATGTCACTACGAGGAAACGAGTTCAGGACCATATGGTCTCACAGAAAGCGTGGTGTTTCTTAGTCACTTAGGGGAAACCCACTTGTTTATTACAACTATTCTTTTATGACATCTGTGGATAAGTGTTTTTACTTCGACAGAACCAGGCTATCGGTCATGACTTTTTATTAGAACTTACAGAAATCAGGGTTTCAAATGAGTGCCACGAGTCATTCAGTTGATGGTTAGAATTTTATTGTTCATTCGCCATACTGATTTTTTGTTGTAGTACTATTTTCAAGCACGAAGAAACCAAAAAATACTCATGATTATTGATACAGAATGTTTTTGTTCAACGATAAGTTCATCTATGAGATTTATATAACTGCATACATAAGTATTACAAGAAATGTGACCACTTGCCATAAAAGGAAGTTTGTTGGTTTCTATAAGTGCCCACTTGCGTCATATGTGGCACTGACTGATGAGATATTCGACTATCAATTGAAGGATATGTATACCGCCCCGTAGTCCGTTTTGCCCTCTGGTACGTGTGTAAGATATGGCCGTTAAAAGCGGTAGATATGAAGCGGTTACAGGGTTTTTATCAGAGGTGTCTTCGTAGAATTGCTCGCGTTTGGTGGAATCATCATGTGAGCAATGTTGACGTCAGGCGAAGAGTACTGGGCAAGTCGATTGAGGAGGTTGTTAACCCTCATTGACTGACATCGCTTAGTCGGGTACTGCGCATGACGAGTCACCTCTTAGATCGACGTGCAATGCTAGAAGAAGTTAGATTAGGTTGAAAGAGGATTGAAGGTGGTCAGATGAGGACGTGGAAGCAGTCAGTGAAGTCTGCAACCGTTGGTGTGAGCTGTGTGGGGAGATGCAGACTGCCTGATTGGGGTCCGCAAAATGATGGGGACTCTTGGTGAAATGAATGAGAATCGGTCACAATAGCACAGACCTATTCACTCCTTGATGTCTTCTACAGCTTGACAGCTTTGTATCTTACTGAGAAGTATAGGAGCTTCAGGTGACATGTGTGTGCGGGGTCACAGGTTGATTTTGTTTGTTTGTCTATCTCCCTGACCAGTGAAGAATTACTGTAATCATTAGTGTCATCAAGTATTTTTCAGAACATACAATTGCTACAACAATTTATAATTAAGTCGGTTTGTGTATTTATAGGTCCACAATGCCGAAAAGCGTGCCACGTCACTTTGACCGTATGTTCACACATATGCTGTCAGATAAACTAAATTAGAAATTATTTTTGAGTTCAGCTCACCTGACACGATCGGTGAAGAGAGATCTTAAGTGGGATCTAGGAAGTCGTTGTTTGACAGAACTTGATATCTCCCTGTTTTTGAAATCTTTCTGAAGCAGATAAAGCTGATTAATCGCTTTGGAGCTTTGCACTGAAGTGCATTACCCAAAGTTACCAGACACGTTTTCGCATGAAATCAAGAGGAAGTCGCTAGAAAAGAATGATAGTGAAGTAGAAAAAGCGCTTGTAAGAAGAATGGATGTTACTGAAGCTTTATATAGGTGATCAAAATTCTGATCATAAATTGTGTATGAATTTGCGTTAATGCAACCAATTCTCATAAATGTCACTTAGAGTGTTCAACCGTCGATTCAAGTTATGACGAAAACTTTACTCAGAAAGCCTACACTTCCAGACACGCTTTATGCCCAGATTCAGAAACTTCAATCATTGCTACCATACCTTGGTGTGACATGACAATATTATTGAAATACTACATGCAGTTCGTGAAATGAAAATTTGTATTTACGGTATATTATGATGCAACAAGGAATCATCTAATTCAATGATTTTCCCTCCACTTTTGCCAGTAGATATTCAATTAAACGTTTACTGTAGAGAAAACAACTTGTAATCTTCTTTTTCACAATACTTCAAGAAAATTTCTAGGTGCTATAGAACAAGAAGTAAATAACTCTCCTTTGATCACAATCTAGCTATCTTAAAAGCGATCATGGCCAACCATTACCTATTCCCATTTTACTACATCCATGCAGTGCTTAAAGTAAGATAGATATGATTTCGAATTAAAATATTTAGTTGAAAGCTGTTCATAGTCAATGATAAGGTAAGAACTACTTGTAGATCATGAAAGAATTCCGTGCAGCCTCTATTTACATGCCAGGTTATATGTCTTGACTGCTTCAACACTAACACACGCTAGCAGATAAATGTTTTCCACACTTATTACTGAAAATGGAATTGCGGCTTTCCAGTAAGTCAAAATTTTCTCCATTATCGAATTTCACTGGCAGAATAGGTCATCCCAGGTTTCGCAGTCCCAGTAAAACTAGAACCATGCTTCATTTGATTCAATAACGGTTTAACAGTAGATCGGATTGCATAGTTATTCTTTTTTCTTTATTTTACATTGAACATTACAGTTATTAACAGATATTTGTTTGGAGAATGGTCTTGAGTCACCAAAGTTTACAACTCTAATGCAGAGCTGTACAGATCAAATCACTGGAAAGAAAGTGAATCTTTACATTGGACAGGTAATCTGAGGTTTCTTGTTGAGTGTATTCATTAACTTTTCATTGTCATTGAATGGGAAATATAACCTTGAAAATAGGACAGAATGATCACTTTTGTCTGCATAAACTCACTTCAAGATAACAGGATCTTAAGATGTAGACAATATGTATGCGTACGGTTTGTTCTAAATGCAATTGTTAATACTTACAGATATAAATCAGTACCTTGGATGACCAGTAAAGGTGTGTGATAAAAAGCTTGAACAAGTCTGCCTTGGTGAGCTAGTTTGTATCATTGAAATGTAACTTAAACACTAGTCCTTCCTAACGGAATAACATTTCATAAAAGTTACATAGTCAGTATGTCTCCACTAACGATGAATAGTGATTAGCAGTGAAATCCAGGGCGCAAACTCGGGACCGATCACTTCAAACACCAGAGCGTTAGCCAACAGGCCACCGGGTCATGACAGCCACTTCTTGTGCAATGGGTATAATTTATATGATATTGTTTATATTATTCCGGAAGACAGATATATCCAGTTCAATAGTCCTAAATGGGACGAAACGCGCTTGCTTGATCCCACTGCTAATCACTATCCATCAATAATATCAAAAGTGAAAACACAGGCAACATCAAGGTATCCATGCTTAGCCAATATCCCATTAAGGGACTAATCATTTCTGTCAAATCGATGATGGGATAATACAAACAACGTCACAGTATGTACTGCGCCCACAGTGGCTCAGGGATAACGTGCTTGCTGCAAAACATCGGGGTCCTGGGTTCGATTCCTAGCAGGATCATGGGTGCGAATTGTTGAGGCATCCCATACTAGGACGAAACAACTGTTCAGTGTCCTTAGGCTTTCAATGGTTCTTCAGTTGATTTGAGATCATGATTACTAGCAACTTGAAATCAATAAATCCCCACAAACTCCAAACTGACTAGCTTCACTCCAGAGTAATGACGATGCTTTTTCTTTAAATTCATCGGATCCTATGACTAGATTAAATTATTAAAGGTTAATTTTCATCAATAATCTAAACCCACGGTTAATCGATTGGAGTATGAATACTCAGTTTTGACCAACTTCAAAGAGAAAATAAAGTTTATAAATATTACCAACCTACCTTGCTGGCAAAGTCCTGACAAATATAAAGGTCAGTGGTGTTATGAGTTACCAGGCTGCCATACCATTTCCTTATATTGTACGATAATGGTAACCTGTACATCATTGAAAATGAGGTATATTCTGAACAGCGTGATGTGCACATTATAAAGTCCGTTTCTATCAGCAATACCAACTTAACCCAAGAAGAAACATAATCTCAGAATGCTATGAGCTAGTTTAAGAAAATTGCAGCGTGAGTCAGTGAACACTAATAGCGGATGATTAATTTGCAAGCGACTTACAATTCGCACGATCCACCTTGATATTTTCCACAGCTGAATAGTTTTTCAACTGCCCAGCTGTGATGTCATTGGGGCCAAATCTACAGGTGAACCTTAGTGGGTTCTAACTATGCACAGTTTTCAGTATCAGTATATGCCCAAATTAATGTCTGGAAGAATTTGCTGATTTCAAGAAACTTTTTATCGCCAACTGACTTCAGTTGGAGTACACACTATAGAGTTGTGGGTATGCACTACTGAGAAGTCCCAAACTGGGCCAGAATAACTGTCCATTGCCCCCAGGTATTCAGCTGCAGTGATGTTAAAATCAGTTGTTTGTGAGATCTATTGAAAAAAGTCATGATGACATTCAAATTTGCTAATAGCATTTTATTCCCCTCTCAATTTCATGTCACCGCTTGTCTTTCTGAACACGAATACACAGAAAACAAATATCTGATTTTAATAATTTACAAATGGTCAGTATTTTGATAATTGATTGCTGTCAAGAAAACTTTCGTCAAGAATTAAAACCAGCCATTTCAGGACCTATCCACAGTGCCAGTCCTAGGAGGGGTTGAATCTAAAAGTGTTAGCTTTTGTGCTGAACAAATAACCATTCCCTCTCCCTTGGCTGAAATCCAGCGGTTTACACTTCACAAACTGTCACTAGCTCTGACGATCATGGGTTCGATCCACTATCTGAGGTTTGTTCACTGTTCTACAGCTTTCAATGGTTATCCAGCTAGTTTTAATTTATGATTAAAGCTGTCTTGAAATAACATCAATTCACATAGTTTTATCAAGTATATTGTAACTAGTTGGCTGTTTTCAGTAGAAGAAACTTATTGCTTCTCATATTACAGGTCTATTTACCTAATGTAAATCGTCAGTTCATTTCTAATAATCCATCATTTACAATAGACAAATCATTGAAGTTAGCAAGTGAATCAGCAATTCACTGGTTATTAACGCGTTATTTTACAAACAATAACAATCTATTTACTATGCATAAATTTACAAATTCCAATCATCAAAAACACTTTGTAATTTCTTATTCTACTCATGATCTCATAGTACCTACTACTGCTGGCAATGACAATAAAAATACGAGTATATATTCTGTTCCGACTGTCATGTACACTAATCATATTGCGGCAAGCTTAGCTTCACATCAATGCAATTCATGTTCATCATATTGTTTACCTGTAACACTGAATACAATGAACCAATTTACTGAACAGCCTGGTAAATATTCATCTGTGAATAGCATTCATTTTCAGACATATTTAAAATCTCAGCCAACATTTTCGACATATTTAAACAATGAATTTATGCAGACAACAAACACTAAAAATGATAACAGTAATAGTATTTGTGAACATTTTAAGCCTTGTAAAAATATTATGATGAATATACACCACAGTTGTGATTTAGATCATGCACCCACAAAGATAATTAATAATTGTACTTATAAAAACGATCATGATGATATTTCTAGTGAAGATTCACAATTAATGAAGAAAGCTAACAGTAAAAATACTCAAGTAAGCAATGAAAATGATAACCCTGACTTAAGCTCACCAACATCACTATCATTCTGCAGAAGTACAAACAGTATTCAATATACTCAACCAAACAATCAAGAAACCATGAGAAGAAATGAATTTTCAAGTAAGCCGACATTATGTGATTTGATTTGAAATAGGCGTTATCCTTTATCTGAGGTCGAACCTCAGCAAAATGTATGCTATCATATCAGCATAGTTGTTTAAAAAGTAATGTAATCTGTCCTTAAGAATTCTTTAATAGGTATATAAGTCTATTATTAGATAACTTTCTGTGACTGAGGCTGTCATTCCAACTTCAGTCGTGTAGTCGATACGTGAGCGCCAATGATGTTCAAAACAGATGCGTTCACTTCATACCCAGTAATAAAGTGTCTGTATAAATTTTATTGTAAGTATGAACAGGTTACTGCAAGTACCTACATTCAGATATAGTTAATTACTACCACTAACCTGGATGATTTGTATGCAGATTCAAGTTTAAGTAACCGAGCTAAATAACCTCAAACAACTGCTGAAACCAACCGCTTTGCAAAAACGGAAATTCACTATAGATGTATCTTGCGAAATGATTAGACGTATGAGAGGTTTTCATAATGGGTCGGTCAGCAAACCACTGAAGATTGGACAGCACTCGAAGTTATCTTCATAGAAATACGTTTTTGATAAATGTTCAAATTCAGTGACGGTAGTTCACTTTTTACTGACTTAATTCGCAATTAGTTTTCTTAAAGTTCTCAATGAAAAGTTTTCGTCCGTGGCGTTTAGCTAGTCGGGTTTGTGGAAAAATATCTGTTGGCAACATGGAACAATGTTGTCTTTACATTGTCAATTGACTGTTTGTAATATTTAAGCTGATGGATGCTCACGTAGTGGTCGAATTGCACTCTACTATTTCCGCACAAATGTTTTTACTTACGCTGGTGAGGAGTTCTCTATCAGTAAGAAAACATCACTTCCGTACCTTCTGGCTTCTAATGATTATGTAGCTATTATGTCTTCAATTAAAACTATTATTAGGAATGCCTGTAATATAACACTATCAGGTGACTA
Source organism: Heterobilharzia americana (assembly GCA_944470555.2). Classification (NCBI taxonomy): domain Eukaryota; kingdom Metazoa; phylum Platyhelminthes; class Trematoda; order Strigeidida; family Schistosomatidae; genus Heterobilharzia; species Heterobilharzia americana. The sequence goes on from OX104130.1 coordinate 202,003, forward strand.
ACTTGAGTCTCTCACTATAAACAAAAGCTAATTCATTTTATGAAAAGTTCATTATCGATAGCCTCCACGGATTTGTATTTAGCATCATTCCAAATAGAGTGACTGAATAAAACATAAATAATGAAGGCAGAACAAAGAACAGAAAAAATTGTTTGATCAAGCAAAGGTGATGAAGATTTAGTTGAAGTGTTACATAAATATTTAAATGAAGATTAGTGTAAACATATTTGCCATTTCAATTTGTTCATTAGATGTCACACAGTGAAACAGTATTATTATTAACTGGAAAGCATTTTGGACGTTTTTGGAGTTGATTTGATAAATCAACATTCAGTTATCGGTTTCTCTCTACAACCCATGAAGTTATTTTTAAGGACTGTTGTTTTATTTCATCATTTTCAATGCTTGTGTGCACTAGCATACATGGTTGACACAGGTTTTTCTAAATTTCTTATTTAACTACGATCTATCAATTTGAACCTGGATATCCTTTGTGCTCACATAGCCTAATTGACCCTGGTTGAGTACATTGAAGTATGTGTTTGACCATATAACCCTTCAAAGGATTTCATAAACTAAATTAATTGCCTAATTGGATCAGTAAGATCTTTGACATAAAAAGATTGTTTCGTAGTTGATTTGTAGGTTAAAATGCTATTCTAGTCCTAGCCTTACTGACAACTCTTCGTAACGCTTATGAGGTGCCTTCTGTGTATGGTAACTCACTGAGGGTCCATACTGACACCAATAGAACTACCCTTATTTTTACACGTTAGCTAGCTCACTAGTCACAGGCTGGTCCTAAGCCCGGATAAAAAAGGGAAGGTTGGGGATAGGGCTAGCAACCCTACCCCGCAAAACCAATCCAATCGCTAAACAAACTTCAAAGCACAAACAAAATATAAGAGATAAAAATAAACTTATTCCTCGCTGGAGTCAGGGACACGAAATGATGCCGGTTGGTGAAAGCCTTCGGGAACCCGATTGGCCAATACGTCTTCTCTTCTCTCGGTGAAAGCGAAAGTAAACATGGGGACATAGAATGTCCGCACAATGTTTGAAGCCAGCTGGCAAGGCTGCCCAGATTGCCAAAGAGATGAGAAGGTATAGTATGTTAGTGCTAGGAATCTGCGAAAACAGATGGAATGGAAGCGGACTCTCAAAACTGTCAACTGAAAAGTCAATAATCTACTCCGATACTGTCAACCAGACGACAACCACGAGCACACTGAGTTTTAGAGTGACTATCATGACGTCCCCAAGAGCATGGAAGGCTCTCTCTCATGCACTGGGAACCAATCTCCTCCAGCATCAGGATCATGACGGCAAGAGTTCAATCAAAAGGAAGGAAAGTCACAAACATACAATGCTACGCTACGTGCCTGAAAATAATGCAGATCAAGAGCAGAAGGAGGAATTCTACAGACAAGTGCAATCAGTACCGGACAAGGCTCCAGTTGGTGACATCAAAATTCTAATGGGGTGACATGAATGGCAAACTGGGAGCAGACAACAAAGGAAGAGAACTCATCCTGGGTCGGTGAAATGATGAATGAGAATGGAGAACTGTTTGCAGACTTCTACGCATCTAATGATTTGGTGGTTGGAGTTAGGCAGTGTGTACAAACACAAGGATATCCACAAGGCATTGACACGGGTTTCACCAGATGGACACACTACACTAAAAATCAGATCGACTTCATCTCAATGTGAAGAAAGTGAAGACGCAGCCTACTGGACACAAGATCAGGTCAAGAAGGAGGGCAGATGTAGGTTCAGACCACTATCTAGTGCAAGGAACCTACCTCCAAGATCAAGTTGAAAGCCTTGAAAGAATTTGGTGATAGACCATGGTTCAAGTTCAACACCCAGAACAGAAACCGAGGTATGAAACTACAAGGGACATCTTCACGTTAGTCATCAGGACGAAATGGGAGACATTGAGCAACATCCGCGAAGAAACCTGGGTGGAAGAACACTGGAACTGCGTGAAAGAGACCTGGAAGGAAACCTGCATAACCATGCTAGGAAGGAAGAAACAAGACAGGAATGGATCTCCACGGATACATGGAAGCTGATAGAGGAAGGAGAGGAAGATGATGAAACAGTGCAGTCCAGTGCAAGGATGAACAACGAAAAGAGGAACTGAGTACAACGTATAAAACACTGGACAAAGAAGTGAAGAAGACTGCACGGAAAGACAAGACACTTCTTCTACGACACATTGACAAGTGAAGTAGAACAGGCAGCAGGTAGGAGAGACCTGACAACATTATACCAAATAACCAGGTTAGTATCTGGGAGGGAAGAGATCAACGCAGACGAAACCAATGAGAGATAGTGAAGGAAACCTAGTTACCACCAAAGAAGAGAAACAAAGGAAACAATGGTCTGATCACTTCAGAAAACTCTTGAATCGACCACCACCATCACCTGCAACTCGTCCAGAAATACCATTAGCATCTCAGCCACAGAACTACAAGTGAACACAAGCCCTCCGACAAAAGCTGAAGTGGAGTCCTGAACGCCATAAAGTTGCTGAACCCCGGTAAAGCAGCAAGACCAGATGGAATTCCGCCAGAAGCACTGAAAACAGACGCAGAGACAACAGCGGAAATGTTCACACCACCATTGCACAAGGCTTGGAAGGAAGGAAGGAAAGGTACCTGCCGAGTGGAAGAAGGGCTACCTTGTCAAACTCCTGAAGAAGGGAAATCTAAGTCCTTGCAAGAACTGGTGCGGAATCATGTTGCCGTCCACACCAAGCGAAATATTATGCCGCATTATCCTGGGGAGATTAAAGGATGCGCTGGATTCAACTGGAACAAACTGGCTGGATTCAAGAAGTACAAATCATGTGCGGATCAAACTACAACGCTACGCCACGCATCATCATTGAACAGAGCATAGAATGGTAGTCAACTTAACTCAACCTCAACTTCATCAACTTTGAAAAGGCCTTCGATAGCGTCGACCGAGAAGTAATTTGGAAACTGCTTCAACACCACGAACCTTTATCAACCTCACTCAACAGCTAGCTATATGCTGTATGATGCTGTGTGCCAAGTGATTCACAATGGAAAGCCCAGTGACGCCTTTGAAGTGAAGACAGGGGACAGGAGTAAGACAAGGCTGCCGCCTACTATCACCGATGATCTTCCTGCTTGTGGTCGACTGAACTGGATCATGCGACAGACTGTGAGGAGTGAAAAGAGAGGCATACGCTGGCTGGACCGATGAAGAGATCCTAGAAGGTTTGGATTTCCCCCATGATGATTTATGTCTAATGTCGCACAAACTCGAAGATCTTCAAGCAAAAACCAACAAGTTGACAGACGAGTCAGTGAAGACGGGACTTCTTCCAGGTGGACGTAGAGAAGATAGAGGTGATGAAGACACCCAACCAACAACAACATCAACAGCGAGCATCAGTCACCGTCGACAGAAGAAACCTAAAAGAAGTAGCCTCTTCCACTTACACCTGCCTAGGCAGTCTCGTTTCAACTACAGGCGACACAAGCACAGATGAGGACGTCAAAGTCAGGATCAGAAAGACAGCAAGATAGGCCTCCATTAACCTGAAACCGGTGTGGAGATCTACTACACCCAGCACTAAGAACAAGATCTGGATTGTTAACACCAACGTCAAGTCAGTGCTTCTATATGGTTCAAAAACCTGGCGCGTTACGAAAAGCATTTCCAACAAACTACAGACACACGTCACATCAACAGCTGCCGCCTACGCTCACTCAATACTGAAGATCAAATTGCCAGAATAATAAGAATAAGCAACAAGGAACTCGGGCTGGCTGGCAACGAACCAACCAATAGCTTATCGCTCAACAGATATGCAGAAGAAGAAAGTGGAGATGGATTGGGCATACACCGAGAAGACCGTTTGGCGACATCACGCGCCAGGCCAGGTTCTCGAGTGGAACCCAGATGGGAAACGACGAGTTGGGTGTCCGAGGCGGGGTGACATGGAGGAGATGGTGTGAGGAAGAAATGAGAGCTTCTGGGCTGTCGTGGAGCCAGGTTGAAAAGACTGCAGAGAAGAGAGTGAAATGGTGATGTGCTAGTGAAGCCCTATGTTCTACTGGGAGCCCAGGGGACAAATAATATTAATAATATTTTCACTGAATGTAGTAGTATTAAAACCATTGTTACTACTTGGGAATATATTTTCTCTTCGATTTATTTTTGAATTCATTGGTAAATTTAGGTGGGTAATCGTTGAAATACAAGGTATTCCTTATACGCCTTATTTCTTGCCTTAGATTCTCTGTCCTACTCAGCAAGCTCTTACTCCGTATCACTTGAACATTGAATCAAGCCTACTTCAATTGAGATAAGATGAGATGATTTGAAGTCTAAGTAATTATTCGTATGGCGAGGTTTCTTATAGACACTTAGCGTCCATCTTGGCTTCGTTTTATCTTGCAACCAAACATCGCTAACTCAATTTCATCAATTTCTAAGTCATAAGTATATTAGAGTTGTATAAAGAAACAGTTAGTGTGCGCTGATTTCAATAAAGTAAATGTGCCATCTACTTATCCAAACCATACCTTTGGAGTAAGACTAAATGTTTCACGGAAAATTCGTTCCCAACTAACCGTAAATAAATGTTATCAAGTAAATTATACTGTTCATTAATTGAGATACACATCTAACTAACAACCTAAAATGGAAGTACATTCTTCCACAGTGCCCAAGTTTTACTCCCATATGAAAGTACACATAATTATTTTTGATGAGATATTATGTAGTTACTGTTATGCAGACATGACCATTATAATAACCGTTACATATGATAGATCTGTGCTGCCATCAAAACCTTGTACATACACCTTGCCCACTTTTTAAAACAGTAGCTATTGGACAATGCTGGCATCGAATCACTGGTGATTAGCTGAATAGCAGGCTTCAACTCTACTTTATTCACTTACACTGTTTGAAACTGAAATAGCGCAATTTTGTAGTTATATTTGTCTTCTATTTTCCTTGCCAATCACGATTTACCATTTATTCTTATGTTAATCTTTTCAAAGTTATAAACGAAAATAACGGTAATGATGATAGAAATTCGACAGTTTCAAAAAGTGTATTCTTAAATCACCAAAAAGAAGACTATGTAACACCAAGGAATTTCAGTCAGACATTGTTAGATAATTTTTCCAGTGAATCTGAAATACTTGATGATCAGTTTGAAAATCATGAAGAACCCGTTACAATATTGGATCGAATACTGAGGCGTAATCATTCGAAAATGATAACACCAGCTAATCAAACTATAAGATCGAACGATATAGACGAAAACGATAAACTTGATGATTGTATGAACAAAGACGATAACAATAATGATGTAAATAACAGTAACAATGATAAAAATATCAATCAGCAGACTGACGCCAACTTTATTTCCTCAAAAGAATCCATTGTGTATTGTGAAAATCGACCGAAGACAAATCTATTTCAGTATTCATCGATACCAAATTTCAATTCAGTGACAAACAAAGAGCCTTATTTTTCAGCACACAGATGAAAAAGACTGTAAGAATGAATGATATTCAGTTTCTGAACACTAAAGTTCCGCATATGACAGAACAAAACTCCATTTTCCTACCAACTAATAATAGTTGTGCAGAAGACATTTTCAATTTCAGTCAGTTTTTTCATGATACAGGCGATTCAACACTTCTTGATAATAAGTCTGATTACGGGCATAAACTAAATTCTTTTCAAATCATGCAAAATAAGTTTCCGAAATCATCAATTTTATCTTCAGGCTCATCATCATCAGAATCAACTGCAGTTAATAGATCTGTACATATGCTTATTCGTAACTGGTGTTCACAAGATCATTTTACAAAAGCTTTTACTAGTAAACTGAGTGGTATTTAAATTCTGTGAGAAGTGCTGTTTCTTCTTCAAGTAATCTTCCTTTGTTTGCTTATAATTGACAATAATTAGGTATGTTTCACCTCCCCTTCACACACATTCAGACATACATTAACCGATATTGATACTTTATCTAGTGCAACTGATTCATGCTCTTTTGGCCCTTTTTTCACAATTTTTCATCTTTAAGTGTATTGGAGAAGGAAGATAAGGATTGTTCACACTTCTTTTTATTCCACAGTTACTTGATAAGTGGCTAAACTGGTTATTTTGAGATATTTTTGGCCTAAATAGTAAAAAATTAGTAACTTTGATCACAAACATTTAAATTGAGTTAGGTAAACACGTTTTCTAATAATTTACGCAGTCACTATTACAAAGAAGATGCTATGGTGTAAATGTGTATGAAGATCATACAGGATGGGAATGCTGATTCTGAAATCTGCTGGATATGTTTTATTATGCATAATGTATGCAAACACTTTATGATTTCTCCCTACAAAGGGGTTACTGACGATTATTTTTCAAATTACACTCATACATACGTAGGTATTTGCGTGTATTTATATCAGATAAATAGATCGTAGCTCTTCATTCAGTCTATTTCTACAGTTCATACTAGCGCAATACAAGTTACACTAAGACATTAAAATTGTGAACTTCACGCTAGTTGAATTCTGTTAACGAAAGAAAATCAAATCTCTGTCATATTATCTTTCTCATTTTCTTTGCGCTTTATATGAGTCGACAGTCCAACTAATAATTTCGGTAATGAATTTTTGTTACTTAAAGAATTTACAATCTCATCACTTTCATCAAATAATAAGAACTTTAAGAAAATAAATGAAGATAAAATTGCAAAGAATATCAATAATTCCTTTGCCAATCACAAAATAAAAACGATTTAAAATCAATAGTCAATCATCAGTCTTTGGACTTGTTCAAAGTATTTGTTTAAATTTTTGTTCCGTGAAATTTGAGTGAAAGAAAATGTTTAATTTTCTCATGTTTAATGAAATGTCAATTTTTTTGCTGTCCTATGTTAAATATTGTGGTTGATTTTGTCTGGCAATTAGGTGTTCAAGAAAAATATAAAGTTGTAAAATGACACATTCTTTGCATTCTGTTCTTATTACCTTTGAATGACATTTCAGCAAATGAAGAGAACACTTTTTCAGACTTTAGATCACCAGCCATTAGCTGTATAAACTTATCATTCAAACGCTGCTTCAGACAGAGTTTCGGTTCTCCCCAAACTGTTCTGAATTTTGCCTGCTTTTCATGAAGATGAATAATTCTTAGTGTCCACTCGTTATGAAGCAATCAGTCAGCTCACATCTCCGCTAATCCCAATCTTCTGTTTGTTACAGCTTACTACTTCACTTACTTGGAGGGTTCGGTCAACCGAACGGGGTTGTTGCTGATGAAATCTCAGCTCGAATAAAGGTTACTCGTTTGGCATTCGCAAACTTGCGTCATCTATGGCACTGACTGATGAGATATTCGACTATCAATTGAAGGATATGTATACCGCCCCGTAGTCCGTTTTGCCCTCTGGTACGTGTGTAAGATATGGCCGTTAAAAGCGGTAGATATGAAGCGGTTACAGGGTTTTTATCAGAGGTGTCTTCGTAGAATTGCTCGCGTTTGGTGGAATCATCATGTGAGCAATGTTGACGTCAGGCGAAGAGTACTGGGCAAGTCGATTGAGGAGGTTGTTAACCCTCATTGACTGACATCGCTTAGTCGGGTACTGCGCATGACGAGTCACCTCTTAGATCGACGTGCAATGCTAGAAGAAGTTAGATTAGGTTGAAAGAGGATTGAAGGTGGTCAGATGAGGACGTGGAAGCAGTCAGTGAAGTCTGCAACCGTTGGTGTGAGCTGTGTGGGAGATGCAGACTGCCTGATTGGGGTCCGCAAAATGATGGGGACTCTTGGTGAAATGAATGAGAATCGGTCACAATAGCACAGACCTATTCACTCCTTGATGTCTTCTACAGCTTGACTATTCGCACTAACCATCATCTTTATGTAGCGTATTCCCTCACACAACTTTGTCTACTTTGAAATGAGTCATTTTCTATCCACCTGTTCTTTGTATTTTACTGAGAAGTATAGGAGCTTCAGGTGACATGTGTGTGCGGGGTCACAGGTTGATTTTGTTTGTTTGTCTGCCTCTGTGCCTAGTCCTTAAAACTTAATAATATTTTATGTTATTTTTCTCATCTCTGGCGTTCTAACTCTATTTGCAAGCCTTTAGTAGTTTAAAAATCCTATCCATTTATGGTAATTGCGTGCGGATGCTTGAAAAGTTGTCCATGGTACAAGAATGCTAAATAGCCACATTTTTTGTATCCCATACTCTTGGAAAGGTGCAGTCGCATCAACTAAATACATGGTTACTGATCATGTTCTTGAACCTAAATCATTCAGGAGGTTATTATACGTAGTTAGACAGCACCAAATAATAATATGAACCTACATCGCACTGTTTCATAACTCTATCAAGTAAGTGTTTTATTTGTAACACATCTGTGCGATTATTCAACAGTTTCACTGTAGAAACATAAACCTATAAAAAAAATCTGTTATTATATACTGGAAGAGTGAAATGATTACACAGGAAGCAGTGGCGTACTTTGCAGGATACTTGTTCTCCAAAAACCAATCGACTAAGTCGACTGCAAAACAGATATCATGGGTTTTTAAATCCCCAGTGTGTTTCTTTATTCATGATGAAATTTAAACTGAAGCAGTATGATTAGTATGGGAAATGCATCCATTCACTTAACTTATGACCAATCCAGATTTATACACGGTGAAGAACAATAAAAAATGAACTCAACTTCACGATAGTGTTAAGTTTAAGAATTTGTTTTACATTTTGGTTGTATAAATATTGCGGGTGATGAAGGATGACCAGTCTGTCTAACCTTCGCTAATTACCACTGTTATAAATCGGTGATCGACTAAAGAGACAACAACTTTATCGTCATGATTTTCTGATTTAACAGTAACATGTAAGTCAAAATGAAAACCTACTATTTTCCATAAAACAATTCGGAGGTTTGTGGTGATTTATTTACTGGTTTCAGGTTGGTATTTGTTATATTGTGCAGTAAGATTGACAAAATCTTCATAACTAGCCGTTTGTCCTTGAAGCTTCTAACAGCCCTTTTGCTCCGAAGTCTTAAGGAAAAGCATATGAACCAATGTATAAGTATCATATTGGTTGAAGGGACAAAAATCAATAGAATATTCTAATCTAGGATGGCCTGGAAAATGTCAAGGCTGTTGTAAATATGTATTATCCGTTTCATAATACATATGTATTAACTTTGCAATACAGCTTCAGTTATCATACCATCTTCCCCATTTACCTAGGAGCCGAGCTACCATCAGGGGATGGAATCTGAAGTTTATTGTTTCAGCGTCCACACATATGCATAAATATGTATATAACTCGGGTCATATCCAGTCACTACAAGGATATATCTATATTCATCACTGACTGATATCAATTAGAGAGCCACTGAAAGCCTGGAAGCAGTTAACAGCATTTTTGTCCTTGTACGGGACTCCTCAGTGGTGCGCACTCATGCTCTCACCTGGTCAGAGAAAATATCCATGACCTTCAGATTCCGTGACCAGCACGTTACGGCTGAACCCCATAGACATCCAGATTCGATTGATGTCAAGTAGTTATTAGTGAGCTGCTTCGACATGAAACTCACGGAGTTCAAATCAGAAGTTATGACAGGTGGGCCAACCGAGTGGGATGTGAAGACAGTTATTCAGCGATGACATTGGATGATAGTTGCGCTATGTCACCAACTGACAGAATTAAGTAGATGTAGACCATTGGCCAGTGGCCCAATGGTAAAGCGTTGGCTGTAAAACTCGAGAGTCCTGGGTCCGATCCCTAAAGGGGTCATGGTTGCAATTCGCTCGGATGTCCGATACTAGGACGAAACGGCTGTCCATTGCTCCCAGGTTTCAAAAGATTCCCCGAATGATGCGAGTTCGTAGTGAACATATTCCGTAAAACCTAGCTGGGTGGTGACTATCCCTTCACAGAGTTCTACATTGAGTAGACGGCAAAATTTATACTCTACACCGTAATACTGCTATAAATAGCCTTAGAAAAAGCAACTTCTGGAAATAACTATTAGTTCCTCACTGAAGTTTCTCCACCTGAAAATAAAAATGTTTGCAATACATATACTTTTCTTCATAAAAATGAATTCCTGACAAGGCCGTTTGTAAGTATCACTTAAATATCTAAATGCTAAACTATGTATTTTGAATTCTGCAATTATTGAAAACCTATTGCAGCAGATAAATCAATTCCAAAAAATCAAGAAAAGTGACATGAATACTAACATACAGTTGAAGACTATGTTACATATTTTGCATTGTTATTTTAATCAGAAGTTACAATATTCAGTCACCTTCACTTCGAAAAAGTATGCAAAATTGACAAGAGTATCTTGGTGGTCACGCATGCAGTTTTCACTACTGCATATATGCTGTTGCGCATGATCATACCTCGCAAAATGACTAGTTGTTGATTTGCTGAAAAAATGTGGATGGAAGCCAACATTATCTGACATCACATTCAGTGTTAAGTCTAATTTACTTGCGCATACCTGACAGAAACCAAAAACAAGATATCATATCATATCATACCAATCAACCATCAAATATTGCTCTGTTTGCACGAATAGACCTATCTGTGTGTTAGTGGGCATATAGTAAATAGTTCTTAGCATATAAGAACTCCTTTCGTGTGTGCTCATGTGTTGTTCACGAATACGCTTCTGTATCAAATGAATCAGGTTTTTGTTTTGTTTTCGCAGAAAAACATTCACTAAGGTTTTGCATCGATGTGCTTGCCTATCCAATCATGGAGTTGTTTTTCGCCTCATTTCTGATTATGTTCTGTTCAAGGACATCATTAAGTATATACTTCTTTTGATTGGTTATACAATGTATTTCAGCATCCTTTCAATACGCGAAATATTCATAGGATAACTGAGTATCAAATCACCAGTCAAGTAGGAGGAGGGGTAAATTTAGGTAGACCACTGTTAACGATTATGAACTGTTTTACTGACATTCTGCAACGTTTTTACACAATAGATTGAGGAACCAATCGGGCAGTTGAAATTTCCGCCGTCTTAACAGACTTTGCTGTTATTGTGCATATGGGATTAAATGTGTGGTGGGTTGTCTAATTGTGGTGGATGCTACTAGTAATAATGGATATAAGTAGTATATGTTGAGAGGTAGGTAGAAGTCATAGACAATGCCAGCGACGGATAAAGATTCTGCCCAGAGAAACTCAAGAGATAATGTGAGCGTATGAAAAGCAAATCGAGATAGAAGAATGAGAGAAAATGAAATATACTGCGCAAATGACTATTTTAATGGAAAGTGTGTAACGTTTTATCAGTACTGTATAAAATGTCACGATCAAAATTACTTTCTCCGTCTCATTCTTTGTCGTTCCTTACATAATCGCTAGAGTCAATACGTTTCACGACGTAATCAAATGACTCTCTCTTTTCATCCAAACCAACTGAACTTTATTTTGTGAAAATCTGCCTTTTCAGCTGAATTAGAGAAACCTAACTGACTGTTTTAGTCGTTGCTAAGGTAGCCTTCACAGAGTCACTCACTAGGATTCAAGAGGCATTTAAGAAGTCTGCCGTAAAATGATTAGATGGATTGACTTTAAAGAACGACGTAGCAACTGCTGAAATAGCCGATTACTCTCTCTGTTTTGTAGAAAGCAGTCTTACCAGATAAAAAACTGAAACTCGATTGGTTATTTCGGTTTTTTCTGGAGTGACTTCTAAAGTTATTCGATTAGATGCCTTGTTAGTGTCAATGCTGGTATAATCCACTCGGTCAAACAACACTGTTTTCACATAGTTAAACTATTCAGCATTTTAAAACGACCGAAGTTTATGAATTGACCGTTAAATAAGGCTATTATAATATCAGACTATTACTGTAATAAGCAGGTGTAACAGGTCCCTACGAAATCATTATGTGGATCGGTAATGATCAGTCATGTTCATCAAATAAAACAGGTATCGAATTTAGAACAAACGGTTATCTTGGAAATAATCTATATTTGGGACACAATGGAAAATTAGGAAATTCATTTACTTTTCATCAGTTATAAAAGTAGGGCAATATTATTTACTTGATGACGTTACGAGCATAAATCATCGCTCATAACCATATCGCTACAATCACACAGTTTTCGATATCTGATTTTTCTAGTCCTGTCAGACACCTCATATTTTTCCGTACTGACAGTAAAAGTTTCCATCTCTTGCGTAGGTGTTGCGTTATTTCTATTACATTTATTGGGTGATGATTCGATGGAAAAGATTCATTGAAATATGTTGAACTTATTTGCAGCGGTTTTATCCTACCCTGTTGTGTGGTTGTGTGTTAAAGCATGCATTGCAATAGCCGAGTATTTTTCTACATTATTCTTCTTATTCGGATCAGTCATTCTATATTATATTTAGCTAAATTCCTATGTTCCGATGATCTAAGAGACACTGACCAGCCAGTTTCACCTATGTATTTGACCTCACAGTCATTACATGGAATTCGATAGATTAGATTATTTTGCCTAGTTGAATCTATGAAATCCTTAATCCGACAAAGCTTATCTCTGACTGAGTTTGTAGGTTTAAATGTTACTCTAATTCCAGTCTTGTTGAGAATCCTACTTAAAGTTTCTGATATTCCTTCCTTATATGGTAATACATTAGAGGCTTTGAAGACATTTCTACTCACACTGTCATTATTGTTCACATTCGTATTACCGTTACTACTTCGTTTCTTTTATGTTAGTGTGAATGTATTAATAAACTGGAGAAGATGTTCATCAGTTACCCTTGATTACTAATTAGGTCAAGAGAGAGATCGATTACTTAATCATTGTTCATTGAGTCAACGAAGAGCAAACACATGTAATAAGAATGATTCAACACTTATATCAGAGATATGGAAAATTCTAGTACCAATAAAAATAAAGAATATGAGATGACTGGATTATAAAAATCGGTTGCCGAAAACAGTGTGATTACACTGACATGATTATGAGCAATGAAAATTTATGCTCGAAACGTCATGAAGTAAATAATACTGTATCACTGTGTGCTGGGTATTTCAAATAAACAGTTCTAATATGGAACTGAATAATACCTACTGTTCGACAAGAATTTACAAAGCAGTAAAGTTATATAAATATGTGTGTGGCTGATGCTGAGTGATAATTGAAAGTGATGTGGGGTTGCAGATCACGACAGGATCTGAATTAGTGACCTAAGGATTGCTGGTTCACTGCTCTATCAACTGAACTACGAGGCCCAGCTACTTATCAGATCCTAAATTTATTTCAATCACTGAGGGTTTAAACGCAGTCCCATGTGAATTCATGATACGTAACCGTTCGTTTGTTATGATTACACTGACTGCACAGTCATATTTTCTCATCATTATTCAAATCACGCTGAACTGGAAAGGAGAAGCGTCATATTGATTTTCTGTCAATATCTTGGTCTCCATACCTTATTTGGTAGAAAACTGGGCTAGTATTCCGGATACTGCCGGTTCAAACCTTACCGAGACCCAAGTTATCATCTCACCTTCCAACATCACCGAGTGCCAACAGTGTGAGTCTACCAAACCATAGATAGTCACATTGATATTCGTAATTACTTTGTTCTGTATGTTAGCAAAAACCACTGATGCCAACTAACTCGAGTGCATTACTTTGATATTTGTATTTTCCAATGAATGTAAAACAAAATAATATTGTTTTAACTGACGTTTAGCTATGTAGTGCTACTAATAGCTTTATCAAAGTTACAGTAAACCGGAATTTACAATACCCCAGCTTATATATGATATCAGCTTGATTATCAGAGATAGTCCTGGTTTGGTAGACTTCTATTGATGCTGGGTGATTATTGAGGGTGGAATGAAAATCTGAGCCATCTCAGAACTTGAATCATCAACCTTCGGGTTACCGGCTTAATGCTCTAACAACTAGGAACTCTTCTGGATGGATAATTCTACGCCTTCAAATCGTTGGTTATGTTTATTTGTGGTGTATTATGTATGATAAATGTGTTAAATTGTAGATCAGAATTTGTATGCAAACATTTACTCATAGTTCTCATATGTGTGTCGGTTGTGAGAGTAGGTTGAAACGGAGTCAACCTACTTTTTATTCCCTCATTCTTATTTGGACAATTTTGACTACACTGTGAAGGGATTCTGCTACGACAAGTTTCCGATAATTTCTAATGTTTTTAAGAATTATCTTGTAATATAAGAGTTTTCTAAGTTCCCATTATGTATATTAGAACAAGACATATAAGCTACCGATACTGTTTTCATTTAGATCTTCAGTCTTTACTCTAATATAAATACCTAAGCATGTGAATGAAATAAACTGATCCTGTTGACTTTTCGGTTAATGAGATAAGTGTTTTAAACCAACGATGGTGTTTAAAATAATAATAACGTTTACAGTGTTGACTAAAAAAGTTGTAGTGCAGATGAAGATGATAGTGATCAGAACCAAGAAAACAGCATGACAACGTAGACACTCCGATAATCAAATTGGGTCAAAAGCTTAAAACATTGAAAGTTGTCTAATACTAAAGGACGAAGTAAGCGGACAAGCGAAGTCCAAACAAATATAGTAAGTGTATGAGATGGGTGAAGAATAAGAAAGAGGTAGAAAATTTTCAGTGATAAAGCTGTTTAGTAAGTGTTCTGTGGCAATGGAAGAGATGAGGCATACACAGACTTCTTTTGGACATAAAGACTAAGAGTATTGGCTCGAATTTCCATAACTTTTGCTATGCGTAGAAGACGAGTTCGAATACCTTTCGAAATATTAGGAGGTATGACGAACATAACTTTGAAAGCGTTCTTCTTATCTATCAAGTAACCATAATCAATCAGATGAGATAAAACAGAGTTACTCATGAATTTTATTTGTCCCCTTCCCAACCATGAAGGTATTTGCTCAGTAACACGTTTATTAAGAAAGTCATCCTAATGGTTCTGAAGAGCCTCCGATATAAAACTTCGCTGGTTACATCTTTACTGAATTTCAGTTTCATAAACAGTGGTTTCTTTAGAACAGTATTAAATTCAGATTCATTTCCCTCCGCTTTGATCATGTGTCTTTTTATGAATCTTTCAGTGTAGCCCGTTTCGATCAATAAATTTCAGATATATCCAAACTCTTTATTTATGAAATCGTCAGAACATATTCCTCTCACTCTGTTAGTAAGGCATTTTTTAGTAAGTTTGCTTTGTATGGAACAGGTAGGTGGCTAAGAAAATGAGTGTAACGACTTTGAAACCTAACAAGTTTCTTCACATCTACTGGATTTCTAGGGAGTTGATTGAAAGCCCTTCGGTGTTCAGTTTTTCTAATTCTGATTTCACACAAAGTGTTTCTTATGCGAATTCCATCACAGTCTCTGCGTTTTATTTTATCTACAGAATTAGAATGTGAACTCAGGGAGTATGTCCTCCACACAGAATAAGGTGCTCTGTAATGTTTTTGATGTTCTGTAGAGTACTCAAATACTGCATTTGTTCAACAGTCTCCTAATCTTATCTAAAAGGTGTGACCTGTATGAGATGACTATTTTCGTGGTCCATGATTTAGAGAACCGTTACGATTTAGATTAATATTAATTTTGCCGGACAATCAAGCATTTTAGGGATCTAGTTCATGTTTTTTGACTCCTTAGCTTTGTCAATTTAGTAGACCTGGTATTTCATGACTGCCAATCACGTTCAAGCATGCACTGAGCAACCAGAATGTAATGTAACTATTAAGGAAAACGGCATTTTAATTACAATTAATTGATCCGTTTTACCTAAGAAATAATGATATCTGGACTTTTAGTAGGTTTATCACCTTTGAAACCATATCATTGTCTTTGTTGTCAGTTATCAATAAGAGACTATATAATATGCAATAGTGATCTCGTTTAAGGTATTGGGAATTTTCGAAGACGACTGAAAGCACGTTTAGCGTTGTTTGCGTGCACTGCAGTTGTCGGACCAATGAAGCAAATTTTGTAAACAATAATTTGAAGCGGGTAACTCACTCCACATAGTGGCATGTATGACTTCCAAGCATCTGTGCATTTAGTAATACCGAACTCTACCCACTTTTCTGAAACTGGTAGGATAGATCCTTCTGATCAATCCTTTATCCACTGCAAATGTCATTTCATTTGTGTCGTATAGACCAAGAATCTGTGATTTGTCAATACATATGTATGCAACTTACCAAGTCCCGCTTAATTCATCATCCTCTGTTACGGTGCTAATGCCACTGCTCTGAAGAAACTTCACCAACATCTGTGAGAGCTTCAGTTGACATAACAGGTATACTAGCAGGTAAATATACTAATAAAATCATTCTTTGTTGGGCAGTTAGATGAGATCCTTTAAAAAACGATCCTTTTCTCAAAGATTGCTTCTTAAAACAGCTGAGATAACGAAGATGTAAACATATCTTTTCTCATCAACAGGTACACATTCCGTTATAACGCATCATTCACTCCTTTCAAGCAACCGAGCTGTCTGCAACTAATAGTCGACGTGAACTTTGTCTTAATTCGTCAACAGTTTATGCAGCGTCAACTTCGTGATAAACAAAGAAAACGAATGACTTTGAATTCAGCAACTTAACATTGATTGGTTGTCTTTAATGTTTCTCATCACTTTAGTTTGATTTTACCATCATTTTCATTCATTATTAGAGCCTATCTTTCCTGTCTTTAAAAGACTGGAGGCAAAACAGAACTCCATTTGGATTGGATGCTATTAATTGAAACTTAAATGTTAGTTCATATATGTTGTCTTTCTGAAAATGGTTCAGCTTAAATGTTCATTTTTTTCCGCCTAACAAGACAACTGATGAAGAATAGCTTGCCGTTATTAGTTTCTGTTTATGAGCTGAAATTTATACTGGAGGACCCAGTGTTCAGCTGACCTAAAAATACCCGGCTCATCTTATGTTTTAAAATTACGTATGTATTATAAATATACCTTAGTTCCGTTTTCAGCTTTATTAAGTGTAAAAAGAGGCTTTCTTAAAATTTACTCATAATAAATAGGTTCGCTAATATGGGTGAAATATATGAACACAATTACTACTTTACATTTCCTGCATGATTTCCCCTTAAATTTGAAGTAATTAGTCTGCAAGCGAAAGTTTAGAGCTTTGATGACTCCACTCGTTTACAGTGCACAGGGTTCTTTTTGAGTCTAACAAATTGGAAATAATTTCTAGGCTTTCATCAATTGGAAAGCAAGCATATAGCGAACTAATGTCATAGCTTATTATAATTTCATCTTCCTAAGTTTCAAATGAAAAAATTTTGAACTTATAGTCAAACAAATCTATTGTTGTGTGTTCTGAACGTTCTGAGAGAAGTTTTAGAATGGAAGCCAGATATTTTGAGAGGCCATTTGTTGATGCGTTGGTAAAGTGTGCTATCAATCTTAATGGAACAGGAAGTTTATGGATTTTAGGTAGACCTTAGAATATCGAAAATATGTAGAAAGTAGGTTTGACTTTGAGCCAATAAGGGTCATCAAGTTTTGAGTTTCAGTTCTAGAAGAAGTGTGCTTATGTTAACATTCACTTCATACAGTCCAACGATCTTTTTGTTCTCATGAATTACATAGCATGATCCTTCGGACAGGTGTTCATCGGGCTTCTTTTCATAACCTGTTTTTGCCATAGTGACAGTTATATTTCCTCTAACTTGAATAATCCTAACATATTAAGGCCAACAATTTAGGCTTAACTAACAGAAATTTTTTGTGGATAGTTATCCTGTCAATAAACCTTGTTCCTTCCTATCACTTTCCACCTATTTAAGGAATCGAGCGATCGTTGAGGTCAATTTTGAAGGATGGAAATGTCTTTGATTTGATTAGATTTTATCATTTTAACTTCCTTAATGCTATTAAATAATGACCTTTTTTATTATTTTATCTGCATAACATGAACTGATATGTCCAGACTGTTAATATAAAGTAGGTTAAAACTTTCAGAAAATTTACTGGTTTTTGATTTTGTTGCTTGTAATTTCTAGTCATTGGTTGGGATGAATTGATAAGTCTCTATTGGCATATTGGTTCCTGCACGGATGCCCCAATATTTTTTGTATTTTGATTTTATATTGCTGATGCATAGTGGCTATCAGGGAATCCAGGAGGCATATTTCGTCCTATCTTTGACTAGTCAGCTGGGTGTACGTTATCCCGGAGTGTGATATTGTACCCACCAGGACTCGAGCCAAAGAATGGTCGCTTCAGACGTTGAAGTGTCATCCATTTGGTTAGTGACGGGTATAACTTCAGTGTTACAGCTTATAATTACCCTTCGTTGACTTGGGTTGTATACAGATAATGATAACCCTATAAAATATACTAACATCATCTTATTTTGTAGATCGCTGTATTCAACACCAAGGAGACTGAATGTATGAAGTTCAAGGTAAAATACTGCCTAAGAATGTAACAAATTCCATCTAACTTCTCTAGATTACAATAATTAATTTTCTCTTTTGTTCAAGACTGTAAATACAGTAGCTGAAGTTTGTCGTTCCTTCAATCACGTCATGACAACAATCTTATACGAATCTGCTCTGAACGCTGACGAAAACAAACGTCACGAGGTTCATGTAATACTCAACACAGTTCCACAGAACACTGCTATACTTCAGATATTTAAGGAAGAATGAATAGAATCAGTAAGGGAGGAATACTCGTTTATGATAAGTAATATATTTACAAATAAGGTTTCTATTAGACTTTATACCTTCAAACATGCGTACTTAAGTGACAAAGTGTAGTAAAACCGGAATTTGACGGAGGTATTCTACTACCTTATTGAGAGAAAATGTACCACCTCTTCACACGCCACAAAATGATGGCCACTACAATTTCAGCCGGTCCATAGGCAGACGGAAATCCTGTCTAGTTGTCAATGAAGAACTAGAGTTAGCTTTTAAAATAAGAAAACTTTTTCGACATCTTGACTGAAGGCAAAAAGTGGTTTTCATATAAACATTCAATTAGTACAGTTGCTTTTTTTGTTCTTTCTCTACTTGCATGTACTCGGTTTCACTGATAAGCTCATAGTAAGAGCCATAAATTTTTTTGCATGGATATGGAATGTCCGCACAATGTTTGAACTCAGCAAGGCAGCCCAGATTGCAAACGAGATGAAGAGGTATCACACTGAAGTGCTTGGAATTTGCAAAAGCAGATGGAGTGGGAGTGGACTCTCCAAACTGTCAACTGGGGAATCAATAATCTACTCCGATATTGTCACCCAGATGACAACCACGAGCACACTGAGTTATGGAGTGGCTATCATGATGTCCCAAGCAGCATCGAAGGCTCTCATACAGTGGGAACCAATCTCCTCCTACAGGATCATGACAGCAAGGGTCAACTCAAAAGGAACGAAGTTCACAATCATACAATGCTATGCACCTGCAAATAATGCAGAGCAAGAGAAAACGGAGGAATTCTACAGACAACTTCAATCAACACTGGACAAGACCTCAGTTGGCTATATCAAAATTCTAATGGGCAGGGTGACATGAATGCCAAACTTGGAGGGGACAACACAGGAAGAGAACTAACCATGGGTCGAGAAGCGCTCGGTGAGGTGATGAACGAGAATGGAGAATTGTTTGCAGAATTCTGTGCATTCAATGATTTGGTGATTGGAGTGGGGCAGTGTGTTCAAGCACAAGGATATCCACAAACCGACATGAAAAAGATTTCACCAGACACCAGGACACACTAAAAATCAAATAGACTTTATCTCAATCTCAAGAAAATGGAGACGCAGTCTACTTGACACAAGATCAGATGAAGAACAGGAGCAGATGTAGGTTCAGACCACTCACTATCCAGTGCAAAGAACCTCCCAAATCAAGTTAAAAGCCTTCAAGGAAGCTGGTGATAGATCACAGTTCAAGTACAACACTCGGAACAGAAACTGAAGGACGAAACTACAAAGGAAATCACGCCAGCCATCAAGACAAAATGAGAGATATCGAGGAACATCCCTGAAGAAACCTGTGTGGAAGAACACTGGGAGTCTTTGAAAGAGATGTGGAAAGAAACCTGCACAACAGTATTAGGAAGGAAGAAGGTGGAAGACAAGGAATGGATCTCGACGGATCCCCACCTGGAAGCTGATAGATGAGGGAGAGGAGGATGGTGAAGCAGAAGATAAACCAGTGCAAGGATGCTCAACGACAAGAGGAACTGAGCACAATGTATAAAACACTGGACAAAGAAGTGAAGAAGAGTGCACGCAGAGACAAAAGACACTTCTACGAAACACTGGCAAGTGAAGCAGAACAGGCTGCAGGTAGGAGAGACAGTGTCCTGACGACATTGTATCAAATAATCAGGTTACTATCTGGGAGGGAAGAGATCAACTCAGACGAAACCAATAAAAGGTGATGACGGCAATTTAATTACGAAAGAAGAGAAACAGAGGAAACAATGGGCCGACCACTTCAAGAAGCTCTTGAATCGACCACCACCACTACCACCTGCACTTCGTCCAGAAATACCACCTACAGCCCAGCCGCTGAATTACAAGTGAACATAAATCCTCCAACAAAAATGGAAGTCCTGAACACCATAAAGCTACTGAAATGTGGGAAAGCAGCAGGACCAGACGGGATACCGCCAGAAGCACTGAGAACAGACGCAGAGACAACAGCAGCAGACATGCTCACACCACACCACTATTGCAGAAGGTGTGGAAGGAAGAGAAGGTACCTGGCTAGTGATTGGAAGAAGGGTTGCCTTGTCAAACTGCCGAAGAAGGGAGACCTCAGTGTTTGCAAGAACTGGCGAGGAATCACTCTCCTGTCCACCCCAAGTAAAATATTAATCCGCATCATCTTGGAGAGGCTTAAGGATGTGCTGGATTCAAAACTCCAACGCAAACAGGCTGGTTGGATTCAGGAAGTACAAATCATGTGCAGACCAAATGGCAGCGCTTCGCATCATCATAGAACAGAGTATAGAATGGCAGTCAACTGAAGCTCTACCTCAACTTTATCGACTTTGAGAAGGTCTTTGACAGCGTCGACCGAGAGGTAATTTGGAAACTGCTTCAACACTACGGAATACCACAAACCTTTATCAGCCTCATTCAGCAAGTAAATGAAGATGCCACATGCCAGCCAAGTAATTCACAATGGGAAGCTCAGTGATTCCTTTGAAGTGAAGACAGGAGTGAAACAAGGTTGCCTACTATCCCCCATGATATTCCTGATTGTGGTGGACTGGATCATGCAGCAAACAGTGGGGAGCGAGAAGAGGGGGATACACTGGACTGTGGAAAAGAGCCTAGAAGACTTGGATTTCGCTGATGACTTGTGCCTGATGTCACATAAACTTGAAGATCTGCAGGCAAAAACTAACAAGTTGATAGAAGAGGCAGGGTGGCGAAGACGGGACTTCAAGTGAATATAGAGAAGACATAGGTAGAGGTGATGAAGATACCGCACCAACACCACCACCACCAACAACAACAAACTCCAGTCACCATCAGCGGGAGAAACTTAAAGGAAGTAACCTCCTTCACCTATCTAGGAAGCACTGTTTCAACTACAGGCAGCGACACAGACGAAGATGTCAAAGTCAGAATCGGAAAAACAAGACAGACCTTCATTAGCCTGAAACCAGTGTGGAGATCTTCTGCACCCAGCACAAAGCGTGAATAAGATCAGGATTTTCAACACCAACGTCAAGTCAATGCTCCTGTATGGTTCAGAGACTTGTCGCGTCATGATAAGGATTTCCAACAAACTACAGACATTCATCAACAACTGCTTACGCTCGCTACTGAAAATCAGATGGCCAGAAAGAATAAGCAACAAGGAGCACTGGGAACGAACCAACCAAGAACCTATCGCTGAACAAATATGCACTGGAAGAAAATGGAGATGGATTGGTCATACACTGAGAAAGCCGACTAAGGACATCATGTGCCAGGTCGTCGAGTGGAACCCCGATGGGAAGCGACGAGTTGGACGTCCAAGGGTGACATGAAGGAGATCGTGTGAGGAGGAAATGAGAGCTTCTGGATTGTCGTGGAACCAGGTTCAGAAGATTTCAGAGAACATAGTTCACTGGAGACGTGCTACTGAAGCCCTATGTTCCATTAGGAACCCAAGGGACTAATAATAATAATAATAATCTGTTCCGTGAGCTCACATAGATGATCATTCTAGCTCTGTGACCACAGTGAAAATCTAACCAATAGAATTTGGTCATCTTCTAGTATTAAGCAGTTTGCCACCCACTGTTTATTCTCACGTGACCAAATAATATTGTTTTACATAGTCGTCTAGGTCTCACTTCAGTAAGTTCACTCAGATAAATAAAATCGACCACTACTTTTAGTTGAGTATTCCTTATCATCAACACCTACTTATCAGATCTCGTTTGTGCGATGCACAAAAATCTTCCAGGTGAAACACAACTCTGCACTTACAGAAGTCATCTACAAGTATTGCTAAGCTTCTACTATTAACTTTCAGTCTGATTAGGCTTCATCTTTATGAGGAATCTAATTAATTCATGATGACACAGAAAACTACTTTTTCAAATTAAAATGTGAATGAATATACTTGAAAACTCACTGAGAAGGAAATGAAGCCTGAGCACTTCTAAGAAAGAACCTCTACGGCTCCAAAGAAGACACTATCCATGAATATTAGGTCCAAAGGAGATAAAATGAGGGAAATACTCAGGAATTAGGTGTCTAAATCACTGAAGAAGACCTTCTTTCCCACAAAACGTCTGATTTTCTCTAGTCAGCTGCCACTTTGGGCCACCTCCATATGTGTTTGCCATTGACCAGATGTTTTGGAACTGGTTACATGAATCGCACAAGGCATGTTTTATTCAAATATATCTCCGAACAAAATCTTAAGTAGCTGTCTAGAGGACATCGCAAAGCGATTAACACCTAGATTCTTGAGTATCGGGTTAACTCAGGTCATTCTGCCTCACTAAAATCTTCCCATAAAGTCGTTTACAAAGTCAGACATTTCGAAGTGAGTGTGGAATCACCATCTGAACTCAGTTCATCAGTTAAAGCCTGATATCTGAGTTCAAAAGATATGCTTTCAATCCCCAATTTGACCTCGGTCATAATTTCTCTGAAATGTATTCGTTGAATTATTGTAATTTTTTCAACAACTTTTAATGACCTTCAGTTGACCTAGTCATAATCACCCTGTGACTTTATCGACAAGTTTCAGTGACTTTGTACTGACTAATTAGCTCGTGATGAATACATATTTTTTTGTAACTAAAATTACGATTGTACAACTTCTGAAAATGTTTTATCTAAAAAAGATTTTCTTGCTGAATTGGAATTGGCTAATTCTTCATTACATTGAATATTTTTATTTAGACATTTAGAACAAGACTGATTGAGTGAAAAAGTATATTCCTTTTCAATTAGGTCCTCATCTTGGGCTCTAGACTAATATATAGTTTTACAATTTAATCAAATTACCAATCACGTGGTAATGTTTTAGAAATAAAGATGTAAATAATCAACAGAGTTACTGAAATTGGAAATATGAAGCAGGCTATTCTTAGGTAAGCGGAATGATTTTTGATAAGTACTCAGTTATAAACAATAGATAATTATGCAATAATAAGGAAACAAATGAATATTGATAGAAACAAGAAGGGGAAGAGGTGTACAGAATAATCCTAGAAGTTACATCATGTTGACGGCCACATGAATGAAAGTGGTCGAACAAACTTTTTTTGAATACAAAGGCTAGGTTTGTAAAGGTGAACTGGAATCGTCTCTGTTATGTAAAGTTAGCGAGTGCGTAATTCATGTAGTAAATAGTTGGAATCTGATAAATGACTTTGAAAGCTTTACTAGTAACTACTTGATGTCCCGTATCAACTAGGTGTGCAAGTATGGGGCTGTTTATTATTCTTATTTGTCCCTTGCTCAGCCATGATGGGTAGTGCTCAGAAATTCGATGATGCAACTGCCTCATTGTACGCCCAACATAACTAGCTCCACAGGAACAGCTGAATTGATAACTTAACATGGAAGTGGCAGAACCAAGAAGTTTGTCTTTATTTCTTGCACCTAGAATCGCGCGGTTTTAGAAGATGAGACATAATTTAGCGGCTGGGAAGGCCTTATGCAAGACTCTTTTTATATGCTGTGTGATGATCTCACAAGCAATAATAGTCCTGAATTCCAGCTTCAAGAAGATTTGCTTCTTAGGAGCTATTGGAGTTCTTGTCTTAACCCTCGTCATATTCATGTGTTTAGTTAAAAACTTGTCTGGGTAGCCATCCCTGCTAAGCAGATCACGGATGACTGCTCACTCTTCCTTTAAAGCATCATCTGAGCAAATAGCTGTGGCACGGAATGCTAAGCATTTCACTAAGTTCCTTTTATATTGGAGGGGTACGGCACTAAAGAGGTGCATGTACTGACCTGTTGATGTTGGTTTCTATATATACTTTGTTTCAGAGTTCCATCTAATCTTCTTACCAACAGAACATCAAGAAATGGGATACTGTCATTTTTATCCTCTTCTATGATGAAGTTGATTGCCGGATGAACACTATTGAACTTATCCAGAACAGCATTCTTATCAATCTCACTTTTGAGAACTATAAAAGTATCATCCATGTAACTATGATATAACTCTAAACGGCTAATAGTTTCGTTCAGTGAACCATTCTCTAGTTTTGTCAAAAAAATCTGCTAAGAGCTGGTCAACGGATGACCTCATAGCTACACTATCAAACTACCCGTAGAGTTCATCATTGAAAAGGAATTTTGCTTTCATCACGCACTTCAGAAGTTGTTCATTCAGTGCGGAGACTCGAATATCTATTTCCATGCCATGCTTCGTTAGTTCGTTGCAAATAAAGTCTGCTGTCTGCATTAAAGGAACGTTAGTAAAAAGAGATGAAATATCACACGATATTATTAACTTATTATCTACTTTCAGATCCTCAGTCTCTCCAACAAATTCAAAGGTGTCTTTGAGACTGTACTTCACAGCTTCTTTGTAGAGAGGCTTCAAGAGTTGTAAGAACCATTTTGCGGTTGTATGATAAGGAGAGTTTGTCATGTCAAGAACTGATCGGAAAGGCAGACCGTTCTTATGCAGTTTTCGTAGACCATTAAGTCTAGGTTTAACGGTTTTAGAAGGTAAGAGCATTTCAAAGGTTCTTTCTGAAATCAAACCCTGTTGTTTTATCTTTTTCAGTGATTCGGTTAGATGTTTCTCGGTTTTCTCTGTCGTATCACTATAAGCGACTAATTTCTGAAATTTAATCTCATCACTAAGTAAAGCATTCATTTTGTCTATGTAGTCTTCTTTAACTAATAAAACCGTTCCTGATGCTTTATCTGGCTTATTAATTACGATATTTGCATTTGTTTTTAGCTTTTTCAAAGTTTCTGTTTTTTCGTCAAAATACTCTTTATACCGTTCCCACTACTGGCGTACTTTAGGCAGGAGTCAACGAGTGTAGTCTTAAGTCTCTTAACGTCTTCACTAGATGATAGTACAAAACCTTCCGTTTGTGTACACATGTTCTCAAAGTGTATTTCCGTTTCCATCTTACTAATCGTATAACGACTATCACAAAAGTTTGGCCCAAGTGACAAAACTTCTAATTGTATAGCATCAAGATCGATACTAGAAAAATTGTACACAAACTGACCAGGGTCAATCGGAAATCTCATCCCTGATGTTCGATTTTCCAGACTTTTGAGCAACTTAATGCACTTCTTTTCCTTCCGTTCATTGACCACATTCACCACATAACTCAAAAATTCCTGCTTTAAATTTTCCGGAAGCTCTTCTACAGCGTGGAATCTCTCTGTAACATTTTTCAAAATTTCGGTAGAATAAAATCTCAGTGAGTCAACCTAATTCAGAGCATAAGGTTTCAGTGTTCTTGCATTGGGACGAACCCTGGAGCGTTGTAATGGGACTGTTTCGATAGTTGGGAAGAATACATATCACATTCGTAAATAAACTAAGAAAAGTACTGAATTTTCGTTCTGAATTTCTTTTTATTGTGGGCTGACATTTTCCGTAGGAAAATTGATTAACTGCACGAACAGACACTGTTTTTGCTTAATCAAGACTTTTATCTGTTTCAATGTAAAGGACATAGAGAACAACACTGAAGGGCAAAATTTATGAAGGAATAGACAATAATTGTAAAGGAAACATGAAATACATTGCGGGTGATTTTTAGAAGTAGTCAGAATAATGATGCAAAAATGTGAGGTCTTCATACAAATTATACTTTTTATTATAAGTAATGTTTCTAATAAGTGAAATTTATTGAAAGCGCTTGTATTTATTCCATGAAAAGTTGCTTCATATTACTTCTGAATGTATTCAATCACAATAAAGGTGACAGCTTTGTATGATAAACAAATCATTCACTATTCAATTATTCCGTTCCTAACTTCTGATCATCATCGGGTAATTTCAACCATTTCAATTCATTACTCTTCACACGATTCTGTTTACTCTCAGCTTTTTGTTTCAAACTAAAGTATAACACCTGTAGACAGGCGAAAAGAGTCAGAATCATTTTACCATTCAAATCCCTCAAATGTTCTGGTAGAGTGAATACCCTAGCTCCAGCTTTACGACAACATGATATTGCATACTGACACACTGAAAAATCATCACCGTCTC
This sequence comes from Heterobilharzia americana, assembly GCA_944470555.2. Classification (NCBI taxonomy): domain Eukaryota; kingdom Metazoa; phylum Platyhelminthes; class Trematoda; order Strigeidida; family Schistosomatidae; genus Heterobilharzia; species Heterobilharzia americana. The sequence goes on from OX104130.1 coordinate 228,756, forward strand.
CTTGTTGCCAAATTGATTTATTTGTTGAATTTGGTTTGATATGTTCAAGTAGTTGAAGCACTGGTATCCCAGTACTTATGGCTGGATCACGAAAACTACTGATTGGTCTAGCTTTTGCCTCAGTCAGTTGTTCATTTACCCAGCAAAGTATATCTCTGTCGTCAGATGGAAGATCTCTTCCACCCTGTGTAGCCTAAAGTATGAAGAACAAAGAGAGCAACAATCAAATGACAAATCGAGATACTCGGTATAGAGTAAGGTAGACTAAGTAGCATATTCATCTTCACATAGATCCTTTTAAAATGAAAACTATTCAGCGATTAAAACCAGTACTTTTAAGAGGTTGAATCGAACCTAACCATATCCGTTCATTCATGAGCTAAACTGAAATCGTAAGTAAACGAAGCCTCACACAGAAGTTAAATATCCCTGACTACTTTCCCAGTGACTGATTCACTTGATTGATCTCTCATTCTGATTATTTGGCAAGTTAGTCTGTTGAAAAAGTATGTCTTACACAATAAGTCCACTAGCTGGTGTCTGACAGAGACTTCGAGAAATTGTCAAACCTTCCCGGTTACTTTAACAGCTTTCAAAATGACCTGACCTTTAGTCACACTATAAACACCTAATCCGTAGTCGTTACTAATTCCCTGAAAGAAGTTGGGCTTCGAGTCTGATTTAATCATCATATAAGTAAGTTTTAGTATAGCACATAACATGTTGGCATTATGTTTAAACTTACACATATAAGCTTTCATAATGGATTGACATTAGCTTAGAAACCAGTAAAAACAAACGCACACTAAGCAGTTATTTTATTCCACCTCATCAACACTGGAAAAAAACCAATCACCAATCTAGCGAGTTCTTTCAAATCCTTCAATGTTCACAAACATGTCAAATCATGGTACTAGGTTCGATTGCTTCACTAACTTTCTTCAACTTCACTGTCGACCTATGATGAAAATAACCGTAAAACCAGTCACTCCCTGGAAAGCAACAAATGAACTGCAGTCTGTTAATCAATGATGACATACTTTGAGTTGGATTTCCTGAAATTATGATCTAGCGACGTGATGTTTGCGGTCAATCAAGTTGTACTGAACAAAAAGAATTCTCAATGGGATGATGGCTCCCAATGAGACCTTACAGTCCTGTGTTTAATCTTTCTGAGGGCTGTTCGTGAGCACTGCATGCGTGACCCATACTAGGATGAAACAGCTTTCCATTACTCCCAAATTTCCGGTGGTTCTTCAACTGATAATAGTCTATGATCAGTACTATCTTCCCTGTAGTTACTTCCCTCAATTCTTCATCAAATATGATCATTAAAAAGTGTCAAGAACGGGTATCTAATCTCCCTTTCAATAGTACCGTTGTTAAACACTAGATTTACTCAATAAAATTTATATCCTCCGATAACTACATGAATCCATATTAGCAAACATTTACAGGATGCTTAAACTATCATTTAAAGTTTGATGAATAGACTAATGAGGCAGAGTTATTTTTCTTGAAAACAACGACGTTCCCTGGTGTTGCACAGTGAGTGTATTACTCATCCAAAGGAACAGAAACGAAATCCACTTTAACTTCTTGGAACCACTGGATTCTTCTAATGCGTACATGATGATCTATTGTGAATAAAGATAATGACTTACTGTATCTAGAACAAAAAATCTATTCTCATATTAGAAAAAGCAACATTTGAGAAACAATTAGATTTTAGCTTGAAAATCGATTGTAACAACTCACTTCATAGAGTAATTTGAACATGTAGGCGTGCATCAGTGTGAAACAAACACCCAAAATCAATTTTCGATCACGAATTTGTATATCTTCACCACTCACATTAACTAAGCGTATATTGATTGATTTGGCTGAGTCGACGACTAAATTACAATTGCCTAGCTCTTGAAACAGTCGTCTTTTGGGATCGAAATTCTGCACAACTAATGACCAGTCCACTGTACCAGACTTTATTTTATCGACCAATTGTAGTAGAACTAACCCATTACTAAGATCTGTGTATAAAATGTTACATACGGCTTGACACCAAGTGAATTCATCCAGTTTCTGTAAGTTCTTTCCTCTAGAGTTTCTCCTTCGATTAACATATCTCCTCGGACAGCATCTAAACCTGGATACATATTGAATAGGGTGGCGACAAATGCTAAATTCAACCTATCTCTGTTGTCTTTATCCTTTTCTCCCGCTAAATAAATATCCTCTGGAGCAAGTAAAAATGGCGTGTTCAATGTTTCAGCGTTATTTAACACATTAATCGCCCTTTCTTGACGACTAGTTGAACTGAGAATTTCATCAGCAGACATTAAATTACGGCGTTTATCCAATGGAGCAATCTGTTCAATTAAATATGCGTATACAACTGAATCTGCCAGATCTGAATTGAAGTTTGTTATACGTCTGTCACACCCAGCACGATGTAAGTGGAAGTTGACCCAACGCATTAATATCTCCTCTGGTTTCAGTGCCGCCAGATCTTCTGCCGTCTCTCCATCATGCAATAAAGCCAATAGCTCACCATGCTTATTCAATGTAATTGTATCGACTAGACCTCTACGAATAAGTTGCCAGATGAGTCCTAGAACGATATGTCGTTTGCCTTGCATAATATCCTCTGGACCAGTATTCACCACACAGCAACCGATTGAGGCAGCTGAGTTGACCGCCAATGTAAGATTTTCATGAACCTAAATCCCCAAGAAAACATCAGTTACTCATTTGGATTGCCATTTTAATAACTCTTATACTTCATTTATGAGTGAAATTTCTGAAATAATTTAGAAAGAATAATGATTAATATATATACAAGCTAGAGAAGAATATCCGGCAGACATTTACTTTAGATATTGAAAGTCAAATCAAAGTGAATGGACAATTCTTTTTCAATAGGCTAGAACTCTAGTAAAATTAAGTTTTCTCAGTAACTTGAAGAGAACTACTGAGGATGTTTCCTTAGTGTTTATGCGGACACTAAGTAAGAAAATATTCTTTGAAACTGCTTAGCACATGTACTTCCGCTGAAGGAAGACAAACAAGTTAATTAAGTCAATTAATTATTTCACCTACTCCGGGAAAAAACTACCCTCGGTGGAATGATCTCTATCTAGTTACTAACACGTACTCAAAAGGCTCGACTCTTATTCCACAACTGAAGCTGTTTGTTAATCTGATGAAATATATCTGTGCCAAGCATTCTTCGCATAATCATGAAGCATACGAGAAAATTATGTTCGACTATGTATAAATTAGTCATGACACCTGAACATAACAATTTAGGGACTATAAAACACAAGTTATTTTGAATTTGCAATAGGGAAACTTATTGGAAAGTTTCCTTTAGAAAAAGTAGATCTACTCATGAGGTTATTTACTCGCTTCAAATAAAAAAATGTGGTGCACACTTCTATCAAAACAAAAGTGGGGCAATAAAGCTTATACAGTGCTCAAACCGTAACGCGACACTGACCAATAGGACCATGTAGAGAAATCCAGGCTTCTAAATCTAGCTAAAGGAGATGGACAAATGCAATCAAGCTATCCGAAACAATTCAGAGGCATCCACGTAGAGTATTGCTGTTAGTGTTGAAAGTTATATTAGCAAAAGAGTAATTACCATCATGTTTATTTTCATAGATTAATTTCCCATGATTTTAGTACCTGATAACCTCAGCGCTAACTTCACTTCTTTATGAGGTTGGTGCTGAGGATGTCACCGAGGCTGGTTAGGAAACGTCCGCGACAAAGTACCAAAGCTCAGAGATCACGGAATCGTCATTATTATAAGTTAGAAACTTCACAAGAAACGGATGTGTCGCAGATATTAGTGTACGAATCAGTAGCAACAGGATGAGAGGTGACATTATTTGACGTATTCTTTACAGATGGATAGTAACATGATGCTTAATGCCAAGGGGATGGCTAACATTTAGCGTTTTACTGTTTTCAGCCATCCAGCCTTATTAGTCAAAACGATTCTTTATTGTTATTTTCTTGTCTCAAGTATTACTACCTAGTTTACAAGCTGATTGCAGATTTTTGTTGTTCTATTCAAATTATGTATGAGAACTATCTTAGTGACTAAGAGTGGAATCTAGGGCGCATATTTCGTCCCAATTGGATTCATCGAGTGATGTCGTCCCGAGACTCAGACCCAGTACCCATCGCTTCAAAAGCCGAAGTGTTCTCCACTAGTCCGCTGGGTCAGAAGAGTTACATCTTGTATAACGGGTACTTGTAAGTTCCCGTTGAAAGGGAAGTAAGTTGAAAGCGTCACAATGAGACACGCATAAATTTCATGAAGGTAAGATGAACATCACTTCTGTTCATCCTGGTGACTGGTAGTGGAATCTAGGACGCAGGTTCTGTCCTATTTTTGGGACTCGTTAGCTTGACTGACCTGTACTCCATCCTAGAGTGATGTTGTCCCACTGAAACGAACCCAAAACTCATCGCTTCAAATACCAAGGCGTTTTCCGGTAGGCCGCTGCAACACGATGGCCACCTCTTGTGCGACTGGCATCATGAATAGCTGACAATACCACAGAATCTGTATAGGAGCTCATCTACCAGCAGAGGTTGGGCAATTCGGTTGTGTATAGCAACGGGAAATGAATATAGGCTGTTTAACAGGCCTTTAACTAAGTCACAACTTGTGCGTCATCTGAAGTCATTTCAGTTCTGTGATTACTTCCTTCACCTCTCTGTCATTCACTGATTATTATTTTCTGGTTTTCCCCTTCAATATTTTCTTTACCTAACAGGAAAGACGATGTGCACACATACACAAACACAGAGGTCCATCCATAATTTTAATGTCAGGTGTAGAAAGTATGACACAACCATAAATCACAGTGTAAAAAAACTTCACTGTGGCAAATGAAGCGTGTAATATTACTACTACTACTCATGCACATTTATTCGCAGCTTTTGTAGTAAAGTATTGCAACTTCTGAAGGATTTCTCAATTCATTATAGTCAGAATTAAAATAGCAGTAAATAATACAATGTTCGGTGATTTCATCAAATTCTGAAAACGTTTTTTGCATTAAACTGCAACTCAAAGTAAAATTACATAGTACCATTATGTTTCATTCCGAAAAAGTAGTAAGTGCTTGATATTAATGGAGACGAGGAATTCAAAGTGATGGCGTGCAGGGTGGGAGACGGTCGTAACTGAAATAGTTAAGTATCTACATGCACATGTGTGTTTATGTGTAAGTAATTTTGTCCGTGCAAGCGTTTCTCTGAATCTTGGTGATCGTCTCTGATTTTGGCACTTCTGTGACACTGTAGTATGCAGTATGTGCAGTGTTGTGATGAATGCTTGTGTGCATACGTGTGCTGTTATCTCAGTAATAACAATAAAAACATTCACAACCATCACCAAAACACCAACATGAGATAACAATGGTATGCAAGTTAATTTCCATTAGTGGTCTCATCTTTAACTCAACATTACAATAAACTAAATCACTAATCGATAATTCAGAACAACTTGAATATTTCATTTATTTATGACATTATCAGACAACTGTGCTCAATCTGTTCTGTCATTAATAGGACACAACACAAAAATCCGCACACAAGCACACACATGAACAAAGATTGATGGTTATTTACTGTGAATTTATCAAAAATGTCATACCTACGTGTTCACTGAGAATGGAATTACACGCAAAAAAACAACTAATAAATTAATCATGGTAGATTGTTTCAATTAGTTATTTATTCACTGAAGGCTAAGATATGTCACTGTGTATGAAAATGAACTATGACTAAGGCAGTAATCCACACCTCTACTTAGCTTTTAACATCAATGCGACTTACTGCTGAACTTAAAAACTTAAAACAGATGGAGGGAGTTTCAAACTTATGCCTTAAAGAAGCGGTTGGCAGCCTGAACAGTGAACCAATGAACCATAACTCTCATGTTTCATTTTTTATTCATACTGAAAAGTAGAATGATAAGTAGATGATTTCTGAGTTCCGATAATACACCAACAAAAACGAAGAAATGGAGTTTATGACTAATTGTTCATAGTATCGATGAATTGATTCTTTTATCAAGACGACAGACACTGAATTGAGCAGATCAAACAGAGGAATCAGTATGCGGTAAGGTGATTATGATGACCACGAGTTGATTTTCAGCCATTTTAAGGATGAACTCTACACTTAAAAGCGATGTGAACTGTTATGGATGAATCGTATTTACATTGCTCAACAATTTCACTCTCCTGACTTCTATTGGTCAGAAATTATATTAGGTGGTTTAATGATTATAAATTCCACCCTAATTTAAACTTTACGCTGGAGAGTCATCACAGTATTTCTTCTCTCTGATATCTAATGACTGATATTGTAGTTACACACCTGTTAGCTAGTGTAAAGTGACACTCATATACTCCTCTTCCCAATCACCGTTTACTTCACTGTCATCAAAATATTTCTACATCATCCTCAGGTAATAGACAATATATAAACCTCGTACGAACAATTCTGTGATTGCAGATAACGAGCGAAGAGACTTTTTTCGGCTATTTCACTCAATAAGCTGCATTATTATCATTATTATTATTATTATTACTACTATTATTATTATTATTATTATTATTATTATTATTATTATTATTAGTCCCTTGGGTTCCTAGTGGAACATAGGGCTTCAGTAGCACGTAATCGTAAGCTGCATAATCACATTTATGTACAAGCTTTATGCTGAGAACGCAGAATTCGTTTCATGGAAGAATGGACTTAGCTTAGCATGGCAACAAACGAGGTGATGCATAAAAATATTGTTTTCACTCTGAATAGTCAAAATACGAAAGAAAGTCTCCAGGGTCCACACTAGCAAAGGTTGAAATAGCCAAATAGGCTTCTATATTTTATGCAAAACTACCTTTCTAACCGGAATGCCGAAACATGACTGGTTAATTCAGCAGTTCCTAGGGTGGCTTTAAAAATCCTCCTAAGATGCTTGATAATGTTAAAAAGTAGCCAAAAGACGGCATGATATAAAAATGAAGGCTTGCTCAGATTAGTGAGTATTACTCAAATTATCATAGAAACTAAGTAAAGGTGAGTTTGAGCAAGTTCTAGTATCAAGCTGAGTAATATGACAAAATATTTAATGAAGTGTTTTCAGGGTGATCATAGAAACAAGGAATAGTCGGTAGTATGTAAGAATGAATGGAATGAACGAGTTAGAGGCGGGTGGGTGGGTAACGTTTTGAAAGACTAAAGATCATGACAGTGAAAGGAGCAAGTGTTGAACAAGTCTCTTTCATGTGCCAAGCTCTAATTGAATTCCTAAATCCTCACCAATACAAAGGAGGCGCATGTGTACTGACTTTGGCAAGTTTCTTTTCCCTTTGTAAATAACTTGGAAATAAGAGGTGGTTGTTGAATCACCAATTTCGAGGTGTTCATTATTCCACTGCTTACAGATTCGCTGTTACCACTTTGTAGACATACAGGATAACGTTCTTGAACCTTTTTGGACAAGATTTATGTCGAACAACAGACATACCGGGTTTACAGGAGTGGGGGGAGTGATATGCACAAACAGAAGTGGCCTGATGAGAGACTTTGTCTTTCAGGGTGTATTAAGTAAAGGCGTCTACAGGACACTACTGTAAGAGTTGCTGCAACGAGGGTTCTCTCAAGGTAACTCGAAATCCTTCTTTCTAGGACATCAGGAACTAGATACCTTTTCAAGTCAAGTTTCATATATAGCATCTTTTTGATAAGGGGACAGAGTTATGCTTTGAAAGTTTCAGTTTCATGTTTCTATATGTGAACCATGTTAGATATCCATTTTCGACCAAACTCTTGGAATAATTCATCTGTTCATCTATAGCATCTAGGCTGCAAATACATCGGATGCAAGTAACAAGAAATATAATTAAACTCCTATTCCGTCCACTGGGTACCAAGTTGTAGAAATTTATCACTTCAATTAACGGAACACCTTGTCGAAATTGGTGATTCAACAACCACCTCTTATTTCCAAGTTATTTACAAAGGGAAAAGAAACTTGCCAAAGTCAGTACACATGCGCCTCCTTTGTATTGGTGAGGATTTAGGAATTCAATTAGAGCTTGGCACATGAAAGAGACTTGTTCAACACTTGCTCCTTTCACTGTCATGATCTTTAGTCTTTCAAAACGTTACCCACCCACCCGCCTCTAACTCGTTCATTCCATTCATTTCTTACATACTACCGACTATTCCTTGTTTCTATGATCACCCTGAAAACACTTCATTAAATATTTTGTCATATTACTCAGCTTGATACTAGAACTTGCTCAAACTCACCTTTACTTAGTTTCTATGATAATTTGAGTAATACTCACTAATCTGAGCAAGCCTTCATTTTTATGTCATGACAATTTAACAATGCTTGTTACTATGCCGTCCTCTGATTACCTTTTGACTTTCACAAACACAATGATTTATAGGATGATAATAGTATTTCGATATTTTTAGTATATATATCACTTTGTTTGTTGTCATGCTTAACTAACTGCTTTCATGCATGAAGTTAATTCTCCTTTTCCAGCAGAAAATTTGTGTTAAAATGTGATTATATAACTTCGTGAATGAAGTCGACGAAAAAAGTCTTATGACTGAACCACTTGTTTTCATTTTCTTACGTCTTTATGGAGATTTTTCTACAATCGAGTTATTTCTGTGACTGTGCAGCACATGGATGAAGAACTTTGAAATTATAAAAGCATAGGGGAGCGAAAAGATTATTGAGATGAGATTGTAAGTTCCTCTTATTTATACTGCTAGGTAAATATAAAAACAGTCACTACATAAAGTCTGTTAAGGTCATCTTAGAAATGAACAGTTCGTACGTTTTCAAGCTATTATTCATCGTGGACTGATATAATTTAAGAACCATTGAAAATCTGTGAGGAATGAATAACTACTTCTTCCTGGTATTGGACTCCATACCAATGTGCTCTGACAACCCTGCCTGCGATCAAACTCACAACCTTCAGGTTCTTAGGCCTGCACGTTAAGTAACTGTCTTCACGTACGACTTTGTTTTGGTCTCCTGGCCTCAACTTTTGATTAGAACTTCAGGAATCTCATCCTGAAGCAAGTCACCAATGAATTTCAACTTGAGAGCAGTAAAGAAATTCCCACAAACCTCAAAGCAGAGTTTGTAAGTTATCCAGACTCTAAACAATCTCTGTTACTACTTTTGTCATGATTCATGTTTACTTTGCCACTTGACTATCATATTACTCCATTTAGGTTACATGACTAACTTTAGTAAACAAGAAAAATTCAGAAGTCAAACATGAATTCGTTAACACATCAATGATAAGTTTAAACTTCTCTGTTAGTTGTAGCAAAAACCTTGGTTTATTATTAGGAGTTGTATCAGACTATTCATCCACTTTTCTAGTTCAGGCATATGTAGATTCCGACCGTCGTTTTTCGGGAAAATGCATTAATAATACAGCTTTCAGCTTCATAATACCATGTTCATTTGTCACTCCCAGTTTTCTTTCCTGTTGCAATTATTTTTTCTGGGCTTATATCAACTATCGATAAGGAACCAAGGAAACACTACAAATGTAAGTAGGCTCTCAATCATTCCCCGGCGGTGCATATGAGACAGTAAAAATTACCGGGTACCTAACACAAACTTATTTATAGTTGTGCCATTATATATAGGATTTTCCATGTTCTCCCAATACCTTCAAAGCATGTTCGCTGATTACTTAGGCGGCTTGCTGTGCGCTTAGTAGCTGTCGGTATGAACCAAAGTTCTATGGTGTCACGCAGTCGTCAGCAAGGTGCAGTGAAACACTGGGAAAACTTACCTCTGGGAAATTCGGACCTAACAGCACTAAAATTGAGCTGTGTTGATAAGTTCCTCAGTTTTCTGACCATATTAAACACTTACCTGAAGGATTTTAGCCAACATTGCGAACAGATAACATAACACTGGTTAATGTCCAGTGGCTAGTCAATATAATCATACGGTTTCTCCACAATTCTCTCTACAGTGTGTTTTATAACTTTCTGATGACCAGTTTGGAAATATGAGTCATTTCAAATTGTTTTAGGGTCACTGATGGCTTTATTGAAAGTATACAATGGATGGCTCCAGAAGGAGAAATATCAATCAACCAATCAAAGAAACATGCAAGTACTCTGTCCACCTTTCTATCAACTACTGAAAAATTATTTCGGTAATTTCTGTGACTACATGTCAAATGAATCATAATTTTTGATTACGTGACAACACGGATTACAAACATCATATTGTCCATCGCTATGACTGACATAATGTTAAACCAGTGAATACTGTGTTAGTTACCTGCACCCAATTCCTTCAGTTGTTCATTGTTTAGAGGTGAATAGGACAGCACTTACTGATCCCACCTGGCGTTATCACGCAAAGTATTGGAATATTCGATGATTAATTTCGACTATTACACTGTAAAATTAAGCACAATCACTCATGATAAAACAAAATATGTAGGGAAGTTTGGTATTTGAAGGTCGGGGCCAGACGCTTGTGACCTTGATTTTCGTTTCATCTTCAATCATCTTTCACTATCAATAATACAAGTTTTCTAAACCATTACTATTTCACATGGTCAGACTGATACATCTTTTTATTTATGTACACACGCGTATGCGTACGGCAAGTTCAATTAACTTTTCAGGTTCCAAAGCCTCCCAAACGGAGCTTCATAACACTTTTTATTAATAAAGATAGAACGTGTTTAATAGCCGTTTATCTCTAGAATTAATGTGATTTGGCCTTACTGAAGGTTCGTAATACATTTCAGCAACTCTGAGGCCAATAGTACTAGCAAGCTGTCTTTAAATCTGATGAGACGAGCTTTAAAGTTGACTATAAGTTTCTGAAATTCTTATTTTGCATTTTTCATTATACATTATCATCAAAGTATGTTGTTGATTGCCTACAACACGACAAGTTCAACAGACATACTTCACTTGGAAAGTTAATAAATGTATCCCATTTATCTTGTTTTCCTGTGAAAATTTACGAAGCTTCAGGCATTGACTTCATTGCATGTTGTATCGGACAGCAACTTCTTAATGCGTAAAAATTTAAAAAGTAGTTTGGACTACAGATTAAAATCAGTTGGAGAAAAATCGAAAAATTATGTGCAATAGACAGCCGTTTTGGCCAAGCATGTGACTCTTCAGCTCAAGAGAACTCGTAGCGAACACCTTGGCATCTAGCTGCTGGGTCAGAATTCAGTGGTTAACATTTTCTCACTTGTCTTTTCTCTATGGAGCGTGACCACCATCTAGTATCAATGGTTGACAGTACGGGTTACGACTTGTCAATGGAACTTTCGACAAACTCATGTCGAAGAAATTGGTTAGTAAGTGATGGATAGCAGTTGAGTTACTCACACGCCTTGATGTCTGATGATCTAAATCCCATGGGGGTCGTGAGTGCACACCTCGAAGGGGCTGTAAAGTGGGATGAAAAAGGTATCTAGTGGTCCAGAATTTTCAGTGATTCTCCAGTTGAGGCCGGACAGAGATGATTCCTTCACTTCCATAAGTCTATTTGAAGCTATTGGTTTACCTTAGTGGTTCTTATGTACCCGTATTAACATACCTTTTCGGGCATTATCACCGACTTCTAGTCACCTTAAAAATATCGATGCAATCTGGACAAGGAGAGATGTAACTACTTGCCTCGATTAAAAATAGAAGCGATCACTAGTGTATTGTCATTTGAATACAATGTATTGGCTAAGTAGTCGATATGCTAATCACTCATATTTCACTGAGCGTTGTTTTTTCTAATCTCCATTCAGATATTGACTAAGCCTAGAGGTAGAGCAGAACTAAGATAATTCATATACATATGTAACATAAACAAAACCACTTTGATAGACTGATGCTTTACATTGGCGGCACAATGCTGAATAAAATCAATATTATTTAGAACAGTGGTGATCGTCTATCAGTTTTTTCATTTTAGTAAATCACTTTCAATCAACAAATTCGTCTGTTTACAACAAATTCAAATCGATATGTTAAGATAAATAACTGAGTTTATTGTTACAAGGCACCGGTGCATAGATTTTAACTGAAATCTAGTAGTTGATACAAAGCCTTAGATAAGCCTTTATAATAGATAAGTAGTGTTTCCTCATCATAGGTTACAGAACTTTCCAAGCATGCAGATATAGGGGTAAGCACTGATTATTCCCTTCAGACATAGTAATCCCTAAATGCTTTTATAGGTAGATTAGGAAATGCAGAATTAGAAGTTATGAAACGATTGTGACGAAAGACACTGAAGACAGAATCTGTTTAATGCACACTGACAGAATCAGCTGTGATGAAAAGTCCGACATTTCTTTCTTATGCGAAGGTTAACCCTATTTAACTAAAAGGCGTATATAAAATGGAGTGTGAAATTCTTGGAAGTACTATACATAAAACAGGTTTCAATATAGCGATAAGACTCTTGATAAATCCTATTCTGTAGCGCATAATCAACTTATTGATCATTAGTGCCAAAAGTAAAGTATGCTTTAAAACAGTTAGCCAATTCATTGCAATGCAAAACTAAGCTCGTTCATTTAATACGATAACCAGAACATTTTTACCTCCAAAGAACAGACGTTTCACCCTCAAATTGAATTACTAAAACTGATTGGATCAAATGAGCCCGGAAACTGTGGTTCCAAATGGTTTCTTATTCAATATTTTGTTCGTTGTATATATATATTCTTGGTACCAGTAGGAATGGATCACGAAAACTTCTACTTGTGAAAAGAACACAAGATTTGCTGTAAAGGCATCCTGGTGGTTGAAAACATACTGGATAGAGAGTTGTAACTTACGGAATTAACATTTTTGATCACAAAATGAATGGTTGTATTCACAATAAATATAGCTGAACTTAGCATTAATCAGTCATCTCACATACGGTTAACCTATATGACTGAGAAAATGATACTAACATTTTAAGTGTTACTCGTCGCCACAAAAAAGAGTCGATGAACATAGTTTTTGGAAGGCCAGAACACGATTATAACCATTTTCAATGGTATTTATTATTTCCTGAGTAGTTGCTTCAGCTCCGTATTCCATTCACTCGTTTCCTATCTCTCAGTTGGTAACTGTTAGGCATGCATTTCTCCCTAACTTTGACAAAGAAACTAGGCATAATCCTGCACGACAATTTATTGTTGGATGCAATGCATTCCCTTTACGACCAGTGTAGAACTAAAACTATGGGTCATTTTATTTGAAAATGGATCCATACTTACACAGTTTCTATTTCACTAGTAAAGCAAAAGTATCTTAATATAAGTGTAAAACTTCAGTACTCTGATGGAATATAATTCTGTATTAGATTCTTTTATTTCATATAAGATACAGTGATAGAGTATTTGACTAGTGACGTTTAGAGAATAAATAATTGCTCAGAATCATACCTCACCAAAGGGTATGATTGTGTGTCAGGATAGGATAAGACTACTTTACTTAAATCAAATACAGTTAGGTATAGAAAGATTGGTTACCTAGTCTTTGTTCATCAAATCATCACCCAACCCATGTAACAGGAATGTGGCAACACCTGTACCGGAGGTTTGAAAAATCTTATTACCACTAAGAACAAAATATACTAGGTGATGGGTTTATAAAAATCAAATGTCGAAAGTTGAGTAATCAAGCTGATGAAATTATGTAGGTAATAATTTATGCCGGAAACACCATCAAGTAAATAACACTGCATCACCGCCTGCCATATTCCATTCATATGAAATGAAAGTCTGGGCAGTGACAGGATTCGCACCCTGGCATGGTCCAGATTTTCATTTCACCTTTAACCATCACTAAGTATTGATACAAGTCTAGCAAACTAAGGCTATCTCAGACAGACTTAAAAGTCAAATAAAAAAAATCTGATGTATAAACAAAAGGTCTACCTAAAAATGACAACTGGTTTTCTCGAGAACTAAATTTGTGTGAAATGACTCACCCACTTCTAAGCTTAAAACACTTTTTTAGGGCTGGAGTTACAGTTAGCTATAGCAAAACCTCAGAGTGAAGGTGAAAGATTACAAATATTAATCAAGTAAACTAAAATTTATAAATATCTATTTCACTATAAATAAAACTCAACCAAGACGTGTTTGCGCAAAGTTTCTTGAAACACTTACGTTGAAAACATTTTTCAAAGCAGGTCCTCTGTTAATACTTCTTTCATCAATTGTATCCGGACTAGCGATATTCACAAGTTTACACAACAGTATACCATTTTTGCATCTTTGATATAGCTGGCCATCAATTGATGGATCAATGGGTAGAATTTCATTTTGTAAATCAGTATCATGACCCAAACGTTTATTTATCCACAAAGTAAAGCCTCTTTCTTCTGCTTTACTAACTGAATGTCTAGTGTCGTTGTCATTTTTGCCAACAGTAAATGACTATAAAAAAGGAATGGAAAACCAAACATGAACACGTGACAAAATAATGCTAGGAAGAGAATTGAAATTATAAGCTTTCCTAGTCAAACACTTAAACGCTGCCGTGTGTAACTGTGATTTGATTGAATGGTGACGAAAAGCTTTTGTCAGGCGATTGGTATTTGCTGAGGTGATACAAGTAAAGCTGTCATCATCAATCAAGTATTTGAATTCATCAGTCAGATTATGGTAGCTAAGGTTAATAATGACGTTGCTGGGATTCAGTCATCCCCATTACCGTTCAATCATGAACACTTCTCACAGATTTTTTATATAGGTTACCGAAGATAAAGCTCTACAGCAATCAGACTGCTTGTTCTGTATCTCAGCGTGGTCTACAATTTAACTGTATTTTGAAGGATCATCACTAGGCAATGAAAATAGTTCACTGCTATGATCTGGAGTTTTTTTCTAGATACATTCACACCCTCGAATGTCGAAACACATTCGGCTGTACTACACTGACATCCACATCGTGGAACACAGAAACAAACCATTCAGATGATAGACATAAAATTAGCTTTTGGTTAGAAAACTTTCTAACACATATAGTCTATCAGTATGGTTGCCTTTTAGCAGTTACTTGTAAACCAGTTTATCGACTTAGAGATGAAAATTTGACATGATAGAGTTGAATATGTTGTGCATTGGATAGACGGATTATAAATGAAATATATTTGTTAATTCTCAGTTTGCATTTTACATAATCTTGATGAAGATCAAACAATTATGAATATTCATAAGATTATCACTTCAGAGAATACGTTTATGTTTGAAACGATTCATCAATATATCCTCATACAACTTAGTTGAGTAAACAGATATAATTACCGTTTGCACATAATCGACTTCAGATTCACGGAAAACCATTAGCCTCTGTATGTGAACATTTCACATTGTTTTTTTAGAACAAAAATTTTAGGTACCAATGAAGCTTACTCTCACTCAGTTACCTTGACATATCGCTAAAATAATAACTGTACCTCCTTGCATTTAAGAAATGAAGTTTAACTTCCGCTCAGGACTGACGTTTTTTTCCGGAGAACTGGTATTGCAAATTGGTATCAAAAATCATTGGTTAGTGAGAATGTGGAAAAAGGTAGTCTGCATTTCCTTTGCATAATTAACAGAACTGTGGCAATATCCATTTTTATCCTCAGATTCAAAGGCAGTATTGTGAACGAACTTTTCTAAGTTTTCCTTAAAAAAAGATTACTTGAAAAACATACTTCCTAGATGCTTACATCTCGCCGCGTTGACTTATGATTCAGTCCATTGAAAAGTCAAGGATGAAGTTTCACCAATGAGAAAATAACTGTGTTCATACCAGTCTACTTGTTCTTGTGGGAGTAAGAAGAAAGGTGTCACCAGCAGCATATTTTCAATATATATGTATGAGCATCCTTTCACGTGGCTGTTAAACCAGAAACACAGACTAGATAATAATGATATTCTTTAGCATGATGTTTCGTCTTGTCATTCAGTGTATGTAGGACGTTCGTTTACTTGTGTCAACAATGTTTAATTTACTATGTTTGCTGTTAATTCATCAGGCAACATGCCCAAACTCTCAGTGGTGGAGTCTCTGTTTATTCATCTAATGGAAAATCCTGTTCCTCTCCAGGTATATATAATCACAAATTGAGCTTCATTTGCAGTGCGAACTATGACAATTTCATTAATTCAACTCTTTGAGGAAACAAATTCAATGCATATGAGGTTTCTAAGTCATCTGACCATAATGATACATAACGTAGTAAAACTGAAAATATTCGTTACCAGTAAACGAGCATAAAACTTCCTTCAATCTGACAACAGAAATCTGTTCTGTATGCTACATGAAAATAGGAGATATGACGAAATGTATTTTGAAGATAGATGGGCGACGACAAACAATAGTCTACGAATGTGACTAAAATCACGAAGACTATGGATATACACGAATAACTATCTTACCCTAACTTCAAGACAGCTAATACTTTGATACGGAACCCCTATTAATCCCTATATATGCTCAAAGTGTTCATGGGTTGACTGCTCCCCAATTGTCTATTTACAGACTAAAATCTTCATTAATTACATTTTACAGTGGAGTGTTTGAGTGATACTGATGTCATTTCTTTCTCCAAGATGATCAGCAGTAATCAAAGGTTAATAAATCATATCCTCCAGGTAGGTAAGTAAGCATAAACACTAAACTATACTTAACAAGAGAAATGAAATCAATTTCGTCCAAAGGCAAAGACAAGATTTGTCTTCATGTCATGAGGTGCTTAAGCAGAACCTAGGGAAAATACACAGCTCATAATGTTGAAGTTGAGATTGGGTTATTTCCTTAGATGTAATCCTGGTTAACAAGAATAACATCTTCAAGTCACACCTTTTCTGTGCCCGTTAATACAAGCAATAGGATTTAGATAAGCAACAAAAATATTTCTTTCTGTAAACTGATGATGACAATAGCAACGAAGATGTTTAGTGGAATTTACAAGAGATGGAATGAGTCAATAAATTTATTTTAATCGCCAGCTCATGTCAACTACATGACATAAGAATCAGTCTATAGAATACTATTCAGTACGACTGACACGTGTGTAATATCTCAAACATCATGTCTCAAACCTGTATTTTCTGGTAAGTGATTATTTGTTTAATTGCATCAACAGCCAACCTATTACACAAGTTTTAAACTTATACCTATTGGCGCCTTTTCCAAAGAACAACAGTTTCATGCTACCTCCTACTGAATATAACACTTTGTCTTTTGCTGAGTAATAATGCCCCGTCATTCATTTGATTTAGGTGGAACAAATGTAAAGAGACTAATTCTAGTCACCTCTTTTGATATAGAATCTCAACTTCGATAAAATCAAAAGCCGCTTAGCTGTCCAAAATCACTTGAAAATCACTTTTCGTATTATGATGAAGATCATTAGCTGATTTATTAATAAATACATAGATAAAGAAATCAAACGTTTTCGTTTATCGACAACGCTATTAGAAGACGAAGATTATCTGAAAAATGTCATGTGAAACTAACTACAATGCTTTCTTTCAACAACCACGCTATCTCTTTCTCGAAATTTATTACACCAGACTCGTTTCAGTTCAATACCTGTTTAAACCTCCTTTCAGATACGATGGTTCATTGTTAAAGTTTTTTGTTAAGGGAAAAGAATAGGTTATTACTAACCTACGGCTAGTAATCATTCTACCTTGAGATAGCTTGCTACAGTACACTGAGTTTATACACCCAAACCAATCTATACTCTGTCATGTGTTAGTAAAGCAAACCGAAATTTGAATGTCGTTACACTCGTTGCCGAATTCATGGTCATATGCAGTTTATATTCTTTGCTCAAAGGTGAACTGTACTTCAAGGATATGGGAAGGCTTTATCTTAATATCAAGAAATTATATATAGCAGCAGTTTGAATATATGAACAATGAAATGTCAACTAATCACCACTTACCTTGACATCTTCAGCGTGTTTCAGGAGTAAAGCTTTACGGATAGCTTTTGTCGTATCCTTCATATCTTTAGCTCTTATGTAAAGATCATTGAATTCATTTAGACTGAGCCAGTTACGTGGTTGTCCAACTAGATCTCTTATTTCATGACCGGCAACAGTAACACCAACAATCTCCAAAGCTCGTTTAATATCTCCCCATGCAACATTATTCGACTCTCGTACAGAATCGAAATTCTGGAACAAATCGTCCCATTGTTCTTGAGTCAGTGACTCTACAGCCATTAGATAAGTTTATAGTGATTAGATGATAAAGTGTAGAAGATATTAAGTGAGGTTTTCAACTGACTGAATGATTCAGTAATCAAGTGAATTTATTATCAAGTCCAGTTCTTATATACGTGAAGTGAATTCAGAAATTCACCGTATAGACTATTAATCACATGAGTGTTAGTGTGTACCTATAGACTTGTATTTATATGATGTTTCATTTCAGTAGATGTATTCATGTTTGTGTATTTTGCATGTATGTTAAGAGCATAGAATATGAGTGCGCATATCTGTGCACCAGCATGCATTGAATGTTCAACACTAACAACTTGATACACAAGAGTAAATGTATGCATAGTCGCTTGAGAAAGGTTGTTACGTAAACTTATCAGAATTCACTTCTGCCATTCAAATCACAGTGATCTGAACATACAACTTTTCGTTTGTCGTTTTGGATCAAATTTATCAAAGGTATCTTCAGCAAGATTGTACGCTATGCAAATAACTGAATAAGACTACGTGTACCTCACTGTCCAACCAGATAAAATGATGAATTTCCCTGCCACCATAATATTCAATAAATGCAAGTAGTATTTATTTGGGAAGTGTAGGTGATTATTCACTGATTTACTGGGATGCTTTCAGTTGAAAAATACCGAATGAGAGGAAATCTGCATCCTAGAATACACTGTTAGAATATATCATATTGCAGGTGATTTCCTGCGGGGAATTTGTCAATATGTCAGTTTCTGTAGCAGACTGCTGAGTCTGGGAATAAGTTATCTCATAGGAAGCTCTGATTCACCAGGTTTTGAGTTTGTTAGAGTCTCAAACCAAAAAAATAACGAAACGGAGTTATGTAAAGAAAACAGAACGTACACAAGTGAGCAATTATTGTGAGACTGATAAACCAGCAATGCGTCATCAAATTTGAATGGACACATTGTAAAAGTGAATCAACAGACTTCGATAAGTTTTAAGCGCTAAGGAATAGGCAGACAAATTGGTTCATGCAAGAATAAAATTTGGGTACTTTGGTACAGCATAATTCCACTTTATATCATTTATTTGATATAGGCAGTACAAAATAATATAATATCATTTACTATATGATGTTCTCAGGAGTACTAGTTTCTCATAATCACATCATGTGATCGTAAGCAACAAATTCTGCTGAAAACGTCAAACACTAAATAATACTGTTTCACTATGCGCTGGCTATATCAAATCAGCAATGTAATACGGAGCTACATTAGTTAACACAGCGTGCAATGTGAATGTGTTTACTGGAGTGAATGTGAGCTCAAAAATTGAAAGTACCAGAAGGGACAACTATGAAATAGCCCAGGAACTAGTTAAAATATAAAACATGATGGAACGATAACTTGTAAAAGAAACAAAACACGCAAACAAAAATACAATCAACAAATGTCACACCTTAATTCTTGGTTGATTAACGTTTGATAGCTTTGAGTAGTTGGGATTCAAGACATCTTTAAGAATTTTAATAAATTCCGTAAACAACCCTAAAATCAGCATCAAAATTAATTGAATAGTAGATAGATGATTGGGTGTACAAGGATGAAACTTAAACCTGTTTTTTGACGCTTACAAAACGTCGCTGAAAAACGCTGTAGCATACGGATCAGATAAACATGTAGTGAACTTATAAATAGCTGTCATTTTCGAAAAACTACTTAATACTTTTTTTAAAGTCTACCTTCGATGGTATGCCAACTGATGTGGATTCATCATACAAACTACTTATAATAGATGTTAAAAGTGGAAATATTAAGTTATTCGTAACATATTTCATAGTTTCATTTCAGTCCATGGTATACATCCTTTTCCAATAATTAGCTTCAGTTGCACTAAATCTTACCTATTCATAAATTTCATCTTCAGAGTTTACTCTATAAATGAGTGATGAAAAGAGCAACCCCAAATATCAAAGATTCGGCTTTATGATGTGTTATCCTCTTGTAACAACTATGTTCTACAGCCTTGTAACACTACAGCCTGAAGAGGTTTCCAGTAACGAATCTTAATACACCTTGCTTTATGCCTACTCTGATGACTGTCCCAGATCCGTATTAGATTGTTTATTTGATATAGTACACAGTGAAACAGTATTATTTACTAGATGAAGTATCAAGCTGATCACAAAGGAAGTTTGAGTCTTGTGATTACCGTGATATGAATATGGACAATAGTTTCTGCTCGAAGCGTCATCCAGCAAATAAAACTGCATCACTGCTGTATATCAAATAAACAAATCTAATATGGAATTACATCCTACCACAGTGCCCAAGTTTTTAATTGGCAATTCAACCTTCTTACTTTTTGTGATCGAATGATGTGGTCAAATAGAATGTGATCAATTACCCCCTAGTTGCATACTGAGTTAAGATGTCTACGCATCAAATTTGATGATAGGTTTTAATTACACAACTCTGGTCAGATCCGCAAAACAGCAGAATGGAATCATATGATTCCTGAAATGAATAAGCGTTCGGGAAGATGTTTGCGCCATCTGCTAGATTAAATAATTCCCAGTTCAAGAAATAACTCATTCTGGAAATTCACACCATTAGGTGTAGTTATTCTCCACCATTTCTAGACGACAAAATTATCGACCCTATAGAAATTGTTTTTTCGATATATAAATTAGCTAGTAGGAACAGATTCTTGGAAAAGACAATTCGCTTTTAATCTGTCTTTATAAAACTGAGCAAATAGTTTTTCTTTCATCATGACATAAAGTTATTCGAAACTCACTTTATTCATTCTTCTATTCCCTAATCGTGTTTTCCACGCTTCCTCTTGGTAGTCATGTAGTTATTTTTCGTTTCCAGATGAAATACTTTCAGTAGTTATGATGTAGTGGTAACGTCAAAATTGTTCCAGACAAGCGTATGACTGAAAAACGACACCTAACTAGTTGTAACAGTCGAGAATTAACAAGTCTTACATTTTATAACTCTAACATTTAAATCTTTTCGATACACGGTCAGACCTGATCTGGAACTGAAAAGATTCATATTCCTTACATCCTTTGTTTGACAAACGTTGTACTCAGTGCGGCGGATATGTCCTTGACTTGGGAAATACTGACTTACACCTTCTCCAACAAAGTGAGGATCCCCTTGTCCTGTTCGCTGTTCTGTAACAGCTCTTTAACCATTTAAGGGCATGAGTGTCTTGACTCATGTCACTTCTCGGTGGAGAAAAGAAGACAAACTGGTCCGGAAATATCAGAAGGTGTCTTTTTAATTTATAAAAATGCAAGTTTTTGATAACAGATGTCCTCGCAGCGTTGGTTACGTGTAGTGAAATCACCATATGAGCAATGTTGAGATTAGTCAAATGATACTAAGAAAGGAAGACAAGTCATTCGTTGAGACCACGAGTCTTCATAGACTGACGGAGCCTTGGACACGCCAAGCATTCACAGTTACCAACTTCCTCTGTGTGCCATTCCAGATGAAGTTGGATTAGGTTGGAAGAGGGTCCACGGAGACGGGATTAAGACGTGGTACAAGTCTGTCAGGTCCCAGAGCGTTGGTCTGAGTCATGAGAAGAGATGTAAACTGCCTGGCTTGGGTGAAAGAAAAGACGGGAATCAGTGGTTGGGGACTTTTGTTGATATAGGTCACAATGACGAAGATGTATTCACTATTTGATGTCTTGTAAAGCTTGAATATTTCCACCAAATTAAATTAAATTGCCTCTCCTACCATACACCTTTGTCTACTTTGAAATCAGTCTTTACTACCCTCTTGTTCTTTGCATACTACAGTGAAGTGTGACAGACTGAACCAATACACTTTTATATGCTAAGTTCTACGTTGATTTTATTTGCCTGTCTGTCCAAAAGTGTGATTCTGCCAACAAGTTAGCCATAATTCTAGGCAGCCTAAATCATTAAAACTGTATTACATCAATGATAATAACCATGATTAGTCATAAATTGTCATTTCAGTACCTAACTACACGCAAATTATGCTTCATGTACATTAGTCATACCACGTAGGTGTTTAGTTGTATTCACATGTATATAACATTCAACTGAAAACCTCTGCTAACAATAAACCACCATTGAACAGTGGAACATTTGTTGCGGTCATAGTGATATACAACAAAATTTTAAACAGGTTTTGAACAATCCAGCTAGATATATCTAAATTCCTATTTCATTATTGTCGCGATCATCCGTGTTCTCGAATAGTCTATTGTTGTTTTCTGCTTTCGTATTAAAACATGTTTTTCATATGACATAGTGTTTGTGACTTTTACGGAAATATTGATTTGTGAGACATGTTAAACTTGGTTAGTACCCGAATGAATGCACTCGCCAGTAACGTATGACATAAGTAAGTATTGGACGTAAAATTGATTCAACTTGTACAAGGTTTTAAAGGGAAATGGATAATATCACTTTATGCTGCTTTAGCTAGGTGCTTTAACACTAGGTCTGAAATCAGTAGTCTGAGTTCGCCAGTTTCAGACCATTTTAAACACAGACAGCTACGCTTCAACATACCTAGTAGACTCTTTTTTGCTTCAATAGTTGCTTAACTTTGAGTCTAACTGACTAAGTTGAATTTCTAAAACGATTCATCAAAAGTTAGGTGATCGGTAATCGGATGATGGGAACATCTGTCAATAAATGTCAACTCAATAGCCCATCAACAACACATCTCCAGTGAAAACTAAAGATACTCATTTCAGTCCTAAAAACGGTTGAGTCTTTCTACTTTCAAGGATATTTAATTTCTTATGAAAAACGCTTTCACTTACTCATAGTCTACTGAAAATCCAGGTGACAGCTGATAGTGAGGATCATCTTGAGATCAGTCAATACCATTCAGTTCTTCGTGAAGGGGAGTTGTTCGTCGTTGGTAACACCAGATACAAAGTCACCTACCATCTCAAACAAAATCGGAATTAATAAGATTTTTGTAGCAAGTCATTACCGCTTGATTAGACTACGCACATAAGGCTTGTGTCACTATACACGACAGCTGCTTATCCCCGTCATTCTCAAAGAAACTTGTAAAAAGCTTCTTGAATGAAATAAAGCTTAAACCGTGCTAGCTGGTGTATCCAATGTCTTAACTGGCATAGGGATGGGCTAGAGGATTGAAATCTACAGCTGAAATCATAAAAAAACCCCAGGCTTTCCCTCGAATTCAGTCTGTGTACTTGAGATATCCCTTGAGATAGTTTAATGGTACCGATCTGCTTAGTTTGGAAAACCTAAAAAATTTCCGTTAGCCAACTTCCATTTGTGATGAATTATCCAAGAAGCGTTCCTCACTTTTTAGAACTTACATAACACTTGCATCTTAGTGACCAGCGCCAACTCCATTGTCGCCGTGACTTGTCTTCAGCTAGCTGCTTTCAAGGTATGAAACATATCACTTGTGCGAAACATGAAATGAAAAAGCAACAAGTATTCCACCGAATAGCCACTTTTCGGTGATTTCATTCTCAAGGCTGTACAATCACAAATTTATACATTACTCTTGTATTGCGATTAGATAATTAAAAGTGGTTTGTTAAACATAACAACATAAACAGTGTCACCGAATGAGCTGTCATCAAAATCAAAAAACTGTGATGAACTATGAAGATCAATCAGAATATGACTAGAGTTGTGTAAAGACTACTAAGTTTAGGTAAGAAGTTTCGTTATATGACAAAATATTTGGAAACTGAAGCGTTATCAGAAAGAGCATAGAAACAAGAAGGAATAGTGAGTTACATAAGAAGTTGACAATGAAGAAGAAAGAGGTGACTTCAAAGACTGAAAATCAAGACAATAAAAGGAGAAGGGCTTGAACAATCTTCTTTTGCTTACAAAGTTTATTTATCCACATGAATGGCGACAGCTTCAGAGATGCAGAAAATACTCAGACATACTGCTTTTGGAAGGTTTCTTTTCACCATATGAATGGCTGATGGTGGAATCCATGACAGGCGTTTCGTACTATTTAGGACTAATCCGGCGAGTGTATTTGCACCTCAGTGATTGATGTTGTTCCCTCCAAGACTCAAAGTCAGTGCTCATCTATTCAAACGTCTAAGCGTTACCCACTAGGCCACTGGGGCAAGACAACCACCACCGCGATCAGTTGTTATTTATTGAGGCTGAACAGTCCGGTTCATTATATTAGCTAGAAATCACAAGTATCAGTAAATAACAACTAGTATCCGATTCACAAGAAGTGGTTCTCTTCCTTCAGTGGCCTAGTAGATAACGCTTTGGGGTTTGATGCGATGGGTACTAGGTACGAGTCTCAGTGGAAATAACATCACTCTCTGGGGTTTAGATACAACCACATGGCGAGTTTCAACTAGGACAAAATATACGTCCTGGATTCCACCACTACTCACCAAGTAAACTTCACTTGTTTTATTTACTGTTCATTGGTCTATACAGTCAAACACTTTAGGTAATTTTATTACTCTCGTGAATTCACTATTTCAGATGATTAATAGCTATTTTAATCGGACTGTTTTAAGCTGGAGAACTTGTTTATGCTTGCTGTATCAAGGTATTTTACGTTTTCTGTGTATGTTGAATTGTCAGTTTGATTGATATTTTGATGTGTCCAGGCAATTAACTATAAAACAATTGATAAATTAACTATAGTCTTCTTATACACGTCTAACTTTAATAACTAAAGTGGTCTGATTTATGACCGATATATCTTTTGATTGGAATTGTTTCAGACAACTTTGTTCAATCACCAATGCAGTCTTCTTTTCATTTTATTGACTATACATTATAAACCGGTTGAAAAATCACACCCGTTGATGAAGTCAATTTCGTTGCTCCTAGAAACCATGGTAAACATTCTCGCTTAGCTTAAGTTTAACTACTAATTAAACTGATACATCGGACTGAGTGACTGCAACTTCAGTGAGTAAATGAATATAGCTGTGGTGATGTTTTATTAGCTGCACGCTAGACTAATTAGTCGAAATCGGTACTTGTGTTCACAGCTTGATACGGTTTACTTGTGTTACTTGAATACTGATAACCCTAAGCTTAAAATCAAACTTATTGGCTACTTGCATTTTGCATACATTAGCTAATAATATATATATATATATATATATATATATATATATATATATATATATATACTGAAGAATCTGGATCATTTCGGTAAAACAAATTGGGGACTTATATTGTACAAACAAGTGAGTAGAGTAAGATATTTATACCTTAAGGTAATAAATAGTCATTCAAAAGTAGGTAGGTAATCAATAAGTCTTACAAATCAACTCAAAGCTGCGCTTTTATCCACCCCGTCCCCAATTAGTCACTTTTGATGATGATAAGCTTTTATTTTGGTAATATTTCGAGCTAATTTATTACCTACGATCATGCCAACAGTTGCAAGATTTCTGAATTACCAGTCATCCCAGACAATCACAATAAAACGAGGGTTAATACAGGGCCTTGCAAGCAGAATACATAGGTTAACAAAATGCCCTGATGATCAAGGAAAAGAAATGAATGTCTTATTCAAGATGCTAGTAAAGATTCATAAACAAATCGCAAAAGGTAACCTCAAGGAGGAGAAACAAAGGTCAGAAATAGAAGTTACGAGGGAAGACAACTAGAAGAAGACAGTAGTATTACTACCATGCGAAAAAGGTACACCGGAGACTGGTATTTCCATAGCATTTAAACCAACGGATATCATAACAACCAAACTGAAACAACTAAAATTTCTGGTCAAAAAGTTGGACAAGAATAGTGTAGGGTATAAAATGCTATGTGCAGACTGCTCAATAAGCTATGTAGAACAAACACCAAGATCGCTGTAAACCAGACTGAATGAGCACCAAATATCACCTAAAGGTCAGTTCATAGAGGGACAAATATACAAAAAACTAGAGAACAGTTCGTCGATAGCAGCTCATGTATGGGAGGAAAAACATAATTTCACCTGAAATAGCACCACTGCCATATCATAGCCCAACAAAAAACAAATGGAAATAATGACTCATAACAATCAACGCCTACGCATGTCACCCCCACCAAATGCAGCAAATATGGCTCAACATAAATGTCAACCATATGGAACATTTTATTGAACGAACAGACTAACACACAATAAGGAAAGATTATATTTGTGATGTCGATTATTAAACTTGTGAATAAACATATCTTCATCGTCACCATGATTATGGGCAGTAATTTTGATCGAAATATTTCCAAAATGAGAACTTATCGTTGTGTGTAAATTCGTCATTGGAAACTTACTTGAAATACATTAATTAATCCATTCCACAATATACAAACTTTCAGAGATATAGTCACATCTAGGTAACTAACTGTGAAGGTACTAAGATGATGTCCATTGCTGAATGATATTGAGTTCTTGGTTGCTTCCATCCAAGAAATCTTCATCGTTCAGTTATAATAATAATAATAATAATAATAATAATAATAATAATAATAATAATATCCTCACAATCACACACCTACTTCACATCGAATATATTAGGTCAATTGAAATAAGAATTATTAATGTCACTCCTCGTATTACATTCAATGTAATACATGATTTGAAAAAAGCTTTAAATGACGAAAAATCCCCATTCGGTGGTAGAAAAATGAAAAGAGGTTACAGTAAAGATAATTATCTTTTCCACGACTCATTTCCATAGCTATACATTCGTAAATACATAAGTAAAGTGACAGAATGTCGAATACCCGTTTTCGGTCAATGGTCAAAGCCGGTCGATAGGTCTATGTAGGGAATTAAGTGACAATGCGTAACACAAGACATGATCTCAATAGCTTTTATAAAATCCACTGAGCTGTAAGATATGGTATTTGTCAAAAATAAAGAGACAAACATGTAATAAAATATAAATAAACAGAATACAAGATAAAATGTATGCAGAGGTGGAGAGTACCTGATTAAAACCATGGTGAAGAGAGTATCTGTACATGTTTCTTTTGAAAGCAAAATTACACTTTGAAGCTGTGAATTTCCAAAGCTTTGGTCATACACAAGTGGATAATCCTTACCCCTTTTGAACGGTTTAGTTGAACTTTGTAGAGAACTTTGAACGCGGTTTCCAGAGGAGCTAGATATCCAGAGTCTACTAGATGGTCGATGACGGAGCTGGAAATGGTTTTGTGCTCACCCTTCAGCAACCAGGCTGGAAAGCATTCGTTATGGCGTTTTTCAAGCGAGAAAAAAATGTGGCTGATGGACTCAGGTCCACAGGAGCAAGTGAACTTGTGAATACACACTGATGAGGCCCAATGTGCCAGATTCTCTTTCACGCATTGACGGATCAGCTGTTGACATGAGAAAGCAATATGGAGGTTAGCGGCGTAGCATCTTCATGTTAGGGACATTAACAAACGCAGACAAAGGATCTTTGCAGCAGTATCACCTTTAAATCTGAGATTTAGTAAAAGCATTTTCTTTGCAGCTGTCTGACTCTGTTCCGTAGTCTTCTTTTCGTTCATATTTTTCTCTGTAAATCTCAATGGGTAGCCATTCGCTAACAATAATTCTCAGTGGGTTTCTAATTCTTGAGCAAGTGTATTATCACTGTATATCTTTCTTATTCTTAGTGAAAATGAGCGTATAAGATTCCTCTTCCTAGGTAAACCCACCCAACTTTGAAAGCTGGTCAGTTGCTCGTTTCAAATGGGATTTTTGTAGGTAGACGTTTGAATGGAATTATCAGGCCTTCTTTGCAATTTAACACCTAGGGAATGAAACGTTGAGTTCAATTCAGCCTCTGGTTTAAATTTGACTGGAAAGTGGCTGACGCTGAAATTTTGAAGGAGGAGCGTTAGGTCCAGGTTATCATCACAAACAATGAAGGTATCTCCCATGCTCCTTTTGTATACATGAAGTTGACCGATTGTCAGGAGCAATGTGCTATTCTCAAGGAAAGCCACAAGGCGGTCGGCAAGTAGAGATGGATGTGGCGATCTCATCGCTATGGAATCAATTTGTCTGCAGATTTCATTATTAAATCTGTAGTGAACGTTAATGAATAAACTTTTCTTTAAAATACAATAGATTTTTACTGGAATTCATTTCAATCAAAATTTAAAGCCTAAGAAGATATTCGTGCATCACGTTTTTCCTACCTTAATCATCTACATAATGCAATGTAACACAAATGCTTACTTAATCCATGCTGGACACTGCTGTTATTTCTTCTTACTATCTGCGAAAATTCTCATATTAGGGGAAGTTAATTACAGACTGCTCGATAAAATTGACACATTCCTCCTACTGATTATTGTTATCCAAACCAGTATACTATCAAGAACCTGTTCCTTATTGTGCATTGTTTCGGTTAACTATCGTTCTCCTTGAACAGCAGGAAAGTAATAATTCTTGCCAACCAACCGACTTTTAGTCTAAACATACTGATCGAAATTCCCCTACGGACGAGTATACTTTTAACTTCAGCCTGTTCGAATATACTTAATATGAAATGATACCAGTTAGTTAGAGAAAGAACTAAAACGTATCAACACCAAACAACATTACTGTTTTAACTTCAATCTTCTTAGGTGGATAGTCTTGTTACCCACTGGTGTTCATCTGATGCTCTAACCATGCTGAATTTGCTTTACTTTCAAAGAGATTCTTCCCAGTAATCTGTCTACTGAGTCAGCTGAGATTACCTTACCATAGAGATGAAAACCTGTGCCCTGAAGAAAACACCGAGGAAGAACAGATAGCAATCAGGTAGCATCTTGAAGAAAATAGTCATCGTTGGAAATTTATCAGTTAGCATGTTGCTAAGCTTTCTTCTGAATCTGAAAAAGCAAATCTAAATAAAACTGTGATAGGAATTCAGCTGGTGTTCAACGGTGGTAAGGATGCCAACAGATTTAGTTCGAATTAAGAGCCTGGATCTGATAGTAAGACATTTCTACCTAATTGCCAGACACTGTTTATCCATGTACATTAAAGTAAGCAAGTACCTGACAGATCCCACTTCCAAATATAGGTGTATTTAAAAAAATAAATGGATCTGTTTTAAATGCAGAACATATTCCAAGGAGCCTGACCGTAAGAGGATAGCTGAATTGCATCAAATTTTTAAAATGCAGAACATGAAGTGGATATTAAAAGTGTATTCAATATAGGAATTCATCCTACTTTAATTCGCAGAATCAGTTGTAACTAGGAGGTTGTAACATAACCTCTGTATTTTAGAAGAAATCAATAGGTAATCTACAACTGTCATGGTAACAGTGGTTGCTACCTCACTCACTCTTTCGATAGTCATTTTTGTCATTCTTCTGAAAAAAGTTCATTTGGTTCAACTGAGTTTTCACCCTTTTTCTCTATTACTCTCATATTATCGATTATTTCTTTGTTATATTGCATACTCATTGTCTCCAATGTTGTGGAACTTTCAACAGAGTTATTTATGTAACTATCTATTCAAAACTCGTTGCAACTATAGTGTCCTCCAAAACAGCTTTTCGAATAGTGCTACTTTTCCTTGAATTTATTATCTTAAGTGGATGACAAGAATATAACAGAATATGAATAATCCGTTGAGTTTCGTATTAAATCTGAGATGGATATTTAGAAGCTATAGCATCAAAACTGACATGCATGGCTCTCAAGGAGTCCATATCATCACCCTGTGGTCTAATGGATAATTCTCTAGAGTTCAATGTGATTGGTCTTGGATTCCAGTCTTAGTATGGGTGAAATCCGCGTCTTGGATTCCACTGCTAGCCATTATTCATTAATAGCACCGACTCTTTTTTGTCTAATTGAAACAAAAGCAGTTAGTGCCTTGTGACGACAATCACTTTTTCAACTACGGATATCAATCAGTGAACATTTGAACTCTACTTCTTTGCTCCCCCTTCCTCTGATCGACTCCCTCCGTATTACCACTGAAACATGTTGTTCATTATAGTTACTGGATTTTGCTTCAACACTATTCTTTTGAAGGAACTGTCGAACAGTCTAGTTATACCACTTACATATTTCATGGTAAATGAAGTGGAAAAGTTGTAAATCCAGAGAAGAAAGAGATTTCATGATTTGTGATCAGGAATATACAAACTTATTGAAGTTGGTCACATCACCCTTGGCAGCTGTTTCACTTTAGGACTGCACACTGGTCAGTAACCAAGAGTGATGATAGGCTTTCTAAAGGTCCAGGTTAACTTCTGGATTTAATTATGTAGAGTATCGATTCGATCAATAGATAAGCCTGACCTTGAGTAGCTTGGTTATTTACAGAAGTAAGAAGCTGGTTATTCCCACTATAGCGTTTTCTATAAAGTATAAATGAAAACCACGTATTTTGCATTACTTCTAAAATTATGCCACGACTATGAGGCTGTTTACATTGTTTGGTGAAAATGTAATATGCATTAAACAGACTGTAACTTCTAGGAAAAAGGATGTGATGCAGATAAAATAACCATGAACTGTTGATGGGAAAAGAAGTGGTCAGTTAGCAATTAAAAAGACAAAACCTCTCAGTGGCCGATGAACATGTGTTGACTTCTATAAGGTCGAATTTTACTCTCCGTTCAACCTAGTGTTGAAAACAAATATAAAGGACCTTTTGTGAGCTGAATGAATTAGCCTATAAGTTACCTACTTACAAGTTCACTACCAAAAATCCTCAAAAATAGCCTATCTTTGGCATACGTCTTCATCTCACTGAATAATCTCCCTCTGTTCATTCTCACTGCGGATAATTATCATTTTAATTTGTTAACCATTCTTCGTATAATTTCCTACTGGTAGGCTAACCTACCTAGTTATTTTAAAACACTCAAAACTCATTCTTCTTCAATTTCAATCCACACTAATCAAAACTAACTGTAAATACCAATGTGTAAATGTATTTTTAGTCAGAACGTAAAGTTCTTTATAGACCCATGTGATTCCAATGCTTATGGCACACACACCAACTCGCTTTGCTAAATAAGTTTGATCCTCAATCCTCTGATCATCTTTACAGAAAATAAAGAGGAAAGTGAAATCTTTATTTGATCACATGAATCTAAGTAGAGGGGAAAGAGATAACTGAAAATTTATAAAACGTTGACTATATAAATAGAAAATAGATTTCAAAAATTTGTCTAATTTGTTCTATAGTAATGAAGATTCATGAACTTTCTATATTTCTAAGCATTATATTCAAACTAACCATCTGATATAAATAAAAGAGAATCAATCTATAAATATTATATGATAGTCTGATGCTGACCTTTATGAGATGAGATGAAATCACCCCATGAATTATATGGTTCTTGTGGTTGTTCACTAATCAACTGATCATTTATTTAATTTAACTCAGTAAATTTAAAGTATATACGTGTAACATTCGTTGATTCATTGGATATTGAATGGAATAAATGTATTCAGATTGATAAATCATGTTCATCAGTCTGAATGGAAAAAAGTACTCTAGATTCTTACTGATCAATACTCAATAAAAGTCTAGATTTTAATCTCTGAAGGCAACATGCTGTCCACTGAATTCAGACAAATTTCGTCATTCTGCACTTCCACAGTCGAGTAAGACAATGATTACATCAAAATAACCCTTGTCAGGTAAGTTCCTATGCCTAGAAAAGTTTTTGTAAAATGCAACGTATTCAGTCACTACAGTAGTCAGGAAACTCTTTTATAACCTGAGAGACCATCACACAAGAAATATATAGATAAGCGTCTGCTGCTGTATGATAAAATGGCTCAGTTTACTGCCATTTGGAGTATTTTGACATGAGGTAAGGCGTTAGCTACCACTCCATCATTCTAACAACTTTCTAAGGTGGACATACAATCAGAAAGTAACTAATGAAAGCTGTTCAATCCATATAAGTGACTTAATTTTGAATAAGGCAAGAATAAAGACGTTTGCAGAGTAAAATGAATTCATTTTATTTCATGGCCTTTCAGTAGATACAAACAGCATATGACTGAAATGAAATATTATAATAATAACCTAACATACCATAAGTATGTAGAAATAAATGAAGATTCGAAATTCAAGAATAACAATAAGGTAGTGAGTCGAGGAAACACAAGTTTGATAATCATAAATCATCAAAATCAATGTCTTGTGGAAGTAAGTGTGTAGGAAGGATTGAAAGATAGTCTACTCGATTTTATCAGTATGTTCTGAGAAATCTGTATCTGAAAGGTAGCAAGGTTTTTACCAGTGTAATCCCCAGGCTCCTAATAGAAACAGGACATCAAAAAAGATGTTTTCAATCCTTCAGGATAATAAACAAACACAGGAAGCCATGCTAATTATGGTTTGCGGAAGCCACTGCCATCATGCATTTTAAGCCTGATCGATGCACCCAAAAAGAGACTGTAATTAACCTCTATTGTGTTGCCATATAAGGAAGGAATATCAGAAACTTTAAGTAGGATTCTCAACAAGACTGGAATTAGAGTAACATTTAAACCTACAAACTCAGTCAGAGATAAGCTTTGTCGGATTAAGGATTTCATAGATTCAACTAGGCAAAATAATCTAATCTATCGAATTCCATGTAATGACTGTGAGGTCAAATACATAGGTGAAACTGGCTGGTCAGTGTCTCTTAGATCATCGGAACATAGGAATTTAGCTAAATATAATATAGAATGACTGATCCGAATAAGAAGAATAATGTAGAAAAATACTCGGCTATTGCAATGCATGCTTTAACACACAACCACACAACAGGGTAGGATAAAACCGCTGCAAATAAGTTCAACATATTTCAATGAATCTTTTTCCATCGAATCATCACCCAATACATGTAATAGAAATAACGCAACACCTACGCAAGAGATGGAAACTTTTACTGTCAGTACGGAAAAATATGAGGTGTCTGACAGGACATATGTATGTATATGGTTTTCCTTTTTTTGATTACATCATCCCTTCATTAATTACTTACCGATTATTAATCACTCAGTCTGACGTTCCTTCAGTTTTTCTACATAATTATGTAAACTTCTAGTGTCTTAACGGTATCTCTGTTCATACCCCTGTCCGTTTGCTGTCCCCTCCTTTCCGCAACTCTAGAATTTTCCATTTCATCAGATATAAATAGTTATGGCTTTTGACTAAGATCTGTGATTATTAGTCCTGTGTTTTCCCAACTCTCCACCTTGTCGTTAATCCTAAATATCGAATCTTTACTTATTTCTACATATTTATAGTGTGTTATGTCATTATTACTACTGATTTTTCATTCCAGTTGTATGTTGTTTGCAGCTGATGAAAGACCATGAAACAAAATAAATTCATTTTATTCTGCAAGTGTATGGGTTCTCGCATTGTTGGAATTTTTCAAGAAGACTAGAATTTTCATTCAGCCCTTTCTTCCATGAGTTGGTTTCTTAATTCCACTGGAGACACTGAAGATGATCGAATAATTTTCACACGTTGGTCATGAAAGTTTGACTTAGGAGTGGACATTAGTGGTTACTGAAGTCAAAGTCAATTAACTGATATTCCATGAACGTTTTTTCAGTTCAAAGAAGACATCTCTTTTGTGCTTATCACTTCACTTGCTCATGTAGAGCTGGTTACATGGGCTGCAGAAAGTGTGTTCTATCCAAGCTCATCTCTGAACACTATCTTGCATGACTACATAAAGCTGAGTGCAAATCTATTAGCAGCCCGATTCTTGAACATTTGGTTAAACCTGGTCACTCTGAACCACCAGAATCTTCCTTCAATATCGTTATAAAGTCAAAACGAACATTTAAAAGGGATGGCAGATTTGCCAGCTGAACGCAGAAGAAACCTTTGCAGCTCATTGGTTGAGGCTTGATCTCTGAGCTCAAAAGAAGTACCTTGGAATAAAATCTTCATAAACCTTAAGGTAAATTACTGCATAGTGCTTATTAGTGATTTGCTTCGAGGGAGATATCTGGAAGTTCTAATAAGAACCCATGACCTGTGGGGTCAATCACTCGAGAGGGAAGGGGATGCCAAATGAAGACCTTGGTAGATAGTGGCGCTATATAGCAAAATGATAGAGGTAAGAAACTGTGGACTATTGAACTTCGACCCAGTGGCTGAATCGGTGACGTGTTCGCCATGAAACGTGGATGTCCGGAGTCCGGTCCTTGGGGATCTGAGGTCCTGGGTGTGCACTGCTGATGGGTCTTATGCTAGGATGAAACAGGTGACCAGTGTTCCCAGGTTTTCAATGGTTCTGCAAGCAGTGTCAGTCCGTGACGAATATTACCTTAAAATTAGAATCCCCGTAAAACCTCAAACTATTTATTTATTCATTTCATTTTATTTATCAATGTTATTCTTTTCACCTCATTTCCTTACCCCGTAATTACTAATTTAAGTAGGACTGTGCCGCTTTTCCTACCTGTTTTATCACTTTGTAGATTATAACGCAATCACCTTGTAGTCACCTTGTTCTGACCTTTCAGCCATCACCTTGTTATCTTATGAGCGACTCTTGATGACTTTGTGTTGACCCATGAACTATTAATAGACATATATTTCTGTGGTAACTATAATTAAGGATGAGCAACTCGTGGAAAAGATTCATCGAAAAGAAAATTTTCTTTGCCGAATTATCTTTCGTTAATATTTCTCATGGAAATTATTAATTAACATTACACACCAGTTTTTTAATTATATATATCCCAAAACAGTTTTTAGGATACATGCTTTTGCAGAATAATAAGGCAGTCATGTTGTTAATAAGACACTTCATAAGGTTATAAATGAATACTTAACTCCTGTTCGTATTAAGATCAAACAAAAGAAATGTTAGGACAAAAAAAATGAATCCGTTCGACCAATTTCCCCAGATATGAAGCTTACAGACATAAGGGCTCGAGTAGTACGGTCATGAAAGAATCATAGGCCATTAAGTGTGAAAGTAAAATATCTTTAAATGGCAGGAAGAACTTATTCATGACAGAAAATTGTTTCATTTATTATCTGTGTGGATTTATCAGTAGAAAAAAACAGGTATAAAAGAAGTGAAACCATACATAGAATACTCGAAAAAGTATTCTGTATTTTTCAGTGCTTATTTTGTAGAGTAGAATGTGAGAGAATGTAGTTTCTTATTGCAGTTTTGTTTATTGGGCATCAGTGATGTTACCTTTGTTGGGTAACTATTTTATATGACCAGAAACGTTAGATGCCTGTTCAAGCACACATATTATCGTACAAATTATTTCAAACCAACTGTTTACCGAGTTCTTGATGTTAGTTGTTTGGACGTTATCAGCATGAAGCCCTGCACCTACGACGTCCATAGAACTGTGCTGGTTTGAGATTAGAACTTCCGTCACTTAGTGTTACGACTAAGATATTCGTGCCGCGATTGACCTCCAGTAAAACCGGACTCAGTAAGTTGGCTGGTCACTAGAGAGTAATGAACTTTATTTTATCTCGTTGTATGTGCAGATCAAATTTTATCGACCACTTAACACTTGAAGACAAACCAACGCAATATTCTCTTCGTTTAATAAAAGTGCAGCTTTTCTTTTCCGATGTACAAACTTTTAATTAATTTATAAGTGGATGTCAGTCCGGCAGCCAGAGTCCATATAAGTAAAATCCTCAGTTCCATTTTAGGAAAATTTCAACTCCCTTAAAAGCTATCATAACAAGAACAATAAATGGATTTATTTACTGACACTTGTAATTCCCCGTTGTCATTCTATTGGCATATAGGTTCCTATGTAGATAACCCATTGTAACCTAATAATTCAGATGCTATAGAATTTCAAGCAGTGGGTGTTGGTTTCGAGTCTCAGTGAGAACAATGCCACTCACTGCGGTGAGGATACACCCACATGATGAGTCCTAAACTGGAAGAAATGCGCTCCCTGAATCCTACTGCTAGCTACCACCAACGAGGTTTTAAAATAAGTTGATTTGCCTGATGAATCGCTGATGTAGTGTCAAATATCACAGTAACTAATGATGTTGACTAACACCTAAAAATATCCGCAGTCATCATTGTAAAAATGCTTCCAATAAGTCGACAAATCTATAAAATTTTATAAAATCCATACCGCTGGAACTTGACGAGCATGTTCTTATTCCAAAAGTTAAAGGTCGACTTCAAGAACTGGATACTGATAACTGTCATAGACAAATAAGAATAAGTCAGTGCGTATGTTCGAATCCGTTCGACTTTACCAAGTCTCAATACATTTCATTCGATTACTGTCTCTATAGACGGATTCTGTTTAGAACTTTAGGCACTGCCGTTTCAATGTACCGTAGTAAATAACTTCAATTTTAATGATAAGGAGAATTTCATGAATCCATTTCCACAGACTAATTATAACATAATTTCTTCACAGTAAACAAACTTAAGTAGGATTTCATACTACAATAACGGAAATAAGGCTTACTGATATGCACACTTCAGCACTGGTTGCAACACAGTAACGAGATATAGGCCTGTGGACTAACCCATGAGTCATATCTAGGACATATAGGCTGTACTCGGATATCTGGAGCAGGCTTCCACGGCATTAACTGGTCATACTTCCTTGATTTGATAGACAAATACTTACACAGAACTGACCTGGACCCTAATAATCCTTCTGTCTAACTTAAACAAGGCGTTGCTCTAGTTATTGACAAGTTTTAGTGTAATTTTATTTTTACCTATTGCTATGAATATGGAGGTAAAAGGCTTCAACTTATCACAGTTACTTAATGGGAGTAATTTTTCATTTCCTCACTGGAGTGACTAGATGTTTATGTTGAAAGATTTGAAAATGTATTCTAAAGAAACATTATATAATGATTTGAAATTTCTACGTGAAATCTTATTAGAAAACAAGTATCTAACTGAATCCTAAGACACAAAAGCGATTGGCTTTCTGTATAAACCTGGAATTTGAAGGAGACATTGCAGCTGAAATCGTCAGAAATCGCTTTTGGGTGTCTCACCCTCATTATGAGAATCACGTTCTCCAGTACATGATTAGTCTATTAATCTGCTAAGAATGCAACACTGCATCAATCAGACTACTTATCACTTTGGAGTAGCACATACTTATCCGTACCCTATATCATGTTCTGAAGTATCTTACAATTCATCTAGCTTCACTATGCAGAGGAGAGAGAAGGAATATGAACATTACTATCCTCGAGCACCTCATTATCTTTCTCTTCAGTGATTCCAAAAACTTTCACTAATTCATCTATGCTTAGGTGAAGGACTGAAAATTCATAATCTTAGACAAGATCTTTGTGTGCAAAACATGATATGTACTTATTATTATTATTATTATTATTATTATTATTTGTCCCTTGGGTTCCTAATGGAACATAGGGCTTCAGTAGCACGTCTCCATTTCACTCTGTTCTCTGAAATCTTTTCAACCTGGCTCCACGACAGCCCACAAGCTCTCATTTCCTCCTGGTACGATCTCCTCCATGTCACCGTCAGCTGGGACGCCCAACTCGTCGTTTCCCATCTGGGTTCCACTCGAGTGCCTGGCCTGACGCGTGATGTCCCCAGTCGGCATTCTCAGTGTATGCCAAACCCATCTTCACTGCCTTCTGCATATTTGTTCAGCGATAGCTTCTTGGTTGGTTCGCTGCCAGCCAGCCCGAGTTCCTCGTTGCTTATTCTCTCTGTACATCTGATCCCCAGTAAAGAGCCAGTGTAGGCAGTTGTTGATGAATGTCTGCAATTTGTTGCAAATGCTTTTCGTAACGCGCCAGGTTTTTGAACCATATAGAAGCACTGACTTGACGTGGTGTTGAAAATCCGCATCTTGTTCCAGATGCTGAGTGCCGAAGATCTCCACACCGGTTTCAGGTTAATTGAGGCCTATCTTGCTGTCTTTCTGATCCTGGCTTTAACGTCCTCGTCTGTGCCGCCTATAGTTGAGACAGCGTTGCCTAGATAGGTGAAAGAGGTTACTTCCTTTAAGTTTCTCCCGTTGATGGTGATTGGAGTTTGTTGTTGTTGTTAATGCGGTATCTTCATCACCCACATCTTCTCTACGTTCACTTGAAGTCCCGTCTTCCCTGCCCCGCCTCTTTAGTCAACTTGTTAGTTTTACCCTGTAGATCTTCGAGTTTGTGTGACCTTAGACACAAGTCATCATCGTCGAAATCCAAATCTTCTAGGACCTTTTCCCTGGTCCAGCGTATCCCCCTCTTCTCGTTCCTCACTGTTTGTTGCATGATCCAGTCCACTACAACCAGGATTATCATGGGGAATAGTAGGCAGCCTTGTTTTACTCCTGTCTTCACTTCAAAAGCATCACTGAGCTTCCCATTGTGAATTACCTGGCATGAGGCACCTACACGTAGTTGTTGAAGTAGATTGAAAAAGGTTTGTGGCATTCCGTAGTGTTGAACCAACTGCCTGCCAAATTACTTCTCAGTCGATGCTGTCGAAGGCTTTTTCAAAGTCGATGAAGTTGAGGTAGAGAGTTGACTGCCATTCTACACTCTGTTCTATGATGACGAGAAGCGTTGCAATTTGGTCCTCACATGATTTGTACTTCCTGAAGCCAGCCTGTTCATGTACTTATCAGCTTTACCATAATATACTTTTCGACAAGTATCTTCTGCCTTTTGCTTGTATATTTTACACTACACACTTTCAGCTATTTTAGCGGGCCATTGGTTTTGCAATTTTAGGTTGGCAGGTTCATTTTCACATATATTGAGTATTACCTCTTCTTCCTCTCCCTTTCAGATTATTCCACTTGTTACGCAACAGTTCTGCAGAATACGCTACCATTATCCTATTTCCCTCAATTACTCCTATTGAGAATGAATGTATAGCTTTTGAAAAGGTAACCATCGAAAAAATAGTCATCTTCACTGATTCTTCTTTTGCTGTGACTTTTGGATGGCTGCTTATAAATATCTTCCCAACAGAAAGGTGAATCCTTTTGAATACTTTCTGTGAAATTATCTTCATACACTAAAGTTTCATATTTATTCATCGTTCTCTAGTACTAGCCTACTTGTAGGCTTATCTTACAATCGTGTCCAGAAACTGATTTTGTTGTTAAATGTAATTCTACCATTTTCATGCTTAACTGCGTATCATCTGTATTCTTATTACACCCTTACCACAATACTGACTAAGTAACCGAAATCAATGTAGAACCCGTCACGCAGGTCCATCGGCTGAAGTTGCCACATTTCACAGCAGTACACAAACAGCAAGCGGATAGAAAAAGAGTGGTATCAAAGTAGACAAAGTTGTTAGAGAATAAACAATATGATGATAATGGCTAGTGCAAATATTCAAGCTTCAGAAGATATCAAGGAGTGAATCCTTCTGCACCGTTGCAACCGATATCCATCCATGTCACTGGGAGTCTTCAACCACTCCTATCGCCTCTGGTACCCCAGCCAGGCAGTCTATATCCACACGGCTCAGACCAATAGTCGAAGACTTCATGGGTTGGTTCTACATCTTGGTATAGCCACCCTGAACCCCCTTCCAACTTAATCCAGCTTCATGAATATAAGTGTAAGACTTCGGCACTGTGGTAGGATATAATTCCATATTAGACTTTCCCATTTGATTTATAACACACAGTAATGCAGTACTACTTATTTACTTGATGTAGTTTCGGGTATAAATTATTGCTCATAGTCATATCAGTGTAATCACACCACTTTTGACATCCGATTTTCATAGTTTTGTCAACTCGTATTCTTTGTTGGTGATTCTTTATTGGTAATGAAACTTTCTACATATCTGATATGGGTGTTACGTCATTCGTATTACATGTATCGGGTGTTGATTCGATGAACAAAGATTTAGTAACCAACCTCTGTCTCTACCTCTCTTCCCGCAGCACGGCATATCTAAGCGGTGGATCGGGACGCACAGTGCATGTCGAAGGTATCTTAGTCAACTAGGGTTTACAACCTCACCAATCGACTTCCCTGTCTTGCCAAGTATCCTTGCCCTAACTTCAACATTGCTAACACGGTGATTCCACCATACACCAGTAGTCCTTCAAATACATCTGTGATCAGGACCCTGTGGCTGCTTCATATCTTCTACTTTTAATGGCCATGTCTCACAGCTGCATAACAGGACAGAACAGACTGCCACTGTAACACCAAAGCTTATAAATACTTTATTAGATATTTAGAACTAAGCCCTTCACTATTGCGTAAAATCTTGAAGTAAGGTACCCAAGTACAAAACTAATAAAGACTAGGAAAGCTACAATCCTCAGATTTTGTGATTCCCAATTTTTAGTGAAACTTCAGGGCGTACAATCAATTAGAGCACACTCTAAGATCAATTAATACTCCACAAGTAGTAGACTGCCGTTAAGGCCAGAAAGCCCACCAGTGCATACTATAAGGCGAAGAATATAAGGTTGGCAAGTGGAAAAACGCAGTGCTAATGTAAGAGGCAGTGACACAATCAAGGAACAGAAACTAGTTCAGTGAAGTGATAGTAGGCTGTATAAACATGTGGTTGTAACGAAACCCACCTGAAATAATATATCAAGGGCCAAAATAAGAGATATACGTAATGCTACTGATTTATAGTAAGTAGTTAAAAAGATATCACTAAAGAATAATGGGGTGTAAATGCAGTGACAGAGATAGCAACTGAACTGAAGTATCATTTGTGTTAGCACTATTAAGTGCTTACCTTCAGCCATTTTCCAGTTTTCCCGTATATACTTGCATGACTTGT
This sequence comes from Heterobilharzia americana, assembly GCA_944470555.2. Taxonomy (NCBI): domain Eukaryota; kingdom Metazoa; phylum Platyhelminthes; class Trematoda; order Strigeidida; family Schistosomatidae; genus Heterobilharzia; species Heterobilharzia americana. The sequence goes on from OX104130.1 coordinate 269,732, forward strand.
ACGCCTTGGAGTTAACTATAAATTAACTGAGTTATCGGTCTTGGGCGTCCCGTTTTTATAAATATTGAGCTGAAATTCGTAGTCTCACTTTCATATCACTTTTGAAATATGGATTTTCTTACTTCCCTCAGCGCATAAAAATATTTAAAATAGCTCCAGTTAGCTTCACAGGCCCATCATATCGTGAAACAGCATAGCTTACTGAGTTAGATTTCTGACACCGTTTATAGTACGTAGCCATATCAAGGGAACTCCACAACCTTGAGAGGTGATTTATGTGGTACTGTTTCTTTTGCCTTACTTGTGAAATAGGTATTAGTATTTTATATAGGTCTAGAATTGTCTTTGTTACACCAACTTACTGCTGATTCAATAAATACAGATTCGATCCTTAAAGACTGTCACTTTGTCCCATGCTATTGTGTAGCTGTGTCTAACTGCAAGTATAGCTATGGTCCAGCTTTTTTCTAGATTCCCCATCCTGCTAGGATCTACCAATACTGATTAAGCTAGGCTTTTGTGTTTGGACACCCTAGTTGACCCTGGTCGACTACTATGACCTATGTATTCGACTTCAAAATCGTTGCAGGGGGTTTGGTAGACTAAATTATTCTACCTAATTACATCAAGAGAATCTTTGAGCCAAAAAGCTTATTTCCAACTGAGTTTTTTAGGTCTAAATGCCACTCTAATGCTAGCCTTATTGAGAATCCTACGTAACGTCCCTGAAGTATCTCTGGTTGAACTAGACTTTAGTGACGGCCAATTAAGTTCAAGCACACACTGACCAATCAGAATCAAGAATTTGAAGGACGAAGTACTTATTTAGGAAAATAGTATTTTATTTACAATCTATTGGTCTTTTCTACCTGAGAAATAAAGATATCTAGATTTTACATAGGCTGATCATCTTCGAAATCAAACCATAGTCTGCAATGCCTACAAAATCATCTAAATGATATTTTGGAAATTTCCCATCATGATCCGACTAAAGGTCTGGAGGAATTTCTAAGACATCTCCATATACTTTTAAATTTGTTTATGAGCACTCCAGTTGTTCGACCAATAAAATACTTTTAATGAACAATAGCATGATGGGAGTAGTCTGTTTCATGACTTCCGAGCGTCTGTGTATATTGTGATATCCAATCCCGCGTAATTTCGCATAACTGTTAGCATAATTTTTTCTGATGTCCTTTATCCACTGAAAATTCCCTTTCTTAGTATTTCAGTTGCATGTTGTCAAGACTCTTTAGTTTGCCAAGGCAAATCTATGTACAAATCCATTGGGTAAGTTACAACTTACCTGGTCCTGTTTAAGTCATCCTCTTAGGTTATATTCACGTTTCCGAACAAGATACTCATCTGTTTCAACCACACTACCTTTTCCAACAAACTCCACATGCAACTAATCTTCGTAGCAACTCATCAAAGGTTTATGGGGCGTCAACAACATGGTAAATGGACGTGACGAATAGACTGAATAAATCATCGCCAACCTAACTCGTTGTTTTCAAAGTTTCCCGTCACTAAAGTTTAGTTCATTTGTATATTTTTTTATGGTAACACAGTAGTGATTTTTAACTGTCTTTTCTTCGAACCACTAGTAAAATCATTACTACTTTTGATATGTTGATATTGTGATATACTCAATATACAGCTTAGATGAAAACAATAAACTGTCAACAGTGATAAGTAAGGAGTGACGTTGTTTGTCTAGTTCTCATGGGACTCTTCTCAGCAAAAGTATTTTAATCTTCATAATAATTTCATCTAAACTTACGTGGTTTGTCAGTAGCCCTAAACTTCATGCAAGTAATCAGTATGTTGGCCCCACTAAATCTAACAACCAGTCATATCCAGTTTAGGATTTGTCCTGGTGCGAACTTGACAGACGCAAAGACCAATCACTAATTATTCGGACTTGTTATATACCCACGAATACGAGACCAAGGAAGAACACGATAGCGTAGTCGGATGGAATAGTATATTTGGATGGTTGTGCCAAAATACCGATGCGTTCCAATTAACTGGCTAGAGAGTCGAATACGAGCAGTGCAACGTAACACGACAGCGTGCCAAATGGCGAGGATGCTTGACCGGGTGCCTTCAGCTTAGCGAGTCCAGTTAAACTATCAAGGTCAGCATGAATGTCGAAAGTCGTCAAACCGTAGGCTATTGATTATGTGGAAGTGTGTGACGCTACACCAGTTTCTTATCTGTCTTAGAACTGGAAATGAATGTTTTCCACTCTAACATACAGCTTTGGAATGATTTTCCACCTGAAAACTTACATTTTTGCGTGATTATTCATATAGTACAACCGGCTTTTAGCTACGGTTGTATGATGACCACATGCACTACATGTGAACTGCTGATGTAATATATGGGTTAACCAGATGAGTATAGACTGGTGTGTAAACAGCTTACTATCAAAAACCCAGAGGTTTAGAACACTTCTGTGCTAATGACAGGTTTATGAAAGCCATTTTATCGTTATGCAGAGCAATTACTCTATGTACTTAGTCTCGCACATCCAATCACATGTTGCAAACAATAGTAAGTTAAGAGTAAGTGATCTCCTAAAGACTCCATACTCTCAAAGATTCAAGGATTGTTTTTCGCATCATGCATTATAAACTATGATGACAGGGAGGGATTCACTAAATTGGTGTTTCTATCACATTCAAATACACTAATATGAGATTAAGAGAACCAGCCGAAATAGAGTACAATTTATGATGTGTTCACTCTTCATGCGAGTTTTTTGACATCAACAAACAAAAAGATTGAGTATTTTGTCCCCAAGGGTGTAACGGAAAATTGATCTGAAAATCCCTCCGATCACCCTTATTTGATTGTATTGACATTTATTTTGATATTTTTACCCTCGTTATGGATGGTGTGCCTTTGACCCTAGCCGGTGTTATGTTATTTGCTTGTTTGACTGTCTTATTTGACCTCGCACTCCGTATTTGCCTTTGTATGTTTGAGACATCATAAATGTTTCACTTTCCTATTATGTGACGCTGGAGTGTTGACAAGGTGATGTTGTTTTACTGCGCCCGACATTTTGTTTTGGTTCAACTTACGGTTGTGCTGTGATTTGGCTGTTTGCCTTTTGACTGTCTACTGGAAACGTTTGTTTGTTGATCTGATTCTGGTAGGCAGAGTTTTGATCCATTTTGTCGGGAATATTCCTACTGACCGACAGGTACTTAACAGTTGTATTTGTTTAACCAGTTTTTACTGTGTAGTACGTATTTGCGCCCGAGAACGTTTTGGACTGTAGAGTTACCTAACAGCACTGTTGAGGTATTTTTGTAATTTTGACATAACTTATTGTTGCTTTGATAGTACCACAGATTTTGTTACGAATCTACTATTGAATTACTACAAACCGTGTTTTGATATTTCGATCCAACCTTTGACTGTGCGTCACTCGCGGAAGTTAGGAAGCTATGCAGTAGAACATAGGAACTAGTCAGATTCATGTCAGTTGGCACCACCTAGTTATTTCCCACGTTCAGGCTAAGATTATTGGATTCTTGCCTCTACAAAGGGTGTGAAGCACAACTGCGTATATCTTTTTTGAGAACAAACATGAAGACGTTCAGTCATCTGTTTAGAAATAGGGATTTGGAAGATGTTATTGAAGTTTCAAAGCACTTCAAGTTCACACCAAAGAACAAGCATACAAAATAAGGTAATCAGTCACGAAACTGTCCGTCATTGTTTTAAAGTTGCCTAGAATCTCATCAGTACAGAATGAGCAAAGTTGGGACGAAATCCTTCGATGCCTGAAGTGAATTTAAGAAGCAAAAGTTCTCGTCAATATTGGTCTTGAAGCGTCACACACTTCCACATAATCAATAGCCTACGGTTTGACGACTTTCGACATTCATGTTGACCTTGATAGTTTAACTGGACTCGCTAAGCTGAAGGCACCCGGTCAAGCATCCTCGCCATTTGGCACGCTGTCGTGTTACGTTGCATTGCTCGTATTCGACTCTCTAGCCAGTTAGTTGGAACGCATCGGTATTTTGGCATAACCATCCAAATATACTATTCCATCCGACTACGCTATCGTGTTCTTCCTTGGTCTCGTATTCGTGGGTATATAACAAGTTCGAATAATTAGTGATTGGTCTTTGCGTCTGTCAAGTTCGCACCAGGACAAATCCTAAATTGGTGAGCCCGACGTGATCACATATTCCGACCAATAACAAATTTTGAATTGGTGAGCCTGTTCCATTTTATATTTGTTTATTGTTTTCATTTCGATAACATTTATATATCCATTTACTACACTTTCTCATGTCCGACCACACTCCCAAGCTTATTCGTATTAAGCCGACCTCGAACACGATCCAACTCGTGCCATATTGGCCAGACAATGCAGAAACATGGTTTCTGTATGCCGAGGCCGATTTTCGAGAACAGGGTGTCTCAGATCCTCAATCTCGATTTCTTGCTGTCATACGGTCACTACCGCGAGAATTAAACAGGTATGTTACAGCACACATGTTTAATCCTGAAGTAAGTGACCCTTATGCACTTCTAAAGGCAGCACTCTTGAAGAAAAGCGATCTCACAGATCGCCAACGTCTAGACGAATTGCTTCGTAACATCGAGCTAGGCAGCCACTCAGCTACTGAAGTCCTCGCACGCATGCGAGAAGTAATCGGTGCACGAACATTTGACGATGGTTTCTTCCGAGAACTATTTCTCTCGAAACTACCACAACCGGTGCAAACCGTGTTGGTGACACTCCAGTCAGTCCCACTCGACGACCTGGCAGCCTCAGCAGATAAAATACTGGAGATATCCAGCAGACCCGTCTCCAACGTATATTCTATCTGCGACAAACCACAGCGCCAGGATTCAGAGGTGACCAAGTTGTGCAACTCTGTGAAACGGTTGCTACGATCTCGAAGTCCTAGATCACGTAGCACTTCACAGAAACGCACCTTGGCGCATCGCAGCAAGTCGCGTGGTAGCCCTAAAACGAAACCCAACAGGGTGGAAAACCCTGAATGGTGCTGGTTTCATAACACTTACGGGGATGAAGCCAGAAAATGTCGTAAACCATGCCGTTTTAAGAAGGACACAAACTCGGGAAACGGTCACGCCGGCACGTGCTCACGGCAACCGTAGCCGGCGGAAAAAGCCGTTTGCTCTACGTCACCGACATTAAAACGAAAGTCCGCTACCTCGTCGACACCGGCGCAGAAGTTAGCGTTCTTCCAGCAACGACAAAGGAGCGTCATCTTGACCCATCCTTCAATCTTCAAGCAGCCAACGGCAAGGCAATCGCGACATTCGGGAGACGGTATGCCTACCTCAACTTAGGTTTACGCAAACCTATTCACTGGATTTTCCTCCTGGCAGACGTCTCTATGCCCATCATTGGCATAGATTTGCTAAACCATTACGATCTACTCGTAGATGCTCGCCGTCGACGACTGATAGATAACAGCACAAAGTTATCTATTGGCGGCACCACCTATGTAGGTCCGAGTTTAGCCATCGTTAGGACTAAACAATCAGGCGACGCGTCCTACCAGGCAGTTCTGGAGAAATATCCAGAGTTACAGCAACCGAAGCACACTCTTCCGTGCATAACCAGCAATGTTATGCATCACGTCACAACCACAGGTCCACCTGTGGCATCCAAAGCGCGCCGTTTAGCCCCCGATAAGCTCAAACGGCGAAAAATGAATTCGACCACATGCTCGAACTGGGCATTATCAGACCGTCAAACAGTCCTTGGGCATCGCCATTGCACATGGTTCCCAAAAAGGATAGCAACGACTGGCGTCCAACCGGTGATTACCGAAGGCTTAACGCCAAAACAACTCCGGACTGCTACCCTATACCTCACGTTTACGACTTGACCGCAACCTTATGCGGCATGAACATTTTCTCCAAAATCGACTTGGTCAAAGCGTACAACCAGATACCTATGGCAGCAGAAGATATCGCGAAAACAGCCATTATTACTCCTTTTGGCCTGTTTGAATTCCTGCGCATGCCTTTTGGTCTTCGGAATGCAGCACAAACATTCCAACGCTTTATGGACGATGTCTTCCGTGGTTTGAATTTTGTTCATGTCTACATCGATGACTGTCTAATTGCGAGTCCAGATAAGGAAACTCACCTTAAACATTTGGACCTCGCATTCGAAAGACTTAAAAAACATGGCATCACAGTCAACTTACAGAAGTGTGAAATAGGAGTTGAATCACTCAGCTTCCTTGGGCATACCATTGACAACAAAGGTATACGCCCATTGAGAGATAAAGTGGCGGCTATCACAAACTATCCAGAGCCGACCACTGTGAAACATCTCCGCACTTTCAATGGCCTGGTAAGTTATTACCGAAGGTTTATTCCCAACTGTGCCTCTGTCATGAGACCACTAACAGATCTACTTCGAGGAACTACGAAGTTCGTGGCTCTGGACAACGCGGCTAGACTTGCTTTCTCTAAAGTCAAGGAAGCCATTTCGAACGCAACCATGCTTATGCATCATGACCCCAATGCTCCTTTGAGTATTGCTGTTGATGCATCTGATTCAGCAATTGGAGCAGTTTTGCAACAGTTGACTGACAACCAGTGGCAACCGTTAGCCTTTTTCTCGAGGCGGCTGCAAGACGCGGAAACAAGATACAGTACATTTGGTAGGGAACTCCTAGCCATGTACTGTTCTGTACGCCATTTTCGACATTCTGTGGAAGGTCGTGATTTCATTATTTTCACAGACCACAAACCGTTAACGTTTTCCCTCAGCTCGGCGTCTGACAAATACTCCCCGCGTGAGTCGCGACAGCTGGATTACATTTCCCAGTTCACGTCAGACATCCGCCACATTTCTGGAGCAAACAACTCCGCAGCCGACGCACTATCTCGAATAGCTTCGATAAACCATATCGAGGGCGTTGATCTCGTTGAACTAGCTCGGCGTCAAAAGGAAGACCTTGAGCTGCATCATGAGTTGTCGTCCACAACTCTCAAGCTGCGACTTTGTCCGGTTGGATCAGACAAGGATACAATTTTGTGCGATGTCTCTGCTAGTCAACCACGCCCAATAGTTCCGAAGAGTTGTCGACGCAACGTCTTCAATACGTTGCACAAACTCTCTCATCCAGGTGTACGAGCCACCATTAGGCTTATCGCACAGCGTTTCTGCTGGCCTGGGATGAACAAAGACGTTGAGGAGTGGGCTCAGTCGTGCTTAGTTTGTCAGAAGTGCCAAGTCACGCGACACACGAAAGGCTCTTTAGGCTCTTTTCTGGCCCAAATTAACATATAACGAAATTTTTTTACAAGAAAGGTGAAAATAAGCGTAAATTTTTATTTTTCGATATGTTTATATACAAATAATTCTCATCTTTACGAAACGTTTTCATGGTATTAAAGACTTTTATTTATATTCCAGGTGCAACGAGCACTGAGCGGAACGTCAAAAGGAACTGAGGACCGCGATCAACGTCCAATTCGACCTATTGTATTTTATTATTTAATTGTCACGACACCCTAGAATAAGTTCAGACAACCAGGGGCCACTTCACTCAGTGAGCCCATCGGAAGAGTTTTGCCAGTGGAGAAACCACTGGGCTTTTACTTCCGGCTGGTATCGTCTTAAGGCCCTCACGAACCCACTAGGGGGGAGTGATCTGTAGCGCCACACACTTTCACATAATCAATAGCCTACGGTTTGACGACTTTCGACATTCATGCTGACCTTGATAGTTTAACTGGACTCGCTAAGCTGAAGGCACCCGGTCAAGCATCCTCGCCATTTGGCACGCTGTCGTGTTACGTTGCACTGCTCGTATTCGACTCTCTAGCCAGTTAATTGGAACGCATCGGTATTTTGGCACAACCATCCAAATATACTATTCCATCCGACTACGCTATCGTGTTCTTCCTTGGTCTCGTATTCGTGGGTATATAACAAGTCCGAATAATTAGTGATTGGTCTTTGCGTCTGTCAAGTTCGCACCAGGACGAATCCTAAAGTCTAAGCATTCAACTCGTGAGTTCACATTTCCATCCACTTGTCCATCACTTTCACAGGTTGCTTAATATCCTAATTATCTTCTCTCAGTAATTAGTGAAATAATTCTCTGTCACCGCAAGAGGCATTTCGAGCAGAAACTCTCTCTTTTGGGACGGCTCCGGGGGGAGTCACGGTATAAGGGAGTCTAGTAGTGTGCCCATAAAGCTCAGAACCTGGCACATATACCAGAGAAATGACATCATGGACCTCAGTATCCGGTTACACGTAAGACTTGCAGGACTTTATAAAGAGCACTGGATGATCGTGATAAAGACATCGCATGTTATGTTTCCCGGCGTATTTAACACTGACCATATAATTTAATCCCTGTTAAATCGCCCGGATACAGAACACCCTGTTTTCCGCTTACTGGTTTCGAATTCATCATTCGTCGTTGACACAACCCGCTGTATGCTTCAGATTATCTCTCGTCTTCACACCGTATAACTGATGGATCGGCAGGACTGAGGGTAATGAGAAAAGCAACATTGTCTCGAAAACGTTATACTTAGACTGTAGTCACATACAGTCTCAACAAAGGCATCTAGTGTTCTGTGTACGAAAAGTAATACTTTGCCGAACCCAGATGCGTTTCCGGGTAAATTAAACCGGTGTCCTGGTTGGTGGGCAACATTAGGCTCAAATTCTTCCCAATTGTTTCGTGGAGATGCAAATGCCACAGAAAGAAAATTGTAAATCAGAAGCGCAGGAAAACATCCTTTGGCATTTGTGCATGTCAAATCCCAATCCATCATTACCATCCACTACTAGAGCTTTTCAAGGCCAAATTGCGGTGCACTAGAATCTATTTCAGGTTGTACAGGACTCCGGTACAACGGTTGGTGGCGTAGAACAGAAACGGAGAGCTGAGATCCAAAAGAAAGTCACTCACGAACGAGAGGAACTGAAAAAACTCGGGATGGTTCTTTGTGAGTCGCTGGAGGATGATGCTGTCGACGTCATTCATATCTTGATGATTTTGTGAAGGATTTTCTATCATGTTAACGGCTCCGCAGCCTAGGTATTATTTGACCGTTTCCACCCAGTCAAGTGGTATCCAGAAGACGTATAGCATGAAGAACGATGTCGAAATCGTTGGTTAGCTCCGACAGAATAGCGTGAACATGGCTGATGAGACCGCACGCCGTCCAAACGTCAGTGGCCACCAGAGGTTTGAAGATACAGGACCTTAACCCTTGAAAATTATGTTGAAACTCTTTGAAACCCCGATGCATAACCAGCCACTTATTCTTCTTTTATTCTTCGACAAATCTTTATCTTCACATTACGTGAATCGCCTTATATGGAAATTCAGATCACCAACGAATAACGAATTTTACTAAAATGCATGTTGTCAAAAAAATCCAGTGCATATATTCGCATTCGTTTGTAGCGTCTGAGACTGGGTCACCTAAAAGGGCAACCCCACCTATTTTGAAAAATCTAGGTCTTCAACCGAAACTGAATTGCCCTCATGAGTTTCTCAAATATAGGTGTTTGTGTTGGTTCGGGGACCAGGTGGTAAACAAATAATCTTTAGGCTCCCTTTCCCACTCTTGGCCACAGTCCAACCTGTCAAGCTCCGAAATCTGACTCCAAATTTATATACGCGTCCAGATACACTATCGCCTGTTTTTAATTTCCGACACTGCTAACCTACCTGCTTCAGACAGTGCAAATATCAGTAGTTAAAGCAAGTACGTATCAGGAAGTTGTATTGGTCAGTGAGCGAGCAAAAGTCTTTATCGGTACAACTAAACAAAAACTGTTCAATGAGTTGTAACATGTATCAGCACAACGCAGTGAAATAAAACGCTACAAACCTGCCGTCGTGAAGAGCGTGGCCTCTTATTGTAGTAAGGTCAACTATAACTTTTTTCCCTGCTGACCTGCACCAATTACGGCTCATTGTTACTACGCCTATCCATAAGCAGGTATGAAATGCAAGAGGGCGTCGAAGGTGAAGATGAAATTGGTAAAATGTTTGGAAGCAGATAGTCTTAGCATAAGGCTATTAATTGTACCTCGGTTTGTCTGGTTCTGTTACTCCGATTAATTTCAATTTGTATACATGAATGTGCGAGGAGGATGCGGCAGAATGCCTTTCTTTGAGTATCCACCAAAGAGGTCACTCACAGTGTCCATTACTGAACCTTTGCTGGAAATGACAAGCAAAATTCATCTCTCGTACCATTCGACAAGTTCACCAAGGTCACCTTCGAGTGAATAATCCACAATATCTCGACGTTATAGAATGACCAATAATGATCCTTGCGACGGAGATAAGGGTAAGGACCAAAGTTTTCTTGAAAATGTCCGCGTAGTTTGCGGAAACAGTATGTTCTCTCAAAGACTTAAAAGGGCTTGGAATTCGGTTGGAATAGCTAACGTCCAGAACAAGATGATTCAATCGATGTTTTTATACTTCTTGGCGATGTTATCTTGGGTGATAAATCCTAGAAGACAAATCATCATCTAAGTTGTAGTAGGAAGTAGGAAGTATGGGAAGTTGATCTCTTCTTCCCATGCAAAGAGTTTTTTAAGCCGTTCAGTTCAATTCTTTTTGCAGAGATAGCCTTTCCAGGTAAAGTTTCACAACTCTTGCGATCCCAGCACTGGCAAACACTGGAGAAAGTAACCATTCCTTTCCTGGTATTTCGTCGACACATTAAATGAAGAAGACGACTTCGAATGGTACCTTCAGCATTTCCCCTATAAGAGTATCTGGTCTATCCTGAATTGATGTCTTTCATCATCTAAAGTGCTCTTAATCCGGTACTTCACCTTCTTATTGGTCGTAAAACTCTACAACTTCACCTACCATTATCAAAAAATACCATATCCTGAGGTGTATTTACATCGACGGATGCCGCTGAGTTTTCCATTTCAAGAAGGACCCTCAGTAGCTAGGCGGTTACGTCACCCAAAGCCTTCCAAGATATTCGGTACCGGCAATGGTTCGGTAACGATGTGCGCCAGTACCGGACAGCTGTACACGCTAGTATGGAGATTTATGAACGGCTTTCAATCCTCAGTCCTTATCCATAGATGGTGAAGACAGTATAAAGTGATGGAATGTAATTGGACGCCGGCTCCTAAATGTGTGGATGACTTTATTCAACAGCAGTAAATTGTTCACATATGCAATTTTCAAATGCAACAGAATGTGCGGGTCATAGAAAAAGGGAAATTATCCTGACAGACTTCCTGAAGTCCAAAATTGTATATATACAGATATATCTTGACCGCACACCGGCATAGATTGAAACATGTCTCTCAAAAATTTCTAACCCACCAGACGGTGACTTCGAATGCTGATTTCCATATTAGCCACTTTTTTGTTGTATCTCTAAATCTTCGTACTTCAGCAAAACCAAACTAAATGTTCTTTCACTCTTTTCCGCGGTTTCGGGATTGAACCTTTCGTTTTCAGTTTCCCTCCAGTTTCTTTCTGACCAGCTCCGGAAGAGAAACATGACAAAATGTTTTACTTAGCTAATCACTAGGTTCGCCACTCGCTGTAGACGACTCGATGAAAGCATACGTTTCAAATACCTCGACTGATTTCGGTTTTGCAGAGGTAAATATACAACTTCCGCTGGCAGACATCCGAAAATTCATCTGTAATCATCGACTAAAGAAGAGTTCAACGGCTTACGCTCACCTGCTATACAAATGTTCCAAACAACCGCTGGGAGAGCTATCTTAAGTTCGACCCGAAGTGAAACTCCGCTACTAGATTGGTAGCTAGGACATAAAAGTGACATTCTATATCCGGTAGGACTCCATCCGACATAATGCAAAATGATCATATCCTCTTGGTCCACCTGTATTTCAGAGTAAAGGTGTGATCTTATTACAGGACTGAACATGGTTTATGTCTGATTCCAACCGCCACCTTGGCTTTATGCCTCTGGACTTTTTTAAAAGAATCGTAATTTCTTGGGTAGGGTAACATGGCGATTACGTTCTTTCACGGGTGGATGGCACTTTGAATATCAAAAGATGGGTCATCCTCTTCGTATCTGTCTAAATGAGCTCCAACCAGCAGCGAGGCCTCATGACATATCTTGCTCATATCAATGCACACAGGCAACTGTGGACATGAATTTGACTGGGGAAGTCTGGAAACTCCTGGATACAGGAAATACAAAGAATACCGGAGGATTTTTAGACGCTTATTATTCAGGTCAGCCAGTGATCAACAAACATATTGGCCTTGATCCAGTCTATCAAGCGGTAAGAAAAGACAGGAAAGTCAGAGTTCACGCTGGAAGGGTGACCAAAAGAAGCGGATGCGGAAACAACGACAAAGCATCTGTGGAAACAATCAGCCAGGCATGGGGTCATCAGAAGAAGATACTGAGCCGCTTGTGGAGAAAACCCCAAGTTTTACCTTCTTCTGAAGTTTTTGCAAACTATTTTTTCTAGGGTGACAATGAATGCTTCACGGCCTATTCGCCTGGTTCGGATAATATAATGCTATCAAAATCATTCTTCCGAGCTACGAACATTCTCATCAATGGTGAAGTGAACCGATGCACTTCCGCGAGTGGCTGTAGGCCGACTACATCAGCCAGCATCATTCAAGTACTAAATTCCTAATAAACTGGGCTGTTGGCATACTTGTGACATAAAAACGAGCACCAAAGTCTTAAGTAAAGTTCCCTCAGAACACCTGAATCACCACTGAAGAGATGCTAACTCCCAGTTAGTCACCTACTGGCATGTGAAGTTCTAATGGGTCAACAGGAAGTATGTTTCACAGAAATGGGTAAGCTGCACATACATCTCGGTAAAAGGCAGGTTTCTCGTGTAGATGAGAGAAATACAGTGAAACGACACTTTCAGTAGATAAAGAGCAAGTGATAAGAATCCATCCTACCAGCTGCGGTAAGATGAGTGTTTTCGTGAACTCCTTATCCAATAACCCTCAAGGACATGGATACTATTGTATACAGTGGCTTACCCTCCATCACATTCCAGTTTAAGGAAGCGTTTAGGCGATACCGCAACCAGGATACAAGCCGATGCTGTTGAAAATATCCGAAGTCACCAAAATTTGCGACATCCTCAGCTGAACAATAACCTGGTCCATGCTGATGGAAAGCGGCAACGACAAGTGAGTGGCTCCAAATTCGACAAACTAACTGAAAATGTGGATACCTCTTTATATGTGGAGCCGAGTGACGACCCTCAGAAATATTAGCTTCCCAAAGTATGCTATGATACTCATCATAAAGTGGATGCTGATGAGTCAGTGTGTGCTCAAACGCAGTTGGCTCTTAAACAGGTTAATTCGAATCACATTCTGGACTCAGCTGCGACTTGTCCTCCTCTATTTTCAACATAATGTAACGTAGGGGTGAGAAAATCGGTTCCAGTGCTACAGAAAGATACACAACATCCAACTGAAAATTATGCAGTTATTAGGTGCACTGTCGATGGTAATAAGAGTTAATTCAGTAGTAATGCACCTCAACGACGCATAACCTTTAGTATTGCATCAGGACATCTGCAATTATACACTCCCTCAGGGAGTGTGTCAAAAAATCTGAAGTAGTCTCGCCTAGGCACAGGTTTCGGTCTCTGAGAGGCAACAAGGGACAGTTACGACGCCAAGGTATCCGGTGACCTTGGAAAATTGATGATCAGTGGCAGCCAGGAGTGGAGTCGAGGACACGCTTCTCGCCCTGTTTCACATTGTTCAACTGGGTATACCTCCCCCGTAGTGGAAGAAGTGGTGCCTACTAAAAAGTGAGACCACGACCAGTTGCTTCAACTGCCAGGGCATTATCCACTGGGTTGGTGAGCTGCGGTAGCCACTCCGTGTGAGACAGGTATAGTATAGTTCTGACGTTACAAATTTAAACCGAACTGATTGGTCGCTGTGTACACTGTGTACCTTTGCGAATCCATAAATAATTTATGTATTGACGTTACTGATGCTGATTCAGTGGCAGCTGATAACTCCGCGACCTCCGGAGCCATTGGTTTGATGTCGGAGCCTTATCTCGAACTCCCCTGTAAGCCTCTATCAGTCATGAGTGACAAAAATGAAAACACCGCAATACATCCGCAATGTCTCCAAGTTTCTACTTTTTGACGACTTCAACCGGAAAAGTTACATCTCTCCACACAATTCAGTTCACATCAACACTCAGAAGCTTAAAAAACTGGCATCAAGTCCCAGTTTGGTCACCCAAAACTTTCTCCACACCCTAACCTAGATGACAAGACATCGCCCATAGCAGCAAATCAGAAGGCGAGACACACGTCCGAGCCATCTCAACCACCCAAGGTCCACAACCTCATTCGCTGAGTTGCCTTACTTGCCTATTACTTCTTGCCAAATATCAACATTGCACACACAGTGATTCCACCACACGTGAGCAATGCTGCGAAGAAATCTGTCATCAGAAACCTGTTGTCTACTTATATCATCATCTTTCGACGGCCATCTCTCATACATAGAAAAAGACAGAGTGAACTACAGCCCAGCATACTCGTCTTTTACCTGACAGCGGAATAACTCACCGGCACCAGAGTTGATGTAAGTTGGCAAATGCCGACCAGGCCTTTGGTATTCCAGTTGAGAATTCATCAGGAACCATCGTATCTGGGTTGTTGCTAATCTACAAATAAATGAAATGGTTAACAAATTCCACTACTTCAATCCCTATCCTTAAACAGGGAGTAGTTGAAGACCGATTCCGAAGCGTCATCTTATAGTTGACTGGTGCAAAACCTATCCCAAATACACTCAAATTCCTACTCAAGGCGTTTCGATGAGTCTGCATTCTGATATTGTCTTCAACTAACAGGAAAATGTCACCATGCTCTGAACCAAACAAATAATTTTCATAGAGTAGCTCAACCCCTGTCAATTCGAAGGTACCCAAAGTTGTGTGCATTAATATGTCTGTAACGAAATTAGGCAGTAACAGCGATGGCGAGCATCTCTGGAGGACATCATAAATTATCTGCACTTTACATTACTACTCCTTACACACCCTTACACGACTGCGTGAGTTCGAGTGAAAAGCTTTGATTAGCGTTATCTAGTTTCCGATACTCTTTCACAGTCTGCCACAACCACAACATCTCACGGTCGATACAGTCGGGCGCCACATTCAAATCAAGAAACATGGTGAGTGTTGACCGCCAGTGAGTTGTCTGTTTCAAATGACTTGATGAAGGGTGAAAATTTGATCGATGCACCGTCGCCCAGGTTCGAAACCCGTTTGGTTTTCCTGAGTTTGTTGTTGTCGAGTTCAACTTAGGTGTGGGATAAATATGGACCCCACGAACTTGGATACAACATCTGTCAAACTGATTCTACGACTACTTTTGCAAGGGAGCGTATCCCCTCATTTTACGTCAGGATGATTGGCGCGAGGCGTAAGTCTGACGAGAACACATTCCGCTTGCCACGGGATATATAGCGCAGATGCGTTGCACCATCCTCAAACCTTATGGACTTCAAGTTCGGCAGGAAATCAGTCAGATCCAGTTGCTTTGATCTGTTTCAGATCAGCTGAGTGCTGAACAACTGATAAGTTACTGCAAGCCGGTTGATTTGTACTTCAAAGTGTTCTGTCCGACTTTCAGGTCGTCTTTCCGGAGGGGGTATCTCAGTACCATACCTTGAGGTGACGCTTTTGCCGACCATCCCGCCTTATTCCTGGCATCCTCATTAAACTGGAATAATTACTGGATTTCACGTGGTGTATATGTCCTCTCCATTTTTCTCGTTTTCCCCCACTGCTACTCCCGGGGATCATCGCAGAGAATCGTAGTCAATTTTGGTGACCTTCGCCCCTCATTATGATCATAGCCAAACGGGATGCTCTCATCGGTCACTTCGGATGCGGTTTTAGTGATTCATTGGATTTTACTGACCTTTATTTTTGGATGACCAACTTTTTTCAGCTGCCTTTAGTCGGCAAGAGAATGACTGTCATGTTCAGAAAATGCTTCGCTTTCTGCTCTTCGAATAAACACTTGGCGTTCTCATCCTCTATTTAAAGCACAGAGCCCCTACTGCTGTCTGCTTTCTGTAATTGGTAAGGCACTAATACGCAATTACTTGTACTGGCGCAGACGCGGAGTCTGGTCTGATACTCCCGAGTAAGCGATAAGCCTTAAGCGACTTTATCCGGCAACCAATAAGACGACTAGGATCTTCGTCCACCGTCAGCAAGTGGTATTGCTCAATGTCAGAGGATGTCAGGCCGGAAAGTGTCTGCGCTCACGACGGATTTGGTGCTGACAAGAAGAAAATGATTTTTGGAATACGCTTGCGAAAAGCGATTGCGGTTGTCAACAATTAGATGTAGGATGCCATGGATACCTCAGAAACGCCCTCCACAATGGCTCTTCCCCCTTACTTGGTGGTTAAAGTCATCTGCTGCAACCATTATTTCTTCGACTTTTCTTAATATGGGAAAATTGACAACATTTGATGGAATCCAGCTGCGCATGATGGCAGAGTGGGTGGAAACTATGAGAAGGCATCTGGTTGTTTCACCGTATTTCATAGTTGTTATGGGGCCAATTCATTCGGATACTCTACGGTCAGTCACTGACCGGTATTCAACCTAGAAATGAACTGTACGCTCCACAAATAATTGGTAAACATATCTCAAAGAGTTCACAGAAACTAGCCAATGAAACCGTGGACATTCTCCATGCGAATTTTTCCGACTCACTAGACTGGCCAGGTGCGATAGAATGAGAAGCCATATTTGAATCCTCTACCTGCGTCTCGGAAAAAGCCGCGTGCATCACCAGCCTGACTTTTCGCAGTATCGGCAGGCAACGCTTGTCGTTCAGCCTGGAATAGAGTTCGTAATTTCAGAGGTGTAATAGGTGATTAATGGTGTACTTTGAAAGGAACGGGGGGTTGATAAAGTTATGAGAAACCTGATAATGATACCAGGAAGTGAACGCATAGATAGATACAAAAGTAGGTAAGGCAGCAGGTGATTGGTGGCATTTTATATTCGGCCGGGCCCGTTTGGGCGGTTAGTATTCGTCGGCTGCCCGTACCATGAAAGTCTTTTTTCACAAGGTAACCGAATTAAGGGACTTGTTTCACATTATCATGGAGCCAAAGAAAACCTGCCTTAGGCAGGGTGCTAACAGACTTCCCACGACTGTTGAGCCAAGACTGGACAGTGTCAACACTAGACGAGAGAAATCCTGGCCGATGGTGCGGGAACAGCAATATAATCGTGAAACTCGAGCACCGTAATGGAATGTGGTCTCCTTTTAGCTGATTTGTCACACAGTGGAACAGAACCGTCCCCTGGGTCACGCTTTCGACACAATTTATCGTTCGGTAATATCAAGAAGTGAACTGTGTCCAGAACATAATTTGGTAAGCAATACCGCCTGACCGTGACAAATCTAGTAAACCAATTAAAGTTCTGGTGTCGGAATCCCTGGTGAAGTTTTTGACTGGGCTTTCCCGATCCCCTCTTCCGAAGCAGGGGACAGCACCACCATGGTACTTTTGGTCATCAGGTGGAAACGTCTTACTGCTACTACACTGTCATGCAATCGGCATTATGAACTCTGTCTGGAATCCCGCAGACATCCCCATATTGCTAACAAAAATATTTAGTCTCTATTTAAACCCTGGCACTTTCCCAGTTTCATGGAAGATTAGTCATATTGCCCGGTGCCTTAAGAAAGGTTCCCTACTCAGTCTTAAGAATTAAAGACCCATCAACGTAACATCTTTCCTTTCACATATGGTGGAGAAAGTAGTGAAAAACGCTATCTCTCAGCTTTCAGAACTTAGACTCACAAGCTCCTCGTATCACGGATTTCTATCTGAGAAACCTTGTATCACGTGTCACCTAGAATTCTTCGATCACGTAATTAACAATAAAGATGGCGGAGAAGTGGTTGTCTCGCTTTACTCCAATTTCACTACAGCTTTTGACAAAGTGAATCACTCTTCACTTCTTCATTCACTAAATTCATTTTGGAATTGCAAGTTGCATGACTGGATTGGCTCATTTCTGCTGAACCTCATCCAAATCGTCAAAACAGGCCTACATTATTCCTTTCCTGGAAATATCACCAATAAAGTATCCCAAGGCTCCGTTCTTGGACTCCCTCTCTTTATAATGTGTATAAATGGTATGCGCGCCTGCTTTTGGTCACAGAAAACCTTCCCCTCAGCAGCTGACCTGAGAGCAGTGTACACCTTCCACCCTAATTAATGTACCAGCATCAGTACCGCCATACAAAGTGATCTTGACCAGCTACAAAGATGGTATGATATATGGCTGCCACCACGGGATACACGGAAGCCTGGCCTTATATTCTTCAGTGAACAAAGTGTGCAAACTAAGCTTCGACTCGGCAACCTTGCACTTCAACAGCTAAGCGGCATTTGCAACTTAGGGATGGGGAACTATAGTGACCTTTCCTTTGGAGAACATGCAATGACACAGTGTTCCAAATCACTCTACCTCATTGGCTTCATTCACCAGAGTTTTCCTTCTGATGAAACCAAAGTGATTCTGTATAAGATATGTGCATGACCACTACTACTGTCACACTCAGTTGCTCGCGGTCTAGCGACAACGAGAAGATAGTGAAAACTAGATGATACTTCACCAGACTCATTTCTCCTAGTAAACGATACAGGCGCATATGTCACACTAATCGATCACAGCCTGTATGGTTAAGGCGCATAAAGTCGAACCTCAGCATTTTCTATAAAGTCCCAGGCCATGAAGTGGCTACGTATATGGGTACGGTCAAGTTAGCTGACAGAAAACCTTGGGATCTCGGGACCAGAACCGCTTAGTCAAACAGCCTAAGCCTTCACTTTTCACAACGCGTTACATTAACTTTTGGGACAGACTGCCACATTACGTCCGATGCTGCAAAACCATATTCCAGTTTCAGTCAATTTTGAACCACTACATCAACGAACTTAGAGTATGTAGGATCCTTAATGTACTTTACATAGACGATAGCATGTTCCTTATTGACCCACCAAGCATCCAGGGTCCAAAATGCTATAATCTAAGGCAACCACCCAAAAACCCGTCTTTTTGATCCCGTGTCATTTTTATCTTTCTCAATCTCATAATAGCAAACAACTTTAGGCTGAACACTGATGCACTTGATACACAAAACTAAGGATGTATACTTACAGCCACACAATACATCCAGGAAAACGTACCGCCACCTCAGAACATAGCCCCAGGTTTGCAACACTTAAATACAGATGACAGAAGCTTGTCCCGTTTGAGAATGCGACTATACTTCTTTACCCAAATAAAGCTAATAAACCGAATTGAATTTTCACATCGACATAATCTAATCGGATAATCGGAGCAATTCAACGCACATGGAAATGCGATACCTTTTATGGCCGAATTTAATAAGTTGATCCCAGTCAGAAAATTTAAGAATGTGGAAAACACGTAAATATATACCCCGAATCTATCATACGGTGAGTAATTCTTGTTGAGTTTCATACTACCCTGTGCACATTTGTGGTAATTATGTCTCTGACGCTAGTTACTGATCTCAGCCTCAAAACTGTCATAGTATGGCTATGCTAATCTACTCTTAATCCCTCCGGCAAATGAACATTCCAACCACCACTTTTTTTTACTTTACCTACAAGCTAGGAGTCTACGTCATACGGTAGTGAATCATTTGTGCGTGATAAATCGGGCTTGATTCTGGTATGTGTGAAGGTATAATTATCCTAGGTGTAGTGTGAAATATGGTAAATACCAAAGGATGGTTATGTCAATAATGTATGCACGGTCTTAACCAGCTAAGAGTAGGCTGAAAATATCTTTGTGACCATCAAGTTTACTGAGGGTACAAAGGTGTTTGAAAAATTGAAGTGAAAAGATGTAATGGTGATGAATGCCCAGCAGGCATGACGGCAGCCAGATAAACTCGAACTACCCTTTCCTGTATGTCATTACCCTTATGAAACTTACGGCTCCTGCACTTACGATGGCTTTCGAATCCTAAACAAAAGTGGCGACAAAAAAGTAGGTAGCAGGGATGAGGGGACTGAAAGTATAAACTCGCCATATCCACTACCTCAGCTCACTCTGCACCACGATATTTCAGTTTTCATTTATAAGAATAGTAGGCCAGTTGGCCTGTGTTAATCCCTGCAGAAGCTTCCCCTGTGAAGATCTAGTTTCTCCTAGGATGCGTTGACAGAAGATGCTGATACTACTTGCTGAGGTAAGGAGTGCCGGTGGTTGACAACGAGATGAGACAAACACAGATTCACGCTAAGTTCATTCCATAGCCGATTTTGAACTTTCCTATGGTGCCCTTGGGGACAGTCAGTCCTACCAGGGGTGAAAAGATAGAACATATCAGTACCAAAGTCATTAATTCGAAATTCCAGTATGAGATCACCCCGTTTCCTACGGTAAGACAGTGGGAATAAGTTTAGCTGATCTAGTCGTTCCTCATAAGACAGATTCGAACGGCCTGCCACAAGCTTAATACCTACCCTTTGAACACTCTCGAGCGCGTCAGCATCCTTTTTTAGGCATGGGCTGACCACCTGAATGCAGTATTCCAAGTGAGGTCTAAGGTAGGTAGAGTAGAGTATTCTAAACATGTCCTCATCAAAAATTTGAAAGCTCTGCGGAGGCACCATAATATACGGAAGCCCTTTGCTGCAGCTGCATTGCAGCTTGCCGAGGTTTTCAAATCATGACTAATGATGACATCCAACTCTTTTAGCTCAAGGACTGGAAGTAGTGGTGGGCCATCAACGGAATACTGGAAACAATTGCTATGACCAATGTGCATTATTGCACTTTGTTGGGATTGATTTCCAAGCACCAACGTTTGAACTAGCCTACTAGTTCATCTAAATCCGCCTGAAGTGCAAACCCATCTGCATCACTGCGTATGGCTCTCCAAATCTTTACATCATCGGCAAATAACAGTACCGAAGAGTTGAGCATATTTGGCAATTCGTTGATAGATAACAAGAAAAGTAGTGGACCTAGGATTGTTCCTTGAGGAACTCTTCATCACAGGTTTCCACCGGAATAGTGTGCCACTTACCCTCACTCTTTGCTTTCTATCGTATAAAAAGTCCTTAATCCAGGCTTGCAGTGAAGTACCAAACCCGTAGGAGGAGAGCTTTCCTAGTAGTTTCATATGCGACACTCTGTCGAATGCCTTACTGAAGTCTATAAACACAGCATCTATTGGCAACTTGCAGTCACGGGCTGCAACCCATTCCTTCCTTGCAGTAAGGAGGTCAGTTAGACGGAAGTGCCAGTACGAAAACCATGTTGCTGTGGTGCCAAAAATTGCCTGATTCCACTTGTTTAAGTAGCCTGTCACGAATTTTTTTTCTAAAATCTTAACAACTATGCTAGTTAGACTCACAGGACGATAGTTAGACATCAAATGGCGACTACCGGTCTTAAAAACTGGACCTATTATGGCATCTTTCCAGTCTCTAGGGCGATGAGTCTGAGTTAGGGACGTGTTGAAAAGATCCATGACTGGCTCAGCAATAATGTCTGCTAGCGAGGATAGAAGTCTTGGATGCAACTCATCGGGACCTGGGGATTTTCCGGGTTTAAGGTTAATGAGCAACTGTAAGACTCTTTCCTTTGTTGTGAGCACTGTATCTATTGGTGAAACAGTGCTGACACCACTATCTAGCACTTCATCGTCATGATCTACAGAGAAAACTTCACTAAAGTAATCAGAGAGACACTCAGCTTTGGACAGATCAGATTCCTCCAGACTATCAGACTTCTCATCCATCGCCAGGGAGGGGATTCCGCCTTTTCTTTTAGTCTCCCTTCTGACGAATGCGAACAGTCTTTTAGGACAATTTTGGCATTCCCTCACAAGCTGCTTCTCGTAGAACATTTGAGACCGTGTAATCAAAGTCTCGCAGAGATTAATGACTTTACAGTACTCAGTCTTAAATGTTTGCAGTCTAGTTTCTAGAAACAAGTACCATAAACGTTTCCTCCGCCTTAACAGTCTCTTAATGTCTTTATTAAACCACGGAGGGCGATGTGAGGATCGTCGTGGAGTCGAACATGGAATAAATGGCGTCGTTACCTCTTCAAATAGAGCTCTAAACCTATTCCATACATTCTCAATTGATGAGTCCTTGTCGCCGGTCCAATCCTCATTGACTGCGCAATCCCTTTTACTTGAAATGTCCGCCCCTCATACTTAACGTCTAGGGGAGGCAGTGTCATAATCAAACTCATTAGTCCGAAAACCAAAAGTTGGTACTAGTTGGTCGCTGTTAGCTAATGGAGGGAAGTGTCGTAGATCCAGGATGTCTTCACATTGATGGGTTCAAACTAAATGTAATAACGATGGCTTGTGTTCAAAATCGTAACGTGTTGAACATGTTACGTTTTGAACTAAAGCAGATTCTAAGACTGTCAAAAGTAAGTCATTTTCGAAGGAACCACCTGGTGGTGAGACTTTCAGCTCCATCCAGTTTATGTGTGGAGCATTCAGATCCCCAACTATTAGGCATCTGTTACTTCTACTCCAGTTACGTATATGGGTTAGTACGAAGTCATTTGCAAGGCAGGATGGACTACGGTAAATGACCCTGATGGTAGAGAAACCTTACCTTGACTTCAGCTCGGAACTGGCCACTTCACCGGTCCCTCATTCGTGTGCATCGGACGTGACTACCCGTATGTGGACGTCATCCCAGACACAGAGTAGTATGCCGCCACCTTTGTGGCCCACAACCCTGTGTGTTCTTACACTTCAATATTCTGTGATGAGTGGTGTAAAATCCAAATCCTTTATTAGCCAGGTTCCAGTAAGGGCTGCTATGTCAGGACCCAGTTCGCAGATTAGAGTCTCGAGGTCTATCGTTTAACTTCTTACATTGCGGACATTAGTGTAGATCACTGTCGTAAAAGTTCCATGATCCACCCACACATGTTTTAGAAGCATTTGCTTCCAAGACCTCACAACCAAAGAACCCAGCATTGTAAGATCGTTTTCCACATTGATTTGTCGAGCTTTGAGCTCGGCAACAGCTTCTCTTCTTTTATGCGGTGCTCGAGAGGCCAGTCAGGTCGAATGTGAACATCTGAATTTCGTAGTTTAAATGCGTTACTCTACAGTACATCCACTCCTCCCTTGTGCCTAAAATAACCTTTAAAATTCACCTTTCACCAGGTTCTCCGTCCGTCTTCTTACCTAGCCTTTGGAGACGTGCATGCCTGTAGATTTTTGGGTGGAATGCGTCTGATGGCCGGCTTGACTAACTCCAGGTTATGGCCGTGACGTATTGGAGGATCTTTATCTGATGATTCTTCAACATTCCAGAAGATCACACTGGGCGTTGGAGTGGAATACTTGAGCCGTGTGTTGACGGCCTTCGAAACCTTCTCAGTTCGTATCATAAGCTTAATAGCTTCAGTGATTACCTTTGACGGTTTCTTCAAGTGCTTTCTTGGAGAAATCCTTGTGGGTGCGTCAACCACCTTTACAGTCTACGCTGCTACCAGAGATGCAGTCATTTTGGTGAACCCCAGGCATTATAGTTGGTGTACTATTTGCCCTCGGTTTTCCTCTGAGTCGAGTACGCTTCAGAAGTGGTGTAATCTCACCAATTGGATCACTAACTTCCATTGGTCCATTAAGAGATCTTGTGTCAGATGTGTTAACGGTAACACTTGCGGTGTTATCGTCCGATGCCGCATTGGAATGACAGCTATCATTTCCACGTGGCTGTTTTTGACCAGTAACATTCCGACAGTTTCTCGGACTAAGGCTGACGATGGCTTGCAGCAGAAATCACATAATCAGGGAGTAGCTGGTTTGCTGCAACGCTTGCAGACGGTTGGTGTCAGTCAGGTACAAGCTTTGTGGAACCAACATCCATATGCATCACACTGCATACCATGATCAGCTGGAAGTTTAAAGCTGCGGTGTTCACAAACATGATTGTTGCTTACTATGTTATTCACAAATCTTTTTTCGCTAGTACCGTGTACTAAGTCATGTATTCGGTCAAGATTTTGACACAAGGACTAAAGTTGTGACAACACAAAGACCAGAATTAGGCCTCAAAAAGTGAATAAACTTCAAACACTGACTCAAGTAATTCAAGCCAAGGTTTGTAAGAAAGTCTTTGATATGGATTACACAACAAAAGCAAAAATGTCAAAAACGTTGTAAAGTTCACTTTCTGTTTTCAAGCGCGCATACAAAGAAATCAACTGTCTTGCATTAGCTCATGGAAAGATAGTGGACACTTAGCCTAACTGACCTACCATTACAAGTTCCGTCTGCTTGCACTATCGATATTGGATCTTTTTATGTGAGAGGTGTGACCGATATCTAACCCGCTTTATTTGGTTGAAACGTTACATTATGCCCAAGGACGCTAGTAATAATGTAGAACAACAATCTGTAACTAGTTTTATATTTAGGATAAAGTTTTCTTTTTAGTCCGCTGAGTTTTTTTCTCATGATGGTATTTTCACTCTGGAACAGGCCCAGTGGATAAGGTACATATCTCCTGTGGATTTGAAATATTTCTATTAAGGGTCACTAACTCGTTAACGAACCTACAGGTTTGCAACAGCTACTTAGTTGGCGCCACCGCAAAAAACACCCTGCTAAGGACATCTACTGTTCCTCCGGCTAACGTATCTGGTTTGTTCTGTGTTTAATTTTTTGCGTAAAAACATGTTATATTTGTACGTTTGTCTGTAGAGTACAGCAGCGTATTTCTGTAGTCCCATGGATGCTTAATTACATTTAAGGACGTATGTATATGAACACGAGTAGTCAGGTTTTCCGAGGAAAAATGTGCATGTCCTTCGAAGAACGCGGGAGTAAAAATTTCGGGGAAATGTTGCGAAATCGCGCGTTTTAGAATTACTTTCGTAGTCGCGTGATTCTGACTTGTTGTATTGAGTTTATTGACTAAGTTTGTGATGCGTATCGCTTCCCCTAATTCTTTTTTATGTGTTCGTAAACAAGAGGATTGTGGTAGACTATTATATTCTTTCGCTTAGGGGATGAGTATTTTAATGCTGTTGGTATTTGTTAGGTTACTGCCTGAATCATCGCTTTAAGAAACTCAAGTCATGGGATGTTGTTCATTTACTTTCATAGTATCTTTCGAAGTTATATTTGAGTTACTTTTCAAGCATGAAAATGAGACAGAGGCTCTTTAATCTGAAATATTCCTACGTCGTTTCCCCTTGATCGATCACTCTACACCATTTCTGCATCTTCTTTTGAACGGTAATCCCTCTGAATAGTCTTTACCATTTAATTCCACCCCTTTCTATTTTTTATGAGTGGGGGATATTTGTAACAAAATAACAGCATGTTAATTATTACATGAATAAATGACGTTTTTGTTCGGAAGTCCATCTGGTCAGTGACATCGTTATCTATTTATTCGGGTTTCTTGCATATTCAAGCGTTCATTACAATTCATGCATATATTATGAAGTGTACTTCCTGCAGTTTTTCCCTTTTTATTTTATGATTAAACTTTTTTGATAGAACCTTAAGACTTACGGTATTATCTTTGTTTTTTAAACAGAAATTGAAATTAGCCGTCAGTCAGATGATCGCGTTCATAATATTTTTTTGGATCCTATGGGCTGGCATACTATAATCAGTATGCAGTCTGGTATGAACTTTTACATCAATAGAAGTATGAAGAAGGTTCGTCCATTGAATAAAGCGAAGGTATGTCTGTGGGTTACTCTTAACCTGGTAAATGTTCATCTCTTTGACCACTGAAAATGGAAATATAGGAATATAAGATCCGCACAAAACTGAATGCACTGAACAATTGAGATATCACTCTAATTATCTTAGTATTTGTACTTTCCAGTGAATGTAGAACAAAACAAGATTGTTTGTTTGGGATACCTATAAATTGATTAAGACAACACTTATCACAAATATTTTTACACTGATTTCCCTCCCGGTTGGTTGTATGATATAACTGGTTCTCCTATTACACATAGCTGCTTGTCTGAAGTTGGTTTTCTTTTTTTCAACATGTTGTAGCACGACCTTTTGTGATTGATTTCATTTTCGTGTGACAATAACTTCTGGTAGATGTGGGGCGATAATGAAGTATGATGACCCCAGTGTAATCTAATGACCAGCTTCTCAAAATGCATCAATAAAAGTTGTGCGTAACTTTGGTAGAGTAGTGTTAGAAATAGTTTTCCCAATTGGTTGTTTCGTCACTTTGGAGGTAAATAGGCAACCCTGGAGGAAACTGTGCTGTATAGTAGGAAGCATGCTTACGTAATATCAATTCTCTGTTCTTACAATGCCACAAAACATCAGTAATTTACTTCTCTACCTTATTCGGATTTCACTAACATTACGTTTATGCTGGAAGTGTTGTTAATATCCTAGAAGCCACCCCAAAAATATCAAAGCTCAAAGTCTTAGCATTAGATTCATACTGTTCCTGGAAGTTGAGAGGCAAGTAGTAAGCTTTCAGCTAAGATCATTCGACAAAATGTTTGAGTTTAACAGAGGTACTCCGAAACCGGGAGGTAGGAACTAAATCAGTTATGTAATGTTCTGTTTTTCAAGGAGCTTTGAAGAAAGTTTGTTGGTGCTGTATGTTGATTAATAGTTGATCCGATTTGTGGGATAAGGAATACATTAAAAAACCTAGTCAGTGGCTGTAAGATGAGGTGTCAGTCTTAACTCGCGTGTTTCATACATAGAACTAGTGTATTCCGTTGGTGCATTTCTTTGTGACTTGACGTAGAAATTCTTTGGTATTTCCAACAAATAACACGAACGACACTTGTAACTTGCATTCATCTGTAAGAATTTACTAATTCGTCCGCTAAAGTAGATGTTAGATGGATAGAGGCAATCAACAGGAAACCCTGGAACTAGGTTTCGTGCTTTTTGGCACTCGTCAGCCGAGTGTATCTGCAACCTCGATGAAACTGATGTCCTGCCTGAGATTCGAACCTGGTTCACCCAGTGCTGCAATCAAAGACGTTATCACTAAGCCATTCGGCCGTGATTGACCTCCTGTAGGATTGGATTAAGTACACTGATCGGTCACTGGTAACCTATCAATGTTCTTTGCCCGCTGTTAATCGGTTTCATTACTTTTTACACAGTTTCTATACCCTCCATTCTCACTGATTTTTGTATTTTAGGATCATTTATTTGACTCTGTAGCCTGGAATCAGCATAATATAAATGAGTTATCTACACAAGAAATTCTAATTGGTACGAATGATGGATTGATATTTGAGACAGTATTAATATTCAACGAGGATGGCTTTTTTAGTTCAGGGACTGTTGAACAATACTGGATTCAGGTGAGTTGCATATCGTAATCGACTACCATCTATAATTTCCATGCTGATTACTCAGCGTGGTGACGAGTAGTAAACTATTTAAGGGCACTAACTGCCAATTTCATCGGTAGTTGGATTTCTCCTATGAAACGGTTCACCAAATGTTTTGTGTCATGGAAATAAGACAGTTGGTCGAGGTATACAAGCATTTGTCACTTGTAGTGGTGGAGTGCTACCTTGATATCCATCAAAGCGAGTTTATAGACAAGCAACGTGAATGGGATATTATCATTCGATTACCGTTAGACTAAAAATGTTGTCAATATGTGGTGATGAAACCACCTCATGGTGAAAAGCGTTGCTTTGTTGCATTGTTAGTTAAGTATGGGAGATGGTCGGTCGATAAGGTTGCTAAGCCGGCTGGACTGAAGTGATAAAAACATGAACTTTCGATACAAATCAAGCATCTTGAGAACCTGTGCTACAGTATAGACGGTATACGCCTTACAAATATCATTGCAATTTTGTTGAGTTCTTACTGCTGAGTTGTATTAATTTATGGCAACTTATATTGTGATATATTTCTGTGCTGTCATTGCTTTCTGGACCTGAAAGTATAACAGCTTATATCAGAGAAAAAGAGACATTTAGATCGCATAAAGTAATTCAATGAAAAAGGTTTTCTCTTCGACGGGTCATTTTTAGTATCTCCACAATTGTAAAAACAAACACTTAAGTTTATTATTGGCTTCTGGGTCAATACTAGGTTATCAAAAGAAATTTATAGCAGGAAATGGTGAATTGTCTTTGGAGTTAAAAAAAGATTACGTAACCGTAGGTCTTTAAGAAAATATGCGCTTGATTACGGTGATGGCTGTTCAATAGCTCCTACCTTGATATGGTAGTTGGGCTTGGATACCACAATGATCCAACAAGCTACGCTCGTAGAATGCTTGTTCCCTCGAGGTCCTACCATGCCAAAAAGTCTTTTGGATAATGGTAAGATAAAAGCAGTTACTGTTGTAGTGTAAACTACTACGCTATAATGGGAGTCTGAGGGTGAAGTCATATTGCTAACTGAATAGGGTGTGGCAGCAGTAAGGTGTTTCTCTTAAATGTTCAGCAGTGCCATTCTGATGCTGCCTTCCCTACGGCAAGGCGAGTAGGGGGTTAGAAAAGGTCGGCCCTCAAAATAGCACAATCCTCCGTGCCCCTTGATCCTCCGGTTCCAGCGATATGGGTTCTCTGTATCCGGCGATAGAACAGCTAAATCTCAAAGCAAAAATCCTTAAAAGGGTGTATGTGACAGGCCATTCGCTCTGCGGTCACAATTTTTTCTGTGAATAGCTGTCAATTATGCTACGGAAAGCAAAACGTTCAGACATAGTCATACCAACAGGCAACTTCAACCCTCAGTAAGAAAGGCGATATAATCGGAAAGGGTGTCTTGGAGTTATCTACGGAATCCCATGACGACGAACCGACAACAGTGGTCATCTGTTACAATTTTGTTCCGAGAAGCACTTATTTCTAGTCATCACTAATTTTAAGTATAAGGAGAATGTTGTCCAACATGGCATCCACCAACATCATACCAACAATGGATACAGATAGATCATATAGCTGTAAGTCATCGTTAGAGAGGATCGGTGGGAGATCACTGTTGTTTCTCGAGTGTCTTTATGGACTCTGCTCACGCGTTAGTACGAGCACCTGTATATCTTCACTTTATTAGTTAGAGAAAACAGGTGGCAGTGAAGCTGGTTTATGCTCGATTGGAAGATGATAACGTGAAGTACGTATTTAAGGAGGACATAGATAAGCATCCGTCTGAACGTGACAGCAATCCTTATCCTGAGGAAACATGGGGTGATATTAAGTTTGCTGTAGATACAACAGTAGAGACAGTTGGTGACCTACACCCAAATATTAGCAAGCATCATTGGATTACTGCAATATCTGAACTGATCGATGCGAGAAGACTGATTCCAGCACTCTTTGATCACAGTGAAGAGCGAAAGCAGCTAAAACACAAATTGACTAAGAGCATTCTCAACCACTTTAAATAGCATAAGCATCATCAACATAGGACCAGGCATTATTGCGTAACGGTCCGAGTTGCCACACCTAGTATCAGTACATCAAGTAAAAAGGCAGTGAGGCGCAAGATGAAGATAAGAAAATTCAGTCAGAAGAAATATAAAGTACGAGAAGGAAGAAAGGAATAGTGACAAGGTGGTGAGATTCGGTGTAGCATAGTTAAGATGATAATGTGTGTATACATGTGCGCCACTAACTTCGGTTCTGAGCCATATCACCTAGAGCCTCCAACCACTGGTTCCTCTTATCCCCCACATGACTCAAACTAACAATCAGAGACTTAATACATTGATGCCATATTTTAGTGTAGCCACCTCGAGCCATTTCCCAGCCTGGACCCACTTCGGCCAACATTGTGTGACGAGGCAGACGGTGACTAGGCATACGTAGTACGTGTCCCAGCCAGCCATCTCAGTCGATGAAGGTTCACAACCTAGTCGACTGACTTATCTCTTCTCCCTAAACTCCACACCTGACTTCTGCGTTACTTATGTGGTGACACCACGGAATACGGCCTATACTACGAAGACAACGGTGGTCAAACATCTGAAGCCTTCTTATATCTTCCACTTTCAATGGCCATGTTTCACAGTCATACAGTAGAAGAGAGCGGACTGCTGTGCAGTACATGCTACACTTAGTAGACAATCGGATATCACGGCGGCGCCACAGGTGGTGTAAGTTGTCAAAAGCCAACCGAGCCCTTTGTATCCGTGCAGAGATTTCATCTGCCAGTGATCTAGCCACCAGGTGAGGGTTGATCCCACTTCCTAGGTAAGTGAAGTGGTCAACACACTCAATCACTACACTCTGTATTGTTAGTTGTGGCACCGTTGAAGACCAATCCTGGAGCAAACATTTGCATTTGGGTGGTGAAAATCGCATCCCAAACATTCTCAAATTGACACTCAATGTGTTCGGAAGACTCTACACCTTGTCAGCATGTACACTTAACAGGACTATGTCATCTGCATATTCTAGGTCTAACGATAATTCTCCTGTGGTTAGGTCAACGTCTCTGTAATGAGGGGACGAGAGGGAGACCTCCATGAGAATATCTATGGTAAAATTGAATAAGAATGGAGATAGTGAGCATCCTTGACGGACACCACTTGATGAGTATAGCTCCCTGGACAAGTCGCCATAGGCTCTAACATGCTCACAAGTGTTCGAGTAGAGAGCCTTGCCTTCAATAAGGTGATGTACTTACTAGGCATGCCTTTCAGTGGGAGACATTGCCATAAGACTTCTCTATCAACGGGGTCTTCCCAAGCCTTGGGATAAAATATCCACGAATAAAAATCAAAACTCACTGTTATCCGCAAACGATCTTCTTGATTGTATAGTCTTCGGTTATTCTGTAAATGAAGTTCTCTGTTTGATGGCTTTTTTAAATCTCAGTGAAGATATCTTTTATGGCAATTTCATTCTCCATAGTTGTACAATTGCAATTTATACGTCTTTTCTCTATACTCAATGGAGTCAAATGCTTCAGCCTTCATGTTGAGAAATACAACTATTGTTGGGCGTGGGTAAGCGTGTCTATGTTTCAAGACCTGGCGCAGTATGAATAGCGGTGGATGCCGAAAGCGAGAGAGGTGGAGGTATAAACATTATTTAGGTTTAATAAGGATAATGGAAAGAAGAAAATGATAGTGAGTGAAACCATCACTGAAAGAGATGGAATGCTGATAATCTCCCAATACAGTTAGCTGGGACATTGGGTCGAACACCGAACCTCAGTTTAACTGGCCCTCAGCCACTATTCAGTTGCCCAACATTCAGCCGAACCGAACTTGAATGGGACACAGATATCTGTCCTCTGACTATGATCGTAGTTGGGATTGCTGTTTCTAACGTGAAACATTGCGAAGCAGCAGGACCTGACTATTTACCACCTGAAGTTTCCGAGGATGGAGGTAGGAAATTACGGAGTAGACTGACGGAGGTACTATGAAGGGTATGGTCATCATAGGTAATACCGTCGGACGGATCTTCACTAATCATTCCAGTGTATAGGTAGAAAACGAACTCCTTTTACGACAACCATAGGGAAATCAGTTTGACTGATGTTGTATCCAAGTTCGTGGGGTCCATATTTATCCCACACCTAAGTTAAACTCGACAACAACAAACTCAGGAAAACCAAACGGGTTTCGAACCTGGGCGACGGTGCATCGATCAAATTTTCACCCTTCATCAAGTCATTTGAAACAGACAACTCACTGGCGGTCAACACTCACCATGTTTCTTGATTTGAATGTGGCGCCCGACTGTATCGACCGTGAGATGTTGTGGTTGTGGCAGACTGTGAAAGAGTATCGGAAACTAGATAACGCTAATCAAAGCTTTTCACTCGAACTCACGCAGTCGTGTAAGGGTGTGTAAGGAGTAGTAATGTAAAGTGCAGATAATTTATGATGTCCTCCAGAGATGCTCGCCATCGCTGTTACTGCCTAATTTCGTTACAGACATATTAATGCACACAACTTTGGGTACCTTCGAATTGACAGGGGTTGAGCTACTCTATGAAAATTATTTGTTTGGTTCAGAGCATGGTGACATTTTCCTGTTAGTTGAAGACAATATCAGAATGCAGACTCATCGAAACGCCTTGAGTAGGAATTTGAGTGTATTTGGGATAGGTTTTGCACCAGTCAACTATAAGATGACGCTTCGGAATCGGTCTTCAACTACTCCCTGTTTAAGGATAGGGATTGAAGTAGTGGAATTTGTTAACCATTTCATTTATTTGTAGATTAGCAACAACCCAGATACGATGGTTCCTGATGAATTCTCAACTGGAATACCAAAGGCCTGGTCGGCATTTGCCAACTTACATCAACTCTGGTGCCGGTGAGTTATTCCGCTGTCAGGTAAAAGACGAGTATGCTGGGCTGTAGTTCACTCTGTCTTTTTCTATGTATGAGAGATGGCCGTCGAAAGATGATGATATAAGTAGACAACAGGTTTCTGATGACAGATTTCTTCGCAGCATTGCTCACGTGTGGTGGAATCACTGTGTGTGCAATGTTGATATTTGGCAAGAAGTAATAGGCAAGTAAGGCAACTCAGCGAATGAGGTTGTGGACCTTGGGTGGTTGAGATGGCTCGGACGTGTGTCTCGCCTTCTGATTTGCTGCTATGGGCGATGTCTTGTCATCTAGGTTAGGGTGTGGAAGAAGTTGCGCGTGACCAGACTAGGACATGGCGCCAGTTCAGAAAGTTTTTGGCTGTCGGTCTAAGCCATTTATGCTGGTGTATTCCTCGATGTGATCGGAATCACTGGTGAGATTGCTGAAAACGGGTCACAGTGGCGCAGATATATTTACTCTTTGACGTCTCCTAAAGTTTGAACATTTTCGTTAACTTTTATTTTTCAGATTGTTTCTTGTTCTGTATACTTTTGTCTGCTTTGATGTCAGTCTTTCTTTACGTACTTGCACTGTGCGTGCTGTTTTGATGAATGCCAACTTGGACCGATGCACCTTACTAGGTTCGACATTTTGACATGTCTTTCTGTCTGATCCACTAACTACTACTTTCATCTGTTCTCCTCTTCCGCCTGCTGATGATTTTGAATGATGGTGGCACTATACTGCTGAGTATTTCAGTTACCTGGACTGACGACTATCAGCTTTGGGGTTGTGGTTCTGGATATTACATTGAGTTACTGTCTGTTTTTTTCGAATGCTCTTGTAGTGGCTTCACAGATTATATTTTCTATTATTTAAGGATATTTTTGTTTAACCTTTCCATCACATTTAGATGATTAATTTAGGACATAGCGTAACTGGTATTGAAGTAATTCGCTTTCCAACTGGTTCGACTAATGTATTAGTTGGTGAGCCACAACGGTGTGTGGTATTTGCAACAACACCTAGTCGTATGTACCAGTTCGCTGGCTGGATTAATACCAACGGACCAGCAGCGGGTTCACTTCTGTCTCATCTAGCGTCGAATACTACAATAACTGCCAGTGGTTTATCAGGTGCAACAGTTGCCACTTCTGGTCATCGATCTAGTTTGGTAAATGAGTATACTCAACAGGCTGTAGGTGCACAGAATACTGCAATATTTCCCAACGTAACTGGACTTTTCCATGGTGTATTCAATTCGGATGATAAATTGCCAGCAGGTATGCTTTGCGCTCAAAAAACGTGTTTTCTTTCGTGATGTTTCTTAATTTTTGCCAAACCAAGTGGTTAACATGTTCGACTGTGAATGTGACGATAGAATGCTGTACTTTAACCACAAAAAGTATCGAGCGAATTTATCTTCAACTGTTCACTGTCACTTGTTCCTTACTTTTAACTACTTTTTATTTAGGTT
Organism: Heterobilharzia americana; assembly: GCA_944470555.2. Classification (NCBI taxonomy): domain Eukaryota; kingdom Metazoa; phylum Platyhelminthes; class Trematoda; order Strigeidida; family Schistosomatidae; genus Heterobilharzia; species Heterobilharzia americana. The sequence goes on from OX104130.1 coordinate 303,572, forward strand.
AGGGTGCATGGTTTTTACTAAGTACAGAAGTGTTTCGACGCCATAACGTTTTCCTTTGGTATGTCCGTATTATTAGGTTCATCAGTGTTTTCTCCTTCATTATAAGCAGAAGATTGAGTATGACGCCGTTAACTGCCTTGCTTCTTGACTTATTTTTGTTTGTGACAAAGTCCTATGAGGAAGAGATCGCCAGGCTGTATTGTCTGGTAACAGGAATATCTCTGTCGACTTTTTAAACTACTCTTGTGTTGAAGAACTTATCATCCTCTAGTTGATTAGATGTCTCAGTCTTATAAACTTCAAAGTACCTTGGATACCTTAATGAAGTATAGATCACTCACAAGGTTTTAGCCATACAAAATTTCAAACACTGTATTGTTAAGCGCAACTTTAACTGGTTATAAACATCTAAGCCTTTCAGAGTTCAAACTGCGTAGTATGTTGACGTTAGACCTTTTTGGAAGCCAAGTGAGGGTGTATGATACTGTCATTAAAGAAAATAAGCACAATACCACCGTCTTCATTAACCCATGATGGAGTAAGGGACCTATCCGATTACATTTATCTGATAGATTAGTAAGTAGCAACAAAACAAGCCCGAGTTAGTTTTCTCACTTCAGGCAGCCTTTGAAGTGACATATGCAGAGTGTTGAGAATCGAAAACACTTTAGTGGTCAGCTAATAGTAATCAGTGTTGTGTTGTCTGTTCTTCACAGTTGATCAGTCTTTTGGATCAAGTTTATGGTTGGGCCGCCGAAGTTAGACGATTTGAAATTGAAATATGCTCCACATGATATTAAATACTTTGATAGAATCAACGTCAAGCTGTAGTAATTGGTTTGTTCTTTTAAGCTCTCAGCAGCTTCGGATTGCATCTTAAGTTCAGTTGTCATTAAGGATTCATACTACTTTGAAGTAATATCATTCTATATGTGGAACATTTACTCAGCTGCTGATTTTATTAGTTGTTGTTTGGTCGGAAGCATAAATGAAACTTTTTTTCACTGATAACCAACTCTTGTATGATAGTTGACTGACAGCACATTTATGTTCTAGATGTTTTGTGTACTTGACTTCAAAAACAGTTCTGAAGTTGGGAACCTTAAGGGTGGTCAGACCAAGACGTTGCTTCAGTTGATTAAATCCTCGACTATTGGTCTGAGTCGTGTGGGTGAGGTGTAGACTACCTGACTGGGGTCCCCAGACTATAGGAATCAGTATTTGAGGAATCTTGGTGATATGGCTGAAAATCGGTCACGATGGCGCAGATGTATTCACTCCTTGATGCCTTCTAAAACTTGAATATTCACACTAATCGGTATCTCTAAATTGTTTATTCTTCCACACAACTTCGTCTACTTTGATGTCACTCTTTTTCTACACACTTGTTCTTTGTGTACTACTGTAAAGTATGGCATTTGTGTGCGAAGTTCTACATTGAATTTTACTGTCTGTCTATCTTTCGAAAGCAGTTTTCAATATGGAGCGGTGAGACGTTGAAAACAGTAGATATATGTCTTTAATGAAGTTTTTTTCTAGCAGTGTACGCAGGTTCTTTTGTTGATATGACATTTCTGTTCACTGATAATCATGATCTTGCAGATGGTGCATCCGAGCTTCAGTCAACGTTTTGTTTAAATAATATGTCTGTCTTTCAGTGTTAGAAAGGAGTGTGAAGCAGATATGCACCTGTAGTAATTGGATTTTCTATTGGTTCTGCAAAACATCTAATTTCATGATATATACAAAATGAAAGGATTCCATTTCATATACTCATCTGAATTCAGTGAGGTTACACGTCGAAGAATTATAACAATGAATAAGTATTGTTGGCTTTAGAACTAGGAAATCAATAAAGTACCAGTCCAACCTTTCATTTACTTCTTACTGATAAACACTGGTGTGTTGTGCATTGGTTTGAAAGCTTAAGTTTCAAACAACTAGTTCCAGGTTCAAAACACACTGCGCCTATTTCACCCTAGGCAACCGATTTGAATCATAAGCTGTCACACAATAATTGTGGTTCGTAACCTAGTACAACCTGTGTCAAGTTACGATTTAACATCGACCAACAAACATTCTCCAAAAGCATCACTAGTTGTAGACCGTTAGATATGTCAGTCAAGTAGAGCTAATCAGAAACATAATCCAACTGTCTGCTGTTATAACATACAAAACACTGTGATTATATTTTTAATAATGATTGTATTTAAACGTAAACTAGATATAATATGAAAACTAAGCTGTGTGCAAGACAAAATAATCTAACAAAACTGTCAAGTCAAAAAGAAAAATTTGATATGACTACGATTCGTTATGATTAGAGTTATAGGGTCAATAATAGGTTAGAATTTGAAATTGGTTACCAATCTATTATGAAGGTTGTGTTCGGTCCCTGGCTGTGTTGTGGGTGCATACCATACCAGAACGAAGCAGCTATCCAGTACTCCTAGGTTTGCAATGGTTCTCCAACTGGTGTTGGCGCGTGATGAACACTACTTCAATCTATTATTTAATTTTATGTTGTATTCATTTTGCTTTTTAGGTTCTAAGGTGACTGAGTTCCCTGGAAGTTTTGGATACAGTGATTTAAAACTCTATTGTAACCCGAGTGATGAACTTCCCAGTAAATTCGCTTGGATGACAGGTTGGTATTGTTATTAACTCTCTGCGACATCTTAATCGATTGTCATGTTAACTTTAAAAGATGGAACAGGTAGTTGATCAGTGCTAAGTAGTTGACTTGAGTTGGTCAGTCAATGCTAACATGATACCTGGTATTGCTGTGTGAAAGCCCAAGTTACCACACAATCATATTAGAGTACAAGACGAAGAAACGGAAAAAATTATCATCAAAAGTTATAGAAAGGCCATAAGAGCAGAAGAAAGGGGGGAAAGATAAATATACGGATTAGGACCAAGTCGTCAACTGGACCTTGAGATTTTTCCTACTTCTGTCAGTTCGTGGTATAATTTGACCATCACTTGGCATCCACTTTACTTCCGGCTGGTTGACCCGACTGGTCACGGCTCCGCATTAGAAATTCGGGAAATCTCATCTTGAAGCAATCATTATTGAGCAGTTGGTAGTAATTGAGTTTGGAGGTTTATCGGTCCGTGATGAACGTCCCCTTAAAATCAATAAATCCTCACAAACATCTAAACTGAATTACCGTCTAGTGTTCACTAGTCACTTTCTTTGAAATGAGATTTCCCGAAGTTCTGATGAGAAATGGTATCCTATCGGGAAAATTAGGTCGGACGTGAGCACAAGTACTCAACAATGGCATTAGATTAAACTGATATGCTTTGGAGATGTTGACGATATTCTTCTTAGATAGTTGGCGGGATTGTTCAAAAGAGTAGGACCGCATTAAAGTTTCTTGTCAGTCTGGATAAAGTCCCTGTACCTGTTATCGTAAGTAGTCTATATGATATGCGCGTAAGTCTGTCACCGGTTGCATCTAAAGTATTGGCTACTGTCGTCATTCGTAGACTTTAGGAATTGGGTAGGAAACAACTCTGACCGATAGCTGCTACCTTGACATAGTGGTCGGGCTCGGATACCACAATAACCCACTGAGCTATACTGATGGAACACCTGTTCCTTCCTACCATATCATAAACTTCTCTTTGATAGTGATAAAAAAAAAGAAGTAACCGTTGTAGTGTAAATTATTATACTATGATGGGGGTTGTTGGATGGTGTATGAGAACAGTAAGGTGCTTCCCTTGGATGACCGGCAGTATCACGCTGTTGCTGCCTTCCCGACGGGAAGGGACGGGGGTTATAATAGGTCGGCTTCAAAGATAGCACACTCCCAGCCATCGCGGCAGGCTGATACCTGCAACAGGGGTTCAATGTCAGGTTCAAAAAAGCAAAACAAAAATGTCAAACTTACCAGAATGCCTTGTGTGACAGGTCTCAAGGAAATGTCTCTTGGGCTCTGCGGTCAAGCATTATCCCTCGTTTTTGAGGTACCTCAAAAAAAAACTAGTTTTCTGGAGTGTAGGGAGCCAGGAAGTGTCAACCGTACGCACGCTTCCATTAGCACACAAGACCCAATGAAACATAACCTATCCTCCTCAGCTGTTTCCTCTTTTTCCTTCTCCTCCTGATACTAATATTAAGCCTATTACACCTTACCCAACCTCCCACCCTGCAACTATTGCCAACGATCAAAGCCATTAGAACCTCATTCCTGGCCTCCAAAGACCCCTCCCACTATCAATTTCATCTAGGGGCTCTCAATGTCCAAACAAATCAGACAGCAAGCACCGTTTACCAAAACTCTGGAATCCCTAGCCATGGATGCATGTTGTGTCTTTGAGACAAGTACACAGGATCCGAGTGTCGTTATCAAACTGACCTCATCAGACCAGTGCAGTGAATCATCAAAAATTCACTTTGCGAGAACCTAGAGATCCTGTTGCTAGCTCTCGTGAACTCGCTGGTTTAGACATAGCATTCAGCTGTGGAGCAGAAAGTATGCTTCTCTACTGGATACCAGCCAGTAGCCAACTATATACCGTTCGTCTGAATAGATTTGTAAGAATCAGGAAGGATAGTGCGACTAAACAGTAACTTTGTAATCTCCACCTACTCACCCATCATTAGTAGTTCGGATGATGCACAGGATGAATTCTATGAGAAGCTGTTAATTTTTCTACAGAAAGCAAAATGTTCAGATGTAGTCAAAATGGGAGGTGACTTTAACGCTCAAGTAGGGCAGCTGAGCTGGGCCAGTGGGAAAGGCATCTAGGGGGTATTTACGGAATCCTATACCAACGAACCGACAACGGTGATCATCTGTTGCAGTTTTGTTCCTGCAACCACGTGTTTCTTATCAGCGCTAATTTCAAGCATGAGCAGAGATAGTGTTTTACATGGCGTCTGCCAAATCCAAACCAACGATGTACACAGATAGATCATATTTCTATAAGCCATCGTTGGAGAGGATTGCTGCTCTTTCTGGAGTACCCATTTGGACTCCGATCACACGTTGGTACGGGCTCGCGTATGTCTGCATCTTACTGGCTGAGAACTCCGAGTAACAGCTAAAAATTGCTCACAGTGGCGCAGATGTATTTACTCTTTGACGTCTTCTAGAGCTTGAACATTCACACTAATCTTTTTCTGCAAATTGTTTATTTTCCCACACAGTTTTGTCTACTTTGATATCAGTCTTTTCCTACCCACCTGTCTTTATACACTTCTGTGAAATGTAGCAAGTTGAAATGACATACTTGTGTGTGAGATTGCACGTTGATCTTATCTATTCGTTTGTCTGGAAGAAGCAAATGTGAGAAGCAAGTCGAATTTCACTTATTTCATGAATGCATTGATTACATTTGAAAATCAACCTTTGAAGGCATCAGCCGTAAAGGTAGAAGTTTTAGCTTACAGTTTTTTTTTCATGCCACTGTGTGGTCAGGAAGAACCTTATTGGACAGTTTCACTATACTGTTGACCAATCAAAATAAGTTTTTCAACTTTTGACTTCGTGGTTTTATATGATTATTAAGACTGTTGTGTATAAATGATGCACTTTTGTCACAGGCTGTTCCTTGTCTTGTGACTTTCGCGGTTCAGTTAGGTATCAAGCCTAAGTGAAAACAGTCGCTGTTCGTGTCCAGTCCAAGTGTCTAGTCGCGTTGACATCGTTCGTCTATTGATTATTATTCATTTCAGGTTGGTATTGATTATGGTCCGATGTCAGTCCGTGATGAATACCGACCTGAAATCAATAAATAAATTCCCACAAACCTCAAAATTATATTATTCACTCGGTCGCTTCAGCACTTTCATGCTCTCTTAGATAACTAAGCTAACTACGTTAAACGTTTTCTTGATGTTAACAGGAAATTCAATTCATTGGGCCGTATTAGGTCCTAGGATTCTCCGCTATGGACATGTTTCCCTGAGTTTATCAGCGTCATAAAAGCCTTGTGTATCCATTCACTTGTGTGGATAGTTTCAACCTGCGGTTGACGTTAACTGTGGTTTCATCTTTCCTGTTGAACTTTCTCACTAATGACATTCTACGGTTAACTGTGAAATACATATATACTAGGGGTTTGGGTGTCACCCTGAGGAAATATTTACACTTCAAGCATATGATCAGTATGATCTTACTGTGCGAAAACATAAAATTGACACAAACTGTAGCTAATCAGTTTGTCGTTAATGTTCATTAATATAGTGCCCTTTACATTGTAGAAATATGGAGTACTTTTAATAGATCAGCAGTAGTGTGGAAATGTGCTCCTTGTTGTGAGTATACACCATATAAAATCTCTGAAGCCAGATGGGCTTTGAAGGTCATTATTCTATTGCGGGAATTCACTTCAATGGAGTCTTGGAAGTTTGGTTGCATACTACTTATGCCATCTAGAAAAGTATCATGTGAAACATTGCTTTCATATTTTAGACCTGCCTGTATTAATGCTGAAAGTGAACAATTTATTAGTTGGTATTGTGGAATAAAGTCTTAGGAGATGATTTGCAACCAGTGGGTCACTGGGTCGAACACCGCTTCACCTACGGAGGTTTAGGCAGCCAGGTATTAGCATCATTAGCCCTCACATATTAGGTGTGGCCTAACTGCATAAATGAGTACAAAGTTACTGAGTGCATTTCGATTGCTAATGTCAAGCCGAAACACTCCAATAATAGTTAGGAGTTACGCCATGCAATGGGTTATTGTCGTTATATAATACTGTTATTCCTTATTATATGCACAGTATTTGTTTCACTCAATTCACCCTGTGCTTACCAATGTCAACCCCTTAGGTCCTGGTGTCTACTTCGGTCATATAAAAACGGAACAGCTAAGTATGCCACCATTTACAAAACTCTCAGCAAATGAACAATCTTCTGATATGAAGTTATTTCCAAGTGAGATTGCATCTTCTACTACTATTGAGGATTCAGATGATCCAAATCGACTGAAAGATGTATTCTCTGGTCGTGGTGTCAATCTAACTAGGAATACAAAGCTTATCCCCTACCCAATTATTCATATGCTTGAACGACCTGGTGTACCTTTAGGCATCTGTATGACAGAATTTCATCTAATCATCGTATATATGGATCGCGTAAAAGCTGTCAACACTTTGGATGGTCGAGCAGTTTACTCTATGCCTTTAAGTAATATGATTGGTAGTGAAAGAGCTCTGGGTGTATCACGTGATGCAAGCTGTAATCGTATCTGGATATTCAGTAATAATCATTTAGCCCAGTTGAAAATCAAAAATGAATTGTGTAGAATTTGGCAAATCTACTTGGATCGTTTGCAGTTTGATGAAGCTCGTCAATTTTGTAAGGTGAATTGTTGTTTTCTTCTCTATTTGGTTGATGACATAGTCGTAAAAACTATTCATATTTATGTACACATTTCAGGATTCTAGCTTAATATCATTAATCTGCCAATTTGAAGTGAAGCAATGACTCCATTTCTATGGTTAAAGTGTTTCAGTTACCTTTTATAATTCAGTTACTCTCTGGGTTTACGGGCCATATCCACTCAAGAATTTGAAGAGATACCAAATGGTAGCTGGTACCCTTTGCGTTATTTGGGCTGTAGGAATTCAATCCAACTGACTTTCTCTTGGGTTGAGGATGAGCATTCTATGGCCTAAGTGTTTTTTGTGTATTACACTCACCACAGTTAGTGGTACAAATTTGTGTCCCTATGGTGCAATCCAAGTAAAGATACTTGCGATGAGTTTTCACTGTCCAGACAGATATGCAGTGCAAGTTAGGTGCTCTGACTGCTTATTGTTGTTTCGTGACTTTGACCAATACTATAATTATGTTGGTTATGTTGTTACTTGTATTATCCTGTTGTTGATTGGACCGGATCGATCGGTCTGTATTGGTGAATGGGCTCCTTCGCGGGTACTTCGATTTTTGCCTGTCGTTTCACTTTTGTGTTAATGATGAACAGAGGCTAGCAGTGGAATCTATGACGTGCGTTTCGTCCTATTTGGGACTCGTCAGCTGAGTGTACCTACAGCTCAGTGAGTGATGGTGTTCCCACTGAGACTCGGACCAGTAGCGATCATTTCAAATGCCAGGGCGTTCGTTATTCACCAAGCCACTGGGTCTTGGTTATCATTAAAGTACGATCGAGTCTATGCACTGACAGTATCCGGCATATTGCCATGTTAGCTTAATCCAGCATTCTAGATTTAAAAATATTACAATCAATGAAGAGATTAATTAAAATTACGCTTAAAATCACTCATTTCACATCTCATCTCAACAGATTAATGACCATTAATATCATCCACTCTACATGAAGCTGACTTGGCAACATAGCGGATACCGGTGGAAGAGTCTATGTCATTTTAACTATGTTAGGGTGGATAAAGGTGATTTAATACTGTGTTTGAGGTTGATGGAAGTTTGTTCAGACTGTGTAAAATATACTTATGCATTTAGAATACTTGTTCTCCCTTCTCCATTCCTGAGTTCTAGTGCTAGTGAGCACTAAGTACGAATTCATTTGATTCATAATGCGATTCTGAGAACAACGCAGTACCAATGAAATTCATGTTAATCATTATCAAAATACGTCTCAAGTAATCAGTTCATTTTTCGTGTAGAATTACTTTGACGTTAAACGCTTCCATTTATAATTACAGTATTGGCTATCTATTTTATAAGACCTTCCTTGTCAGTAGCTATGATTCATGAAGGCAAACATACCATACTGCTCTAGATCGTTGATTATTTTAGTTTGTAAAAAAAGAAAGTCTTCTAGCCAGTGGTAACCAAAGTGGAACCTGATTATGTTTGGCGTGCGTTTCTCACCTGTCAAATGCTAAATAATTCTTCAGTGCTGTTTTGGAGCTACTCCCTGTTTAAGGATAAGGAGTGAATAAATAGAATGCGTTAGCCACTTCATGTGCTTCAGGAGTCGGATTAACCTTAATGCTCTGATTCTCATCTCTAGCGCCGGTGAGATATTTGACTACATGTTTTAAAGGACAAGTATATTGCGCTGCGGTCCTTTCTGTCGTGTTATACGACTGTGAGATTTGATCGATGAAAAAAGATGATGTGAAGAGATTACAGGTTTTTTATCACAGATTTTTTTGCATTATGATTCACGTATGTCGGAATCACCACGTAAGTAATGCCGAGGTTATGAGAAGGGTACTGAGCAAGGAATTCAAGTCACTGGATGAGCTTGTAAACCTTGACCGACTTGGAAGGCTTTGATATGTCTTCCGCTTGCCGAGTCACCTCCTACCTCAAGACGGAATATTAAGTGAAGTAGCCAGGCCAGGACGTGGCAATAATCCATAAGTTCTCTGACTGCTAGTGTAGGAAGGTGTAAACCGCCTGGCTAGAATTCTTGAGCTGTCCAGTATCAGTGGTTAGAAAGCATTCGTGATATAACCTTAGATCGGTCACAGTGACGCAGATCTTCGACTCCTTTTTATGCCCCGGATTTTATATACTTACACTAACCTTCATCTAATCATTCTCTGTCTCATTTCATATACTTTTCCCCACTTTTATTTTGCATCCACCGTTTCTATGCATACTTCTGTGAAGTGTAACAAATTGAATTGGTGCATTTCTGTATGGGGTTCTACATGGGCCTATCTGTCTACCACAAAATGATTTTTTTCTTTTTAGAAATCCTGTGAGACATGCACAAGATGTAAGTATGAGTGAAGTTCAAGACACTGATGTAACCACTGTAACATCGTATGGGGCACGTTGTTATACAAGGCGAATGTTTCAGTGGTTGTAAACCGTCTTCATTCTTCTAATTTTACTGCTTTTTACTTATTTATAATAGGATTCAAACCAGCTAGATACAATAAACATTCGAGAAGCGGAATATAACTTTGACAATGGAAAGTGAGTATCAATTAATAAGTTATCAATAGTTGTTTGTTTATCTGGATCTCTTATTTTTCATTTGATGCTTTATTATCATTACTAGTAATTAATCTCGGAAATCCTGGTTGTTTCTGATGCAAAAGTTACCTTATTGCCTACAGTCATTAGTTAACTGTACTTGTTTACCGCCAAGGGTACTTATGTTCATGACCACTTGTATTGAATATGAAATACTCTGACAGTTTTTCAATGATATCAGAACTTTGGTACTGCCTCTTCATCGTTATGTCACTCACCAGACTGGGTAATTTAATCCAGTACTTTATGAAGAAGTGAAGGATTTTTAATCTGTTGAAGTTTTGAGTGAACATATTTACCAACCTAGTCCACATATCACTATATAATATAATATTGGGACATTTTAGTGTTTTTCTTTCCTCATTAGTTTTCCTGTTGATTCTCGAATACTCTTATATCATCATGAGCTTTTAGAACTTCCTCGTAGAATATTTTCTTGTGACTAAGACCCAAATATGTATACCTTTCAGCTGACGGAGACGTTTACGTAATTAGATTCTTACTCAAACGTATGTCTATTTAGGCTACCATTTTGTGCTCATATCTATGTACTTATGAACTTCAATCCAGATGATAAAATTGAGTACGTGTTGTCTAGGTTATTTTCATCTTATTGAAAAAACCTATTGATCTAGATCGTTAATGTATACTCCTACACTTTTATCGTCATCAATTAACTGAGTGTGTTTGAAACCTCTGCACTAAAATTAGTGATTGATAGTTAATTATCCATCTATAACGTTCGATTTTGTATGAGTAAGCTCAGCCTTTTCCTAATAGTAAAGATTTTCCAAGGATCTAGTTTCAATTATGATTGATGGATAATGGCTAGCAGTGGAATCCAGGATGCGCTTCTCGCCGTATTTGTGACCCATCAGCTGGATGTACCTGCCTCCCAGTTGTTTGTACAGAGTCGAATCCGGGGCCGATCGCTTCAAATGCCAGAGCGTTATTCATTAGACCACCGAGTCACGACAGCCATTTCTTGTTTGAGAGACGGGTATAGTTTTTATGTTCATTGAATAGAATTTATCGGCCACTGTTGGCATATGGTCTCCTGTGTGGATTGCTCGATATTGGCAGCAGTTCCAAATTTTATACTAATCATAGATAGTGGTTAGCGCTTCTTGGATTCCACTGCTAGCCACTATCTATCATTAATATCATATTTGTAAGTATCGGCAATATCGAGATATTCACGCAGGAGCTCAGACGCCAATAGTGTCCGGTCATTTCGATCCAATCAACGGAGATGAATAAATTATAACGTCAAAGTCTAATTTCAGTTGTTTTGGAATATAAATCAGCCATTTGGGGAGTTTAGAATAAGAAGATAACTTCCGATTTACAACTGGTACCTCTAAATGTCGTCTATAGACGCCTAATTTTTACTAATATTAGTGTTTTCATTACATTATCTGGTTATCCTCTTCACAGTCATGGTAAAACTCGTGTTGTGCAACCGTCTTTCGCTTAATGTCGCTGTGATATTGAAGAGTGTTCTAAGTTCTTACTCTGTGAGCTATCTTATATGCAAGTAGTACACGTGACTGTTATTAGTGAAGGTTTACTTTTTGTTCCGTGATCACGATTAAATTAAAACGTTTGTAAGTAACAATTCGAAACACTTTAAATTACTCGAAATGCTCATGTGAACACTGACTATTTTCTTTCAGTAGCTTATACTTCATTGTACTGCTAAAACTTCAAAAGACAAAGGCTAACTTGTGACTATGAGACAGAAATAAATTATTCTATTTTTCTTAGTTTGCTGAATGGTTAATCTTTCCGGTAAAGTCATTCTGACCACATAGTAGCATAGACAAATAGTGAATTTCAAAACCTTGTACCTCATTAGCCACTGACTTTCTCTTCTGGTCAGTACAAAGCTCATTTTCATTTTTTTGAGAATAGGGATGTCGGTTTATTCTATTGCTTTTCACAACTTTCCAGATAGATAGTACTTACAGATCATCGTAGATTGATGGGATCTTGTAAGTTAACGTAGAATTGTTTTTACAAATTTCGAATGTGTTGAAAATAATGACTATGGGATACTTGTTATCTGACTTAGGGTTATAGGTCAAAGAGACAGACTGTGTGAAATGGCGGTTCTTCATCGAATTCATTCATTCAAAGGTATTCTGAGCGGACTCTGCGATTTTTTATCACATGACAGTATGCTGATAAAAAAGTTTCATCGAGAATGAATTAAAATGTCACGAATTCTTAAAACCACTCACTGCTGCCAGTTTTCAGTGTTTGTGAATACTGATCTCAATCTTATTGTTTTCACTGCGTAAATAACATATGTCGATCTTGCATAGGAAGTGAAATATTCACCTAAATCTACTGAGAAATAGCAGATAGAGAGCCACAAATCAACGCCTTTCTCACCCCGCTAGGTTGTCAGGGCAGGTAACTGGAAGAATTTTAAAGACGTCCTGTGTGGGATGAAATGGACGTCCTAAATTTCAGTTGGCCACTACCCATCATTACCATAAAATTGAAACGACAGGCACCATCAAGGCACTCACGTAGGAGCCTATATAGCAATAGAGACTCATCAATTCGGTCCAAATCAACTACTGGATAATAATACAAACAACAATAGAAATTAAGCATTCGATTTGGAGGTTAGTGGGGATTTATTTTTTTTGGTTTCAGGTTGGTATTCACGGTGGACTGAAATCAGTTAGAGAAACATTGAAAAACTAGGAGGACTGTGTTAGGGATGGCTACTTCTCTTATTATTCCATACTTAGAGTTCGTATATATTTGAACTAGTTTATTCCCGCTGTTTTCCTGTACATGGGTCATATTTCGTATGACCCGTTATCGTTCTGATTGGCTCTTATCTCTTTAAATGTACTAATTATCCCTTGTCTTTCAAGGTTACTGTAAACTCTGTGAATAGGGTCCGTTTCCACCCATAAACATTTCCAGTCCGAGATACTATAACTCATCTGATTTCTAGTCTTTTGATTTCTCCTTGCGAGTTACTCGGGTTGGATCGTTTCAACCCTTCACTGCCAATCGTTAAGTATTTCCGTTCGTTCTCACAACTCCGCATTACAACAGACTGGACAGCTACTTCGTCCTGTTGTGGGACTCCTCAGCAATGCGCACCCACCAGGGGTTAAACTCAGGACCTTCAGGTTCCGCAGCCATTACGTTGCCATTGAGTTGGAGTCCAGTTGTCCATAATTCCTACTTCTGTCAGTTCAAGATTTAGAGTGACCCCCATCCAATGCCGTAGTTAAGTATTTATCTTTATCTCTGTCAAGTGCATGATCACGCCTATTTTTTCTTCTTGCATAAAGTAAACTAATCTACGCATTGTTTCTTGTTTTTCACTTTTTTGTATCTAAAGTTATATACGTGCAGCTAAAATGTTTGCTCGTAGTTCAATACCACTTGAACAAATTGCCTTACGTTTCTGTCATTTATCTTCGGCAAGTTATCAATCACTTGCATCACTGGATACTTTAACAACAATCTCCTCTTCATTAGTTCAACAAGGTTATGAAATTAGCGATGATCACGATGTCATGGAGGCGTTAGTAAAGACAAAAGGTGAACAGCAGCAGCAACAAGAAATCAACTCATCTACGCGACATTGTAAATCCTTACTGATGACTAAGTTGTCCAATCCATTTAGAACAGACTTGTTTTCATCAACATCATCATCATCATCCTGCTTTCTGGATCCATTGAAAGTATTCATATCTGCGAAATTGGACTATTTACTAGAGCAAAAGTGTCCAAAGAGCAGTAAATCAGTGTCTAATCTGTCTGGTCAAATCATTTTGTTATCTCTTTGGCTAATTGAATTACTGCTAACTGAGTTGAGTTTAGTACGTGATCGTCTTGCGAAACAAGATTATAATAGTACTGATAATGAAGTTGGTAGCAACAGTGGCGGTAACGGCGATGTAAAGGTATCGCTACAAATCGTTTGGCCTCTATAAAGCGTGAATTTCGTGCAACATTGACAAATTCAGAAGTGTTGGTGAGTGAAACATACATAATAACATTTGCATTTGGTTATCGAAGTATTTGTCTTATCCAGTCTCTGCACCTTATATTTTATCTGAAATCAGATGTACTATATTGTTGCGATTAACATCTTGTCAGAGATCCATTTTCTCCTGTAGATCTGAAAGTCGTAGAACTTGTTGTTCTGATCTGCACAACTGTTATTTTGACATAATGTAGCCTTAATAGATATTTCACTAGATTACTGATGTGTTGCATAGTGGTAGTGGAGACCTGTCAATATCGAAGCATTGAATCATACTCATAAGAGTTTTTCTCCTATCTGTCAGCTCTGTACTAAGTGGTGATCAGTTGAATTACATAATTTTACCAGGGTTACTAGTAAACCCACTATTCTTCTGTTATGACACTCGGTTTTGTGCCAGTGTCATGATGATACGTGATTCGATTACAAGGTGTTATGTTTTAATAAACACGTCAAATAATAATCTGTGCTGTACCATATTTAGACGGAACAGCATAGAGTCAGTGCGTCATTGGTTTCCCTTTCTAAACCTTCAAATAACACAAGTGAAGATGATTAGTTATAATCCTTCATCTGATAGTCCTGAACATCCATGATTCATTCGCTAATCTATTACCCGCGGTTTGCAAGGTTGTAAATAATCACAGCCCATTGTTTTAAAGTCAGCTCATTATGTTTGTGTATCTGACAGAATGTACTGGAAATTTAAAGAACTAGTTAATGATTTCACCAAACTGCCTACTGAATACAACGAGTAAATAGAAATCCACTCTGTAACCATGTGGGATGGCTAGTTATACTACTTGGTTGCTAAAATCTCGGTAGATGGAGTGGTGTTTGAACCCGTGACTCATTGGTTTAAAGTCGACTCCCTGAATCAATGAGTCACAACTCCACTGCTGAATACAATCAGCAAATAAAAACGAACGAATAAAAGATTAAGGCGGTTCGTTATTGACTAGGTTATCATTCGTAATTACATGGTATCACTAACTGCATCGTCGTATATCGCAACTGAAGTAACCGAGTGAATAATAATAATAACAGAATGAAACACTGGAGAAACTGGATGTGAATAGCGACTGGTCTTCCTCAGAACCTTATTACTTCATTGAGCTGACAAAATCAGAAGACAATGACCGGTCTGTGACTATAAGAAAGACGCTTTATCCGACAGAAATGGCTCATTTATGTGCAACAGTTTTCGTGGACATATTAAAACCACGAAGTCAAAAGTTGAATAGCTTATTTTGATTGTTCAATAGTGGAGCGAAATTGTTAAAAATAAGGTTTTTCCCGACCACACAATAACATGAAATAAGAGTTGAAGTTCAAAACGTCTATCTTAACGGATGATGACTTTATTTGTTGACTTCCACTTAGGCCGCTTCCTATCAGCAGTAACAATTCAAATTTCTTTCTATTTGATGTTTATCAGTTTAGAGCCGCCTATTACTTAATGTGAAAGTGTGCATCCACAAAAAAATGATACTTTTTGTCTTTACAACTGTTAAACTGTGTGATAAATTCATCTGTAACTGAATTCCTTTCTTATCACTAAATGACATTTGTAATGTAATCATATTTTATGTCATAAATGCAGGCAGTGATTTTTATAAATTTCAACTTTATTCTGTATACTAGAGTTTTTTATCTAGCGCCAAATTTCTGATATATGATCTGTTGGAAAGTCATGGGGAAAATGATGAACTTGTTTATTTCACTGAACTGATGGGAGGTGAGTGTGTTTGTATGTACTATTTGCACTATTATTATGATTATCATCACTTTTTCAAGTCACTTAGTGCTTTTAATGGTTAGTGAAACTGTCACCGAAAAGGCCGGTACGCTCATAACGACTAAGGATAGGCGATTAGAACGTTGGGCAGAACACTGTAAAGCATAGTTCAACTGACCTACAGTAATTCTTCAGCTACCCAACACTCAACGCGAACCTGAATGGGACGTAGATGTCGGTCCCCCAACTCTCTCTATAGTCGAGACGGCCGTTTCGAATCTGAAACGACGCAAAGCAGTAGGACCTGACAGTTTACCACCTGAAGTTTTCAAGGACTGAGGTAGGAAATTGTCGATAAGAGTGACGGAGGTATTAAGTAGTGTATGGGAATTCGAGGTAAAGCTGTGAGATTGGTGTACTTCTCTGATTATCTCCGTCTATAAGAAGGAGGAGAAATCTTCTCGTGACAATCATAGGGGAATTAGGTTGACTAATATTATGTCTAAGACGGTAGGGTCCATAATTATCCGACGCCTAACTAGAACTCGAGAACAGCAAACTCGGGAAACCAGGCAGGTTTCAGAACTGGACGGGATGAGGGCTCATCGATCATATCTTCACCCTCCAACAAGTTCTGAAATACAGGCATACTTACCAGCGACCGATACTTGTCATATTTGATGACCTGAAGGTGGTATTTGACTCTGTCGATTGTGAGATGTTGTGACAGTGCATGATTGAGAAAGTGTGTGAAGCTATTCGAAGCTTTCTACTGGAACTCACGTAACCGTGTTAGGGCTTATGAAGAGTCGTCATGTGCACTGAAAATCGGTGGTGTCCGCCAGAGAGGCTCAGTGTTGCCGCTTCTATTTATCTTCGTTATAGGTATACTAATAGACATAATCTTAGGTACGTCTGACTTCACGGGGATTGATCTATTCTCTGGAGACCATCTGGTTGATTTGTAGTACGCCTATGGCATTGTCCCGCCAAGCGAAGACGCTGACAAAATACAGGGTTTTTTTCTGCGTTGAGCAGAAGTCTGAGTATGTTTGTCATGCGTTCCCACTGCACCTGTCAAGTGTAAAATGATCCACCAGGACTGGTCTTTAACCACTCTCAGATAGGGAGTGAGGCGGTAGCGCTCATCAATCGCCCTACTTAGTTGAGGAATCGCATCAGTATGAATGGGCTGGTTGCTGATGAAATCTCAGCTCGGATACAAAATGGCTGGTTTGGCATTTGCCAATTTGTGTCGTCTGTGGCGCAGACTGGCGAGGTAGCATTGCGTGTGTATAGTACAATCAGCATGTGAGCTATATTGAGGTCAGGTGAAAGGTACCAGACAAGGAAGGGAATTCGATCAATGTAGTTGTAAACCTTTAGAAATTGAGGTCGCTTGGACATATGTTACGGATGCCAGACCGCTACCTACCTCGTTGTGCAATGCTGAAAGAAATTGAATCAGATTGGAGCAAGCCTCAGAGTGTTTAAATTAAGACGTGGAACCAGCCGATGAAGTCTCCTACTGTTGATCTTTCGCGTCGTGAGATTCAGGCTCGTGGACTGGAGTCTTGGAGACGATAGCAATCATTGATTGAGAACTCTTGTTGATATGTCTGAAAATCGGTCCCAGTGGCTCAGATGTATTCTTTCTTTGAGATCTTCTAAAGCTTGAATATTTGCACTCACCCTAATTTTCAAATTCCATCTCTTCTGATACACATTTATCTACTTTGATATCGGTCTTTTTCTATTCACCTGTGAAGTGTGGGAACTTGAACCTGTGCGCCTGTGCAATGTTCTAGTTTGATTTATCCTATCAATTGTACTCTGCTGGGTCTACCTAATTCCTGTTAGTTGTTGGTGTTCATTCGGTGGATGGATCAGTTCACTTCAGTATTATAAAATAAAGGAAAGTTATAGGTTTTAAGAATGGTGAATCAAAGTTAACTGGTTGTAAGGATTGTTGGTGATGGGTTATCTTCTGAAAACATCGTAAAATGTAAGCTCAACTATTCCTATATCTACTTTATTTTGTGCCTTTCTTATGCCTATCAATTTTGCTACGCCTCTTTGGGTTTCATTGTTCAACTACGTATTTAATGTATGCAAACATTCCTGCTGTGCCCATAATTTGTGTTCTACTGTTAGAGTGACTGTTCTCAAGTCTAAGAGTTGGTTTTCTCTGTAGTGTTAATCTGGTTGAGTTCATTGTTATTGTACATTCATTATCCGGTTAGATTAGTGTCGACTAACATTTTCATTGCCACAAGTCATTGTGAAAGTAGAAAATATGCAGAGAGATTAGGAAACTGTGATCCAATAATTAACGGTCAAGCGCAAAATGATTGAATCACAGTTCATATTTCGCTGTACACATTTTCTTTAAGTAGCTGCTGTAGAGATGTGGCTGATCAGTTTAAGTAACCGATTTCCAAGCAATGAGTCCCGGATGCAAACTTTGATTCGCTCATCTCAGTCGGGTCATCAAAGTAGTATCGAAAACGTTCATCAACCAACAGAGATCGGGCAAATCGACCTACTATAGCAACGGAATCACAATTATCAACAGAAAAAAAATAACTGATACCCGTTGTACAAGTGGTGGTTCTTGTGCCCTAGTGGCCTAGTGGGTAACGCTTTGGCGTTTGAAGCGATGGGTACTGGGCTCGAGTCTCAGTGGGGACAACACTCAGTGGTTTTCGGGCATATCCAGTCAGTGAATCCAAAATAGGACGAAATCCGCGTCCTGGAATCCGCTGCTAGCCATAAGTTTGGTTAATAGCCTATTAGATGTGACTGATTGAATTGGATTATTGTAGTCGATCATTATGTTATATTGCCAGTTTACTTAAGTAGGCATTTATATTATTTAAAAATATTTCATTTCAATCGCTATGTTGTGCTGCTTGATGATGTATCGTAAGCTGCCTAAAAATAATTACGTGTGTATTCGCAGAGCAAATCAAATTTGTACTATTGTCCATTTTAGATTCATGTCGCTACGTTGAAGTTCAGGTATAAGCTGTGTTTTTTTAGAGATAGGTATATATTTCCATCTAAGGTGATTAATAGCTTTTTAAATGCGCAAAAATAGTTTTCGGATTTAGCAACATTATTTCTGTCTTCTATTCACGTTCTCTTCTAAACAAAGTTACATTGAATTAGTTTACTGAGGTAATACGAGTATTAAGTTCAGTTCAAAAGTTGAATGGGTTATCTGACAGACGAAATTAACGTAGAACTTCGCACACAGAGGTTCATCGGCTCAAGTTGCCCCACTCCCTAGTAGTACACACATAACCGGTGGGTAGAAAAGGAGTGATATGAAAGTAGACAAAGTTGTGTGAGAGGACAAAAAAAATTGAAGACAAGGTTAGTGCAAATATTCAAGCTTTAGAAGACGTCAAAGAGTGGATACATCGCCACTGCTACAGATTTCCAGCTGTCATCAAGAGTTCCCAACCACTGATTTCTGTCGTCTCTATGACGCTAGTCAGTTAGTGTACATCTCAATACACTACTCAGACCAACAGTCAGGAACTTCTTGGACTGGCCTGACTACTCTGAGCCTCGCTTCAACCTAATCCAGCTTCCACTAGTATGTCGGGTCAATGTAGGCAGTTGCTTGGCATGCGCAACACATGTCCAGTATGAGTTATCCACTTAAAAGTTAAGCATTAGTTAAAGCGTTTGTGAATTTGCTTAGTTTATTTGCTTGAAACCCTATTCGTTATACTCAGTTGCAGTGTTAAAATTTGCTGGCGAGTTTCGTCTGCTCTCTATCAACTCACCATGTAGTACGATATCATTTGATTCCTTAGAATTACTTTATGTAATCATAAAACTTAGTTACTTTCTGGGCTTATGTCATAAAAGAGAATTTTAAAGTTTGGATGAAGGCATTTTACTTCCGACGTCAGTTGTTGAGGGAATCCATGTGGCTTATTGACTTTAACATTCAATTTTCAAGGTTCTAGTCCCACCTGCGTCCACTTTCGCCTGGTTAACCAGATAGTAAGTAAGCATCATAAGACATCACACAATGAATGCGTCTTGTGATCGCCTTTTGTATTAGTTCTGTACTGAGCTGAGTATAATTATATTGATTTAGGAATGTCTTCAAATGCCCAACAATAACTTAATTTATTACCCAGCCCCGCATATCGATTGAATTTTAAAATGTTCCATTTCATCTAAGCATGTGAATAGTAATGTGATAGCAGATTCGAAACTTCTATGTGAACTCTTGGCAGAAGTTAGACATACTACGCATAGTTCAAAATGTCCATACTGGTATGAAACATTTTCACTGAAGAAAATATTGCCTGCTTCTATTTGAATAAATTGCTAGTCATTATTTCACCTGTTTTCTTATATATTTATCGCCAAATTCAGATTACCCTCGTCTAGTGGATCATTATATGCGGCAGTGTATGTACAGTGAAGCACTAAGAATACTGGCCGTTCAACCTAACTGTATCATTCAGTTTTATGAGTATGCGTCGTGTTTAGCTAGCAAATGTCCAGAGGAATTCGTTAATATGTGTCTTCGTCTAGACAATAAATTGGAATCTAATCGGTAAGTAAATTGGGTTATCTTATCTTATTTTAGTCGAATTTTACCTATCTGTTCTTTTTACACAGTAACGCCAGGTCCTAGGTTTTCATTTAACTGACCGATCGAGTACTCGTTAGCGTTCATTGGCGACATAGGTTAGCTAGTACCACTTGAGCATACATAAAAAAGTTGTTGCGATTCTGCGTATAATTGACAAAGTATTTGCCTATTACAGCCAAACAAGATATAACTGATGATGACGTCCAACAAGCTATCCTTAAACATTTCCCTTAGGATTTAAAGTTGGAATTCATCAAAGACTGACATCAGTTGGAGAAGTACTGAAAACCTAGGAGCACGGGATAGCTCTTTCGTCCTAGCATGGGACTCCTTGTCAGTGCGCATTCATGACCTTCAGGTTTCGTGGCGTGCATATTACAATTGACCCCCTAGGTTGGAATCCAATGGCGCAGATTTTCCTACCTCTATAAGTTCGCGACAGCGCGATATTCATCCAGTGTCTACTTTGAGTCTCTATCCTCATACGCGACTTAGTTTGCCCCACTGGTTATGAATCCTCGTTAGAACTTCGTGAAATCTCATCCTCAAAGCCGCGAAACTGAATTTCACCTATGAAATTATCAACTCAAACACTTTTGTTTAGATCTAGTCCATTTGAAGTGGTTTATAAGTTTTATTATGCTGTTACATTTCCTGTCCCATAGTTTGTGTAGGTTTTATCAGTCTATATGGTTGTATGCGTGAATTCAGCGTGTTGCGTATGCCACGTCATCTCCGATGGAATCAATTCCCCAAACAAGATTCTAGTCTAAGGCTTTCAGTAAAGATTGTAACCTATTTTCCTTCGAATTGTACTGTTCATTCTTTAGTCAGTAGCCAAAATCATATTCACATGCCGAATATCTTAACGTTGGTGTCTTCTATTGAGGCGATAAACGCAGCAGATGCGAATCTTGATAAGAACATAAATTCCCTCGTTGCATTGGATGCAGATTTTCGATAAATGCCATAAACATTAAACTTCGGATCATTACTTCCTACCAGCTGCCTATGAAATATAAGTTTTGCTTTAATTTGCCTATGAAATTACATTACTGTAGTTAACTGCATATTTCGATTTCTGACTGTTTAGCATGTATCTCTCACGTATCAAATTTAAGATGTTGCTCGAGGACTGGTCTGCAACTACTCTCCTTTTAAGGATAGGAAGTGAGATGGTGGCATGCGTTGATTGCTCTGCTTACTTGAGTTGTATCGGCATGAATGGTTGCTGACGAAATGTCAGCTCGGATACAGAAGGGTGTGTTTGACACTTACCAACTTGCGTTATCTTTGGTGCCGACTAGCGAGATATCCGACTCCCTGGTGAAGGACGAGTATGTTGCACTGCAGTTCGTTCTGTCCTATCATACAGCTGTGAGAAATGGCCGTTGAAAGTAGAAGATATAAAGCGGTTGCAGGGTTTCGATTATAGCT
Organism: Heterobilharzia americana; assembly: GCA_944470555.2. Taxonomy (NCBI): domain Eukaryota; kingdom Metazoa; phylum Platyhelminthes; class Trematoda; order Strigeidida; family Schistosomatidae; genus Heterobilharzia; species Heterobilharzia americana. Next base: position 325,335 of record OX104130.1, read on the forward strand.
TTCTTTGTAGCATTGGTCGCGTTTGGTAGAATCACTTTGTGAGCGAAGAGTATTAGGCAAGATAGGCAAGTTAACTGATCAGGCTGTGAACCTTCATTGTCTGAAGTGGCGTGGATATGTGTTGCTCATGCTGGGTTATTGCCTACCTCAACGTGCCATGCTACGGGATGGTGGATTAGGTTGGAAGAGGGTTCAGAGTGACGAGACCAAGACGTGACACCAGTGAATGAAGTCCCTGACTGTTGGTAAGAGTGATGTGGGAGATATAGACCACCTAGCTGGGGTCGATGAGAGTCGGTGGCTGAGAAGTCTTAGTAACGAGGCTGAAATCGGTCACAATGCCCCAGCTATATTCACTCTTTGATGTCTTTCAAAGCTGTATTATTAGCACCAAATTTTATCTTTAAGTTGATTATTCTCCCATACAACTTTGCATACTTTGATATGAGTCATTTTACGTCCACTTATTCTTTCTATGCTACTTTGAAGTGTGGCCACTTGACGCGATGCACTTGTATGTGAGGTTCTACGTTGATTTTTGTGTCTATCGAGTTCTGATCAAGATTTCAAGTAGTGACTTCGCTTTCAAATATCTGTCGTTTTGTCTCGATACAGAGAAATACATTGACTACATTCTGTAGAGATCTACTAGTTGCAGTAGACTCTACATATAGCACTTAAGAAATGTCAAAGTTTACTCTTAGATGCTGAAATGCAAGCGGTTAATGTCTGTTAGGCCAGTTTTCGAAAGTTGATTCCAAAGACTTTAAAGTCACCCTCTATTATTATCATGATAATTACCTGATTGTTTTTTTCCTAGTGGTTATTTTTTGTGATTTTATTCCACATTTGTTACTTTCATAGCCTTCTTCCTTGTCTTATGCTGTTACCGCATACTCAAGCGATCAGATATTTGGAGCACATGGTTGAAAAGTATAATTATACCAGTAGTGGAACAAATCAAGCTTTACATCATATGCTAATCTCATTGTATGCTAATGAATATTGTCAACAGCAAAATGATAAATTAATGGTTTACTTGGAAACAGTTAGTACACAAGCTGTTAATATGCGAAAGTTGAAACAAAGACACCATGGTGGTGAAGAAGGGGATTATTATCAATCTTCAGATTTTGATTTATCTGATTTGTCGTTGCTAGACGCAGATACTGTAACTACACCAACTGGAAATATGAATGCATTGAAGTTTTTAACTAGTCAACATGATCAGTTGAACGCAGAAGAGAATATTCAGTCGTGTAAGTAGTGGTAATGTTTACAGTATGACGTTCGCTGTTTAACTTGTAAACAACTTTTCGTCACTGACTTAAATCATTTCTAAGAAGCGGTTGATTCTTCAACTACTCTAACTTAGGACTCTTTCCCCCAGAATTCAAAGTAAAACTTTAAAATGTCTCAAATAGGAAAATTAAGTTACGCTTCATTTGACTCGGAATTCATCTATTGGCATTCTGCATCACCAAGTCTTATTGATATCATCTGTGAATATTTTTCTTCTTGAGTGAACTGCTGTGCTGAATGCGTCTCATGGGATAATCAGAGAGAATTCTTCTCTTCACAATAACTTACTACTGAGTTGCTTCTTATTATTTAGGTTGATATTTCTAGCTAGCTGGTTAGTCGAAATGTCATGGTGGGTGGGAATCGAATCAGCAACATTAATTTGCTTTTTGATATAACGTGATGTAATGAAGTACGCTTGTGTAAAGTTTGAACTGCATATTTGATGGTCGTTGAATTCTTTCGAAATTAAAAGGTGACAATAATAATGCTTGTATCTCTAAGTTAACCTATGCACAAATTTAATGATCCATACTTACGGTTGTTTACGTCATTCCAGGCCTTTCTAGACGGACACGCTATTTATACATTGGATTATGTATCATTCCTTGAAAATATAGAACATCTCAGGGATTTCGGATTGCTTAAATAAATCTGGATGATAATACTGCACTGCATGACAGTTTTCCATCCACAGAGAAACGCGTTGCACTCAAAAGATTTTGAAATGTTGGAAAAGATTTGTAGCTCAGGATGATGATGATGATTTAATGTTCTCTGAAATTCGATGTTTTGTCATCAGGTTTAGTGACATCTTCACCATCGACTTCTTGAATACATTCACACTTATTAAACAATCTGAATCGCATTTTCTTCTATACTTTTAAGGATTTGGAACTCGATAGCTTTTGCTAAGTTGTTTGGCGCACACTCGAAAGTGATATCTTGATACATCCCTACCTCATGACCATTGTCGAGTTAAGTCGGTTGGTATGAAAATAATAGCAGTTTTTACCATAATTCTATTAACCCTTTGGCTCATCGGTCTAAAATGATGGCTCTAAACCCAAGGGTGGCATCTCTGAACCTCATTTCATATCAAAATGTGAACAGTCAGTTGGTATACATAACATTCACACAATGAAAATGTCCATGTTGATATTTATCATGGTTGAGCGGTTTTCACAGGATGTACATGTGAAACCAGTTAACCGGTTAGCTAATTAACAGAAAAGTTTCATGAACTTGCGAAACGTATTGCTGAAAAAATCTAACCAGTTGGAAATCACTCCCACTTACATGCATGCGAACTGAGATTCTGTTGCTTTGAACAGTTCACTTCTTGTCTAAACTCAAAAGACCAAAATAACTGTCCATTCTTTATGTATCACTGTAATCTGGTTAGCAAAGTCTACAGATTTAGAAAGTGGTTTGCAACTTCTCATTTCTTTTAGTAGTACCTAACGTGAAATAGTAATCCTATCATAGTTGCGACTAACTTGCTTGCGGTTTTCGAATATGGTTAATTCTCTTTGATAATAGGTAATTATTCTAAAATGAAATACTAATCGAAAAGCAGCCCAGTGACAAAAAATTTGGGTTATTGTTTTGGAACTTGTTCTTTCGATTCCACTATGAAATTCGTGCTGATGGCTTGGTGTCTTCCATCGTCACCATCATCATCAATATCAACATAGGACCAGGCATTATTGCGTAACGGTCCGAGTTGCCACACCTAGTATCAGTACATCAAGTAAAAAGGCAGTGAGGCGCAAGATGAAGATAAGAAAATTCAGTCAGAAGAAATATAAAGTACGAGAAGGAAGAAAGGAATAGTGACAAAGTGGTGAGATTCGGTGTAGCATAGTTAAGATGATAATGTGTGTATACATGTGCGCCACTAACTTCGGTTCTGAGCCATATCACCTAGAGCCTCCAACCACTGGTTCCTCTTATCCCCCACTTGACTCAAACTAACAGTCAGAGACTTAATACATTGATGCCATATTTTAGTGTAGCCACTTCGAGCCATTTCCCAGCCTGGACCCACTTCGGCCAACATTGTGTGACGAGGCAGACGGTGACTAGGCATACGTAGTATGTGTCCCAACCATCTCAGTCGATGAAGGTTCACAACTGTGTCAACTGACTCACCTCTTCTCTCTAAAACTCCACACCTGACTTCTGCGTTACTTATGTGGTGACACCACGGAATACGGCCTATACTACGAAGACAACGGTGGTCAAACATCTGAAGCCTTCTTATATCTTCCACTTTCAATGGCCATGTTTCACAGTCATACAGTAGAACAGAGCGGACTGCTGTGCAGTACATGCTACACTTAGTAGACAATCGGATATCACGGCGGCGCCACAGGTGGTGTAAGTTGTCAAAAGCCAACCGAGCCCTTTGTATCCGTGCAGAGATTTCATCTGCCAGTGAGCTAGCCACCAGGTGAGGGTTGATCCCACTTCCTAGGTAAGTGAAGTGGTCAACACACTCAATCACTACACTCTGTATTGTTAGTTGTGGCACCGTTGAAGACCAATCCTGGAGCAAACATTTGCATTTGGGTGGTGAAAATCGCATCCCAAACATTCTCAAATTGACACTCAAAGTGTTCGGAAGACTCTACACCTTGTCAGCATGTACACTTAACAGGACTATGTCATCTGCATATTCTAGGTCTAACGATAATTCTCCTGTGGTTAGGTCAACGTCTCTGTAATGAGGGGACGAGAGGGAGACCTCCATGAGAATATCTATGGTAAAATTGAATAAGAATGGAGATAGTGAGCATCCTTGACGGACACCACTTGATGAGTATAGCTCCCTGGACAAGTCGCCATAGGCTCTAACATGCTCACAAGTGTTCGAGTAGAGAGCCTTGCCTTCAATAAGGTGATGTACTTACTAGGCATGCCTTTCAGTGGGAGACATTGCCATAAGACTTCTCTATCAACGGGGTCTTCCCAAGCCTTGGGATAAAATATCCACGAATAAAAATCAAAACTCACTGTTATCCGCAAACGATCTTCTTGATTGTATAGTCTTCGGTTATTCTGTAAATGAAGTTCTCTGTTTGATGGCTTTTTTAAATCTCAGTGAAGATATCTTTTATGGCAATTTCATTCTCCATAGTTGTACAATTGCAATTTATACATCTTTTGTCTAACTATAGTGAATAATTTTAGTATAATTGCTTGTATTATACCGTCGTTGATTTATCGGTCTTTTTTGGCATATAAGCTACTATGTGGATCCCACCATATTACCTATGTTCTAATTATAGTAAAGATGGATGGTGGCTAGCAGTGGAATCCAGGCATCTGCACAGGACCCCATATTCCAATGGAGACCTATCAACTCGGTCTAATCAACGACGGTATAATACAAGCAATTATACTAAAACTATACCCGTCCCACAAGAATTGGCTATAGTGGCTCGGTGGTGTAATGGATAACGCTCTGGCGTTTTAAGCGATCGCTCCAGAGTCCTGGTGGGAACAATATCACTCACTGGTAGGCGGGTACATCCAGCTGACAAGTCCTAAGTAGGACGAGATATGCATCCTGGATTCCACTGCTAGTCGTCTTTTCTATAATGGATAGTTACAATAATTATTTAACTAAACCTGGTAGCAAAGATCAAGTTGAGTGAGGATTAGAAAATTCACAATTGTGATGCAAGGTGAAAATTAATCACTAAGACGAGCATAGCAACCAACATAACTAAACATTTTGAATGCAAATTGCATAATATGTCAAAATAAGTTTGGGTTATTAAAATATATCATAAAATACAGCAAAGCTGTGAATGGTAAAAAAGACAGAGAGGTCGATGCGTTGTTAGCAACTTACTAAATCGAAGGTAGCCATAAAGGTTGTACAAGTGTCTATACTGCACATAATTCCTGTTTTTCCTTGCGTGTGACAAGAGCTTCTGAAGTATAGAGAAGGCAGAAATGCACCAATTTTAGTAAATTTCTTCTCACCTTGTAGACGAGTTTGAACGCTGAATCAGTTATCATGCTATGACCTTTGTCAGCAAGGTAGTCAATTATTGCGCTTCTGATCGATCCATTTGGATCTCTGCAGCTAGGTGGGGCAATGTTCTGTAACCCGTTTAGAAAGAATTCGCTTTGAGCCCACACTTGGCTTCTTATAAGCAGATGAACTGATAACCACACATGCAAAGGGTCAGGAAACATTGGACGACTGGAGAATACGATCCTCAACGTTGACACGAAGGATGTTTTCTTTAACGAGTTTGAAATCTTTATTTTCAAGATATCAGCAGAGTGGTCACCGCTGAAGTCAAGATTCATGTATAATATTTTCTTGAAACTGAAATGGATATCTCTTTTTGTGGCTTGGGTCTTATGTTTTTGTCCATAAAATGTGCTGGATGCCCGTTTTCAATCCAGAACCATTTTGAGAAACGTGAGTTCTTCTAAGCTATCAGTGCTGCGAATTCTTCATATACGGTTGACAGGGGACACGATTAGTGTTCTTTTTCGACTTACAGGTACCCAACTGTAGAAATTCATCATCTGGTCCTTCTATACAGGTTTCCCGTCGATTGACATGAAATGTTGTTCAAAGCCGTCCTTTTAAACCAACCAGACAACTGATACTAGGTTTAATCGAGTACTTCTTGTAACTATCCAATACAGTGGAACAAAAAACGTACAACTGTGGAGAATGTAATCACTAAGAAAGAGATCTTCGCCGAATTTCTCGTTTTCGCTTATATTCTCATGCCTATTTTCAGTAACTTTAGATCTCACTCGATATTTAGAAAGTTGTGTGTTAGTTGTGCAGGCGATCGAGTGCTTATTTCGTACACTTCTTTCCCTTCCCCACTTATCAAAGTTTAAGCAAGCTGACTTGTTTCATTAACCTTCAGATACATGAATTCATTCATAAGCCTGTTTTTAGTTACTACTTTGCAGTCATGGACTGGTGCGGCAAAAACCTTGACTCTCAGTATTTTTGTGAATGTTTAACTGGTAGGAATTTCTTTTGTTGTTTCTAACATAATATATCCGCGTAACTGGAGCTTTTTAATCAGTTCATAGGAACATTGATGGGGAATAGAAGATGGTAGATTGTAATTCCTTTTTAAACAGCGTAATGAGAAGACGAAGATTATCTGAAACATGTGATGTATTAGCGCTATACATTTCGAACAATCTGATCACACATGGACTTGTCGAACTATTTATGTGAAAATTTACGAAAAAGGTCAATGAAGTTAATAGCGCTAATACATCACATGTTTCAGATAATCTTCCTCTTCTCATTACGCTGTTTAAATTTATCAAAGGGACCAGTTGCTTTAAATTCCTTTTTAGTCTGTTTATTAGAAATGTCACAGTAAAACAGTATCATTGACTGGATGACGTCCAAAACGTCTTCCAGACTAAAATGGAGTGATAAAGTATTCTATTTCCTGCGGATCGCTTCCCAGTATTCACCGAGTTGCAGTGCGTAGTCATATATGTATTACACTTCGTGATTCTTCTTTCGGATATCCAGTCATAATTGGAAGTTAGTGGATTACACTGATCCCTACTAAGTGTCGCTACAAGTTACGGATGAACATTTTTCTGAGGAAAAAATAGTTACTTTTGTTCTACATTCCCTTATTATCATCTTACATATAGTGTTGCCATATGATCCGGGTTTTGTGCTTCGTTTATGCAAAGAAGTTGGCCATCTGAAGGTATGATTTATATGCTTCAGATATTGGATATGCATCAAGAAGCCCTACAATTAGCCATTGAATGGGTACGTTGTATTTTATTATGCATAGAAGCTAATTAAATACTATTTTCCAGTTTCATTTTCATATAATGAGTGGTTAAGTTGTGGCCGATAGGAATATTGAGAATCATATTGGTTGACTTGTTAGCTTTAATCCATGCGAGATATCCTACTTCTGATACAATAATAACCCTCTTTTTCTAACCTGGCAATCACTGAGATTTTCTCTGAAGATCTGATAGATCCCATTCAGCAGTATAATCTAATCTAACAAATTCCATGCAATGACTGTGAGGTCATGTACATAGGTCAGTCGAACTACCCGATAGAAGTCAGTTAGATTATCGGGATATAGGAATTTAGCTAAATCTAGAATGAAAGATTCCAACATGGTCAGTAATCTAGAAAAAAACTCGACATTAAGGATGCATGTATTAACACATAGTCACACAATTATTATTATTATATCAGAACACAAACATCGTACATTAAGGGTACCAAGAAATACGCCAGACAAAATGATGTAACACTATTTTGAAGGCAAAGCGAGAAAAAGTGGATAAAAAGAAAAACAATAAGGGTAGAATTATTCAAAAAGCAGTCCAATAAGATACATTCAAAACAAACACTCATTACTTTTCAGCAGCAGAAGATAGAAGAAAGCTACAGTATAACCGCCACCGGTTTCGATTCTGAGCCATATCTAATATCGTCTCAGGCCACTGAGATGCGTGATCTCTCGGGCCCCATCCAGGGGGTCGTTATGCGCCGACAGATGCTAACCCTATACAACTATCCTCCATCCCACGGTGCCCACGTCATGCACTTTTTTGGGTGCAGAATTGTTTCTCAAAGATTTAGATGCAAGGTTCAGTCAGTTAATCTTGAATTCGAAATCTGGTGCATATCCTAAACTGTTAGCCGTCGGTGAGTACTACTTTTTTCAAACACTATAAACAGGATTCACTTTAGTATATTATAAGTAAATTTTTAATGAAGCATATATTTTATTTTTTCCACGATAATAATAAGCTTAGCTCAATATGTTTTCTTAATGGTTGATATTTAAGCCGGTTAATATTGAAGGTGAAATGGAAATTTGGATTGCGCCCGGATTCGAACTAGTGACCGTCAGGTTTCCGGCCCGCTGCTCTACCAACTGAGTTACTGGACCTCTCGGATGGTCAAAATGATAATTAATAGCTGATGCTAACTTACGTCTTTAAATGACACTATTCAACTTCCCTCTGTATGGCAGTGTGATATGGACGCTTTTCTTGAGAACCGTGTATAGGGTTGGCTTCGGTGCTAACTGACCTCTATCTACAACGGTTTATAAAGTTAAACAGATTTCTATTTTCCACTAGTGTTTTGGTCAGTAATTTGATGTCTTCATCCATCGTATCTGATGTACTGATACGATAGATCCCATTAAACAGGGATTTTATCAGACCTCACTTGTATTGCATTGGACAAAGCTGTGGAAATTCAGGTATTGTCCTGTCCATGTAGGCTTTCTGTAAACTGACCATCTTATTGAGCCATCTTCTCGTCAACTCCGGAGTATGTCGAAGAATGGTAGATGAATATTATTCTCTTTCTCACAAGTCGGGCTGATGTGAGTTTGTACGGTATTAAATCCTTTTAGTGGACAAACCATATCCTCATGCCTCTCACAAATCACTATGATGTCATCGACATGTCTCCTGTAAAGAGGAACTTTAGCTATGAGATCACCAGCCAGATTTTCAATATGTGACATATAAATATCAGCTAGTAGTGATCCTGAGGGACTACTCATAGCTACACCGTCAACTTGTCGAAAGCGTTTACCTTCAAATGTGAAGTGGACTTTGTTGTCGGTACACCGCAATAATAGCTCCTTCAGAAAGGTTGGAGTAATAGGAAATGGGAGGTTTCTAGAAGATATATAGTCACAGGGAATGTTAACAGTCTTGGACAACGACACATTAGTGAATAAAGAATTTACATCGAAAAAGTACGATCTGTTTCCATTACGGTTAGTCGTAATTATTCGTAGGTCTTTATTCTCCTCATCTTGTAGTTCACTGTAAGATATCATGATGAGCATTGTATGTGACAAAATAAACGGGACTCATCAATATTATACTTTGCGTCAAAAACTTCAGAATAAACTGTTAACGTTATCACCAGAAGTGCAACAGTTCGCTAGTTTTCGTTATACATGAACGTTATTCAGATAACGAACTGCACGTGGCAGAAGTTCTTGATATGATGGAAAGTATCTGTAACAGGAGGATAATTTAATATTGTGTTCTCTGAGCTGGATGACTTAATCATTGTCATTCTACATATCACCAGCACAAACTTCAGGAGGAAGTGAGCTTATAGGTTTTCTCCATAATTTATGTAGTACATTGTTCCGATCGCCTTGTGTATGATTGGTTGTTTCTACCAAAATCTTGTCATTGTCTCCATATTTATTTTAATTGGTTGTCCTGATGACTTGAAATGTGACCTTCTTGTTGTTTCTTATTGGTTGATAGGTTGAGTCTGTTGATTGCTGACTAACCTGAATATTATCCAGCTTCTAAAATTTCTTTGTATTTTTCTTATCCGGGGTTTTTTACATTTTCCCAGTCAAATTCATGTCCACAGTTGTCCGTATGCGTGTATGTGTATATGCGCGAAGGTATGCCATAATGCTTCACTGCTAGTTGATGTTCATGTAGACGGATACGAGGAGGGTGACCACTGTGTGCGATACAGTATTTTTCCCAGTTTCTACAGCTTATTCTGTGAATAACATCTGATTTGTCTTCCTTTGCCAATGCATCTTTTGGCTGACATAACAGAGTGTGAAGAGATTTTATAGGTTTGTGAGATACAGTGATTCCAAAAGGCTTCACTAATCTAGTTTTCATCTGAGAGACGTTCTTCATGTAGGGTCAGACAGTCCGTTTGTTGGCTTTTGAGGTTGACTCCTTTGTTGACGACAAATTATACAAACATCTTTTGTTGTGTAGAATGACCATGAAGGCTTGAGGGTTAAACCATCCAGCTCAGAAAACATAACACCAAAAGTGACAGCAGCTCATTCAAGAAGACTGGAGAAAGCCATGTGTTTACTGCATTTTGTGGAAATGACTGTTTTATTAGCAATTTTATCCAAAGTTTTTTATCTCATTCACCGTCAGGTATAACTGTGTGTTCAATGTCATCTTATTTTGCCTTAGCATCATTCTGAAAATCATATCTGTGCTGTTGAAACCTTTTAAAATCCCAGAGATCCACCCCAGCCACAAAATCTTTTCTTTCGAGCTTATTTTGCATCAAATAGGGCGACAACGAACCTCGCCTGGTTAACTAGTTCACTAGTTACTAGCCCTTCCTAAGCCCGGGTAAAGAGGGAAGGTTGGGCATAGGGCTAGCAACCCTACCCCGGAAAACAAATCTAACTGCTAAACAAACTTCAAAGCACAAACGAAATATAAAAAATAATAACAAAATTATTCCTCGCTGGAATCGGAGAGACGAAATGACGCCAGTTGGTGAAAGCCTTCGGGAAGCCAATTGGCCCATGTGTCTGTGCTTCTCTCGATGAAAGCGAAAGTAAACATGGGGACATGGAATGTCCGCACCATGTTTGAACCCAGCAAGGCAGCCCAGATTGCAAACGAGATGAAGAGGTATCACATTGAAGTGCTTGGAATTTGCGAAAGCAGATGGAATGGGAGTGGATTCTCCAAACTGTCAACTGGAGAATCAATAATCTACTCCGATATTGTCACCCAGATGACAACCACGAGCACACTGAGTTATGGAGTGGCTATCATGATGTCCCCAAGAGCATCGAAGGCTCTCATACAGTGGGAACCAATCTCCTCCAGGATCATGACAGCAAGGTTCAACTCAAAAGGAAGGAAGGTCACAATCATACAATGCTATGCACCTACAAATAATGCAGGGCAAGAGAAAGAGGAGGAATTCTACAGACAACTGCAATCAACACTGGACAAGACCCCAGATGGTGACATCAAAATTCTAATGGATGGGGTGACATGAATGCCAAACTGGGAGGGGACAACACAGGAAGAGAACTAACCATGGGTCGAGAAGCGCTCGGTGAGGTGATGAACGAGAATGGAGAATTGTTTGCAGAATTCTGTGCATTCAACGATTTGGTGATTGGAGTGGGGCAGTGTGTTCAAGCACAAGGATATCCACAAACCGACATGGATTTCACCAGACACCAGGACACACTAAAACTCACATCAACTTTATCTCAATCTCAGGAAAGTGGAGATGCAGTCTACTTGACACAAGATCAGATGAAGAACAGGAGCAGATGTAGGTTCAGACCACTATCTAGTGCGAGGAACCTTCCAAATCAAGTTGAAAGCCTTCAAGGAAGCTGGTGATAGATCACAGTTCAAGTACAACACTCGGAAAGTGAAGGACGAAACTACAAAGGAAATCTTCACGGCAGCCAGCCATCAAGACAAAATGAGAGATATCGAGGAACATCCCTGAAGAAACCTGTGTGGAAGAACACTGGAAGTCTTTGAAAGCTATGTGGAAAGAAACCTGTACAGCCGTATTAGGAAGGAAGAAGGTGGAAGACAAGGAATGGATCTCGACGGATCACCTGGAAGCTGATAGATGAGGGAGAGGAGGATGGTGAAGCAGAAGATGAACCAGTGCAAGGATGCTCAACGACAAGAGGAACTGAGCACAATGTATCAAACACTGGACAAAGAAGTGAAGAAGAGTGCACGCAAAGACAAAAGACACTTCTACAAAACACTGGCAAGTGAAGCAGAACAGGCTGCAGGTAGGAGAGACAGTCCTGACGACATTGTATCAAATAACCAGGTTGCTATCAGGGAAGAGATCAACACAGATGAAACCAATAGAAGATGAAGAAGGAAATTTAATTACGAAAGAAGAGAAACAGAGGAAACAATGGGCCGACCACTTCAAGAAGCTCTTGAATCGACCACCACCACCACCTGCACTTCGTCCAGAAATACCACCTACAGCCGCTGAATTACAAGTGGACATAAATCCTCCAACAAAAATGGAAGTCCTGAACACCATAAAGCTACTGAAATGTGGGAAAGCAGCAGGACCAGACGGGATACCGCCAGAAGCACTGAGAACAGACGCAGAGACAACAGCAGACATGCTCACACCACACCACTATTACAGAAGGTGTGGAAGGAAGAGAAGGTACCTGGCTAGTGATTGGAAGAAGGGTTACCTTATCAAACTGCCGAAGAAGGGAGACCTAAGTGATTGCAAAAACTGGTGAGGAATCATGCTCCTGTCCACACAAAGCAACCAAAATATCAAGCCACATCATCTTGGAGAGGCTTAAGGATGCACTGGATTCGAAACTATGACCGGAACAGGCAGGCTTCAGGAAGTACAAATCATGTGCAGACCGAATTGCAACGCTACACTGCTCATCATCATAGAACAGAGTATAGAATGGCAGTCAACTCTCAACCTCAACTTCATCGACTTTGAGAAGGCCTTTGACAGCGTCGACCGAGAAGTAATTTGGAAACTGCTTCATTACTATGGAGTACCGCAAACCTTTATCAGCCTCATACAACAACTATATGAAGACGTCATATGCCAAGTAATTCACAATGGGAAGGTGAGTGATGCTTTTGAAGTGAAGACAGGAGTGAAACAAGGTTGCCTACTATCCCCAATGATATTCCTGATTGTGGTGGACTGGATCATGCAGCAAACAGTGGGGAGCGAGAAGAGGGGGATACACTGGACTGCGGAAAAGAACCTAGAAGACTTGGATTTCGCCAATGATGACTTGTGCCTGATGTCACATAAACTTGAAGATCTGCAGGCAAAAACTAACAAGTTGACAGAAGAGGCAGCGAAGGAAGACGGGACTTTAAGTGAATATAGAGAAGACAGAGGTGATGAAGATACCGCACAAACAACCCCTAACAACAACAACAACAAACTCCAATCACCGTCAACGGGAGAAACTTAAAGGAAGTAACCTCCTTCACCTATCTAGGAAGCACTATTTCAACTACAGGCGGGACGGACGAGGATGTCAAAGTCAGAATCAGAAAAGCAAGACAGGCGTTGATTAGCCTGAAACCAGTGTGGAGATCTTCTGCACTCAGCCTGCGGAACAAGATACGGATTTTCAACACCAACGTCAAGTCAATGCTCTTGTATGGTTCAGAGACTTGGCGCGTTACGAAAGGGCTTTCCAATAAACTACAGACATTCATCAACAACTGCCTACACTGGCTCGCTACTGGAGATCAGATGGCCAGAAAGAATAAGCAACAAGGAGCTCTGGGAACGAACCAACCAAGAAGCTATCGCTGAACAAATATGCAGGAGGAAGTGGAGATGGATTGGGCATGCACTGAGAAGGCCGACTGAGGACACCACGCGTCAGTCCAGTTGCTCGAGTGGAATCCCCATGGGAAGTATGTGTTATCGCTTATATCCACACCTATCCTATAAAGCTGACTATATTGGAGGCTGTAGGTGAATCCTCTGGAAACGCTTTGTAGAACGCCACCAGGTTTGGTTAACCAAAAGCGAGCGGATAACAACAACATCTTCGTGTGAACACTTAATGAAGTCAGGTTATTCAGCTCCTCGAGACTAATCTTTCAACGTAATTCTCAGAGCTAAACTGACCTAATCCAAAGGTCTGTCCTTTCGTCACTCATGCATAGTTAAAGGACTCACTACCTTTATGCTATCGAAAGCGTAATCTATGCATTCAGTTGTTTTTTATGAAATCTCTATCTTGGGCTTAACGATGCTTTTTTTGTGTGAGTTTTATTCCATTCAGCTGACATATTTCGATTTATTGAACACTTCTTTTTGACCGTATTTGGTGCTTATTTTACCTCCTGAAGTCAGTTCTTTGTACACGGTCCTACGGAAAAGAACCGATGGTCGCAAAGTTTCTTTGTTGTATGGAAAGAGTCATGAATGAAACAGGATGATATGTCATTTCAGAACATGTTATTTGGCACTAGCTGCTTCACTGTGCACAGAAATCAGAGGCAGGGTATGTGAATTAGAAAGGGTAGAGCAAAAATAGTCCGTGTATGCTATGTTTAAGATTACAAAAAAGCAACAGAATTACTACATATTCAGCACTGTTATTGACTATGTATCGTATTACTTCTAGCCAGAGTGTCCGACCATTTCAAAATCTCCATCGAACCATCGTACAATAAAATATACCGCTTTATTCAGCGTCCACTGGGATCTTAGTTTGATAACACGTCTGGAGTGATTAGATATGTGATGTGGTAAAGCTGTATCGGGTATTGGAGTTCAACCATCTTTGAACTACAGGGAAACTGTAAGATAAGAGATTTTTACAGGCAAGTTTTGTAGTCTCTGAAATCCCTATTCAAAAGCTACATGAATTCAAGTCAGCATTCATATACCTCTAGCTACAGGTTTTTTCTGCTGATCTTGTCATCAGCCTAAGCTGTGGATTGTATTTTAATAGGCTAGTTAACTTGAAACATGACACAGCTATGCTAAAAACTAGCAGTCAATCTGTCAACGAGGACCTAAATGGCCATATCGACTAGTGAAAGTTAGTTAAAGTTCAATAATATTATCTCCAGATTGAGTTTATACTGAATGCTATTGCTGTAGCAACACTTCAGTGTCTTATGTATGCAGAATTGAATTACTTGCGATTATCTGTATTACTGGACGAGTATACTGTACTGTAGTCCATTGTCTCTTATTATACGGCTGTGACACATGGCCGTTGAACGTAGAAGGCACAAAGCAGTTACAGGTTTTCGATCACAGGTGTCTTCTTAACATTGCTCGCGTTTTGTGGAATCACGATGTGACCAATATTGAAGTCAGGCGAAGGGTACTAAGCAAGACAGGCAAGTCGATTGGTGTGATTGTGAACGCTCATCGACTGAGTTGCCTTGAATATATAACATGCTTCCCGAACAACCGCTTACCTCGACGTGCCATGCTAGGGGAAGCTGGATTAGGTTGGAAGAGTTTTCAGGGTGGCCAGACCAAGACGTAGCACCAGTGGAAGAAGCCTATGACCGTTGGTATGAGCCGTGTAGAGAGGTGTAGACTAACTAGCTTGGGTACGCGAGACGACAGGAATGAGCAGCTGAGGATTCTTGATGACTTGGCTGAAAATCGGTCACAATCGGGCAAATGTGTTCACTGACGTCTTTTGAAGCTTGAATATTTGGACTAAACTTTATCTTCAAATAGTTTATTCTCTCACACAACTTTGTCTACTTTGATATCAATCTCCTTCTATCAACTTATTCTTCGTATACTACTGTGAAGTGTTGCAATTTGAATCGATGCGTACTTGTGTGCGAGGTTCTCCGTTGATATAATCTATCTATCTGACTTGTAATTAACTATGATTATCTTTTGAAAGTAGACACGACTGTCATTTTAATTGATGATGAGCAGCTGGCAGTTGAACATTTCCGTCCACAGAGCATTGAATCATGAAAATTTAAGTATCAATTTATTTGTAACTGATTAGTCTTGTCTATGTAAAAATACTAAGGACTGAATGCATGCATAAGGTTTATAATGGTTTTCTATTGTTACCAAAATTTCAGAATGATATTCCATTGGCGAAAGAGATTGCTCAGAGTGA
Source organism: Heterobilharzia americana (assembly GCA_944470555.2). Taxonomy (NCBI): domain Eukaryota; kingdom Metazoa; phylum Platyhelminthes; class Trematoda; order Strigeidida; family Schistosomatidae; genus Heterobilharzia; species Heterobilharzia americana. The sequence continues at coordinate 341,069 of OX104130.1, forward strand.
TTTTCTGAATTCCAGTCTTCGTCGACAGTTGTGGATTCGACTAGGTATGTGAAGTAAAAATGTATAACACATTTGTTCATTGTTGCTAATTCTACCTCTCGTTACCTGTAGAGTCTTTGCAAACCTTGAAAATAAATAGTATGCTATACTATTGAAAGTTTTATATATGAGTAGAAAAGTCAGAGAATATTGATTTGTCAGTCAATGGATGTTTACAAATATCTGAAACGTTTGAAATGGTGTACTTCCTTGATCTGTCAGAGAATCTTATTCTTAAAACCATTAAATTTTATCCATAATACATAAGTAGATGAATGACTTCAACTCATCTTTTCTAAAGTGAGGTGTATGCTAAGTGAACAGATAGCAGTTACCTGTTCATTCAACAGCTATTCAAAGGATACAATGAGTGAAATGAGGATATAATATGATGAACAGTCTTCCAGACGAACTTGTATGATGGATTAATACTCATCTCGGTGACTAACAGTGGAATCCAACCAGTGTTTCGTTCTAGCTGCGACTCATTCGTCAGCTGGATGGACCTAGTACCCATTGTTTCAAATGCCACTTGGCCACTGTTAGAGTTTCAATTTGTTTTGAGGATGATTATTGGTTTGGTCTTCCGTTGTCAGTCCTAGTAATCATTACTTACGAGAACCTTACAAAAGCAGCCAGGTATCTTCATGTAAATTTTCATCTGAAACAATTAGTCCCTTTAATATAGTATGATATTGAAGCAGAGATTAAAATCTGTTATCAGTAAAACGTACTATGCGGCTCAGCTTATCATTGTTGAGACGACAAAACACCTGCTTCGCCACAAACCTCAACTCATAAATCACTACGTCACATCCCACTGTGTTTACCAACCTACATGTATGTGTGGGCACACATACATAGGGAGGAGTAATCGTTCAATGCAGACGAGTGGGCGAACACATACCTAAATGGCTTGAAAAGCAATTCAACACACAGACATAGATAAGTGCAGGTGACAGACATCCATCGTCATCTATAGCAAAACATATTATTGAAATGAATCACATGGTTAGTACAAAAACAGGAATAATCATGGGCGCATATTGAAGTTTGCCGAAGCGTTAGCCATCCGTAAACTTAATTCCCCGCTGTGTGTACAAAAACAATTTGTTGTTTCACTTAATTTACCTGGGTAATCCTAATCTGATTATATTACCAAGACTAGTGTCACAACCTTTTCATATTCATTATATTTGACCTTTGATTTTCACATATAAATTGACTTGACAAGCAAATGTGTGATCAGATTATTCGAAATGTATTACGTAAATACATCACATTTTCCAGATAATCTTCGTCTTCTAATAGCGTTATCGATGTTTAACTTACCTTGGAAATAAGATTTAATGTATGTTCTGCTGACTTAGAGGCACTGAATATCCGACAGCCATGTCATCAAGAGGCCCCAACCACTGATTCCTATCGTCTCGGAGACCCTAGATAGGAATTCTACCCCTCCCCCCTAAACGGCTCAGACCGACAGTGAAAGACTTCCTCAACTGGTGATATATCACGGTCTAGCTACCCTGAGCCTTCTTCCAACTAACCCACCTTCTGCCATCACTAAATGTAGAGGTAAACGGTGGCTCGTAGTATGCGCAAAATATAGTCAAGCCAACTCAGTCGCTATGGTTCACCACCTCGTTGACTGACTTGCTTGTCTTGCCTAGTACCCTTCTGCTGACATTAACACTGGTCACACTGGGATTCTACAAAACGCGAACAACGCTAGGAAGTCATCTGTGATCGAAAACCTGTAACCGCTTTATGTCTTCTACTTTCGATGGCGATGCGTCACAGCTGTAAAACAGGAAAAAACGGAATGCAGCGCAGTGTACTCGTCCTTTGATGGATATTCAGGTATCTCGCTGGCACCATAAATGACGGTGGTTAGAATGTTAGCTGTACAATAAGCGATAAATTGTACCCTTAGTAGGTCGTTGCTCTTGAATAATATGATACGCGGGGAAGGGGGGTGATTTAGCAGTAAAAATGAAGTCACTATATATATATATATATATATATATATATATATATATATATATATATATATATATATATATATATATATATATATATATATATATAGTCTTTTCTCCAGTCTTTTCCCAATTGAGGCTAAATGACTTGGATGCAGTGTTTATGTAGCAGTTCACGTAGAGAACCATCTTGATGTTCTCGACGGTGGTCACTGGTTTTTTTTTATTTAGTGGTGTCAGATGTATCTTAGTCGGTGATATTGGTAATCATACCGTCAGGGTGGTAGGGAATCAGTCGCTATCGTTTTGTTCAGTGCCATCTACCGTGCATCACTCCAACAATTCCATACTTAGCTTACTTCTCTTTGTTTACGAATGATCCAAATTGAATCACTCGTGGCTTCCAAATCGCCAACCTAATTTATAAGGCTGATGTTCCACAGGACTTCATTTAAGCTTGAATTCGTAATAACATTTATTTTAGTGTTTTTAAATTAACTAATTTTTTCACGGAGTTCTAACCGGTTTTCAGCGGAAACAGAGGTTCGTTCTCGTCTGCTGCTTAGAACTCAAGGTAGAAGGTAACCGTTGGAATGTATAATTCATGTTCTACGTCTGGCGGGACTTCGTTGTTAGAGTGTGGTCGTATTTCTTCAGGAGGAGAGCATTTGAGAGAACATTCTACATACACTCCTGTAAACACCACGTCATTTGTATGGGTGTTGCAGACTTTTGGTGCCTATAATGTACCGAGCTTGTGTATAATAAAAATCATATAACTAGATACATTAGCTGCGAGAACTCATATGAGGTAACCACTGCCATGGTTCACATTTGGATAGCGTAAACACCTAGTAGAGGTTTGTTCTGATAAGTATACTTATTAGTACAACTCAGTCATGAGCTGTAAGTTATTTAATTAGGCATTGAACTGTCTACACTTGCTGCATGAAGAATAAAAATGTTAATCTTTATTCTGTGTACAACAAACTGTACTGTGTCTGTGTCGTGTATGTCATCAAGCATCCTAACAGTGGGAACTATGGAATTTAGTATTCGGTGAATTAATTACATAATCACTCCTATTAAGCATCTGGTCTCGAAGTTTCTGTAGGTTGAATATGTTCTTCATTGCTTAACAACTCTTGAGCCCTTACCAATAATTAGTATCATTTAATATGGATCACTCCAGTCTCGTGGACTTCCCATTTGCGTCGAGGTGTGGTAACGAGCACATCACTACCTAGTTTGCAGAGTTGTTACTCATTGACCTAGGTACTCGACTGCAATCCCATGGGTCACGCGTTCGAATCCCGCCCCAAATACGAATTTTTGAGCAATCAGATAGCACCATGGGCCCTTACACAGTAGGCAGGGATAATTATTGACTCCATGAACGTGCACAAGTTTACTGAGTGTACTTCTATTTCTTTCGATTCGAGTTTGCAGAGGTGAGTTCTCGTCAGTATTTTTTTTCTACATAATTTTACAAACGATTTGTACTCCTCATCTCTTTCTTTTCACTCATAAACATTTTCGGCCAATACTTGCTACTTTAGCGCAGTATTCGGGCCTGTATTTGACAATGACTCCATCAGCTGTGTCCTTGATGGATACCTAGATGTGCGCAATTCCCCTGGTAATTCATCGCAGGCTCTAAAACACCCAGGGATGTTCGAATACAGAGCCTTCAATAGGGTAGTGTACTTATCTGTTCGATACACTCATAACCAGGTGTGGAACATACGTGGTTCTCTTGGTTTTCCTGTTCTTGAGCTCGAACTAGATGTCTAGTGGTTATATCTTAGACGCAGTGTTTCCTAGACTAATTCCGCTGTGTTTATCGCAAGGGGATTTTTCTCGTCTGACGAATAGTATCTGATTTCATAGTTTCAGGTTACTTATAATCTTTTCAACTTTCGCAAGAGTTGCGGGACTTATATCAGTACTTCTTCCAGTGTCCGTCTGCATAGCTGACAAAGAGATAGTAGCTGGTGGGCAGTTGAACTGTCCATCAGAGTTTTCTCCTATCGTCCTGCTAGTTTCCTCTGAATCGCAGACTAATCTTTCTCCACTACAGTCTCACTAAACATTAACCTTTTTGCACCATTTTTCTTGATAAGTTTAAATATTTGTCTAACGACACTTGCTGTCCTATTTCAAGGGGAATGTGCAAACTGAAAGTTCCAATGTGTTACTTGGAGCCTGGTTTCAGGGGACTATTGATACATTTTCGTGAACTCGAATTGCTACCGAAAGCTACAAAGCTGAGAAAATATTACAAATGACACATTAATTTCGACTTGGAGATGCGAGAAAAGATTAGAACACGGAAGACGTGGAAGGTGGGTAGTGAATGCGATGTTGGTAGCGTCAGTAGGATGCACCTTTCTGCTGTCGCATCCCGTCCAACCATCAGCACGACTTTGTCATTAGTCCTGCGTCAGTAAAATATTCCAGTAACTGCTTATTGTCTTACCATTATCTAAGACAGCTTTCTGGTAGGATAGGAACTGAAGCTAACAAACTTCCCCACTGAAATAGCTCTTCGGTCAGATATGCAATCCCGACCACTTCAAGATAACAGCTATCGGTAGGCACGTACATGTAACTTGGTAGAGACAGAGGCAATATGAGACGGGAACTTGTCGGCTTTCAGTCGTCGTATCGACGAGTTTGTTTAGTGGAAACAAACCAGCTCAGCCATACAATACCTCCTACTCATTCGGTCTGCATTTTATCTTTCCAGCGGTTTAGTCGCCTCTGAAACCAGTTTGTGTCGGGAAAGATTTTCATACCTAATACGTTGTGCTCTATTCCTTTACGCTTGATTTCCATCACCCATCGATACACTTCTTTGTATACCGATTAGTTCACTTAAATTTGTAACTGGATTTCTCAAGATAGTAGAAATCAGTGGTTCTACAACTTTGCTTACGTCTTCTCAAGTTTAAACATTTTCGTTAACCATCATTTTTCGAATTCTCTCTTCTGCTATACACTTTTGTCTACTTTAATATTACTTTTTTGCTCACTTATGTTCTCCATGCTTCTGTGTAGTGTGGCAATCTGTGTACGAAGTTCTATGTCGTTTCCATTTATCTTTCCATCTTCTCTTTCTGTTATTAACATAGCCCAACACATTATCAGTACTAACGGAAATATGCAAGAAGCTATTAATTTATTACGTGAATGCCCTCTATTGAAGTTGGAAGATATTCTTCCTTATTTCCATCAATTTGTTACAATTGATCAATTTAAAGTGAGTTTTCTCCTGCTTATTTCCTAGGTTTCAATGTAATCTATTCGAAACAGCATTAAAGTTAGGATAGACATACTCTGCAGTACATTGTCCCACTTTTGTTTTTTGCATGTAGTTCCAGTTAAACACTAAACTCATTGCTTAAATGATATTTGAAAGAACAAAGAATATTCTTTTTGATAACTTTTTTTTCAGGTCCTACATTTATATAACAGTAGTGAGATTCCCTATAACACATTTAGTTAATAATATTATACAATTGTGGAATTGTCTTCAGACGACCATACCTTCAGAACTAAAAATTACTAGGATTAACAAAAAGACCGTCACAGCGAAGAAAACGTTTTCTTTTCGATGAAGTCATTTACTCCTAAGTTTGTAAGTTCGCGAATATGAAGGGTAGAGAATTCCAGAACTGCTTATGATCATGCGTCAAAATATATTGGGTAACGAGAGAAAATTACGTAATACAAATGAGAGTTTGTTTACATTAAGAAAATAAGCAAGGGCTTATGTAAACTAAAGTGTGATTACATAATACAGGATTAATATACTTCAGTCAAGGCCTTATGACGGCCACGTCAGAGAAAAAGGTTGAACGTACCTTTGTTGGACACAATCTTGGCTTGAACCTCTAAATGAGGCTGGTGCTTCAGCTATAACCAAATGCCTTGATTTCACTCTCTTTGAGTGGCTTATTGAAACTCTGTAGAGGATTTGAATGATTCCTCGAAAGGAGCTAAATGGCTTGAGTTCACAAGGTGTTTTGTTATTAAGCCCAAGATACATTCCCGTTTTTCCTTTGCTAGCCAGGCTCGCTAGTGTTCATAAGCGGGTGCATGGTACGGGCGATGTACCCAGCTCTACACGAACAAGTGAACTGGAATACACACACTGATATGACCCCATGTGTCAGCTTGTCTTTCACACTTGGACCAAAACGTTTCTTGCAGAAGAAAATGATTCCAAGGTTGATAGGGGAGTATGTTCTATTTTAGGATCTTTACAGTCATTTTTAAGGATGCTTGCAGCTTAAGAAGACGTCAAAGAGTTGATACATCTGCGTCACTGTGGCCGATTTCCAGCCATGTCACCGAAACTCCTCAAACACTGATTCGTTTCTTCTCGAGGACCTCAACCAGGTAGTCTACATTGCCCTACACGACTCATACCAACAGTCAGGAACTTCATGGACTGGTACCACGTCTTAGTCTGTCCAACTTGTACCCTCTTTCAACCTACTCCGACTTTCCCACCTAGCTGGCACGTCGAGGTAGTCGATGATTCGGCATGCACAGTACGTGTCCAAGCCGCCTCAGTCGACCAAAGTTCAAAACCTCATCAATCGACTTGCCTCTCTTGCCTAATACCTTTCGTTTGACCTCACCATTTGGCACTATAGATGACGCAAGTTGAGAAATGCCAAATAGGCCTTCTGTATCCGAGCTATTTCGTCAGAAACCAGCCCGTTTGGACTGATGTAACTCCCAAAGCGAGTGAAGTGGTTGACATATTTAACCACTTTACTCGCCATCCCTAAACTGGGAGTAGTTGTAGACTAGTCCTTGAGCACGATCCCACGTTTGACAAGTGAGGTCGAAACCCATGCCAAACATTCTCAGATATCTGCTCAGTGCGTTTGAAAACCCTGCATTTTGTCAGTGTCTTAACCTCGCAAGACAATATCGTCTGCATACTCCAAATCAACCAGATGGCCTTCAGGTTAGGTTATTAGGATGAGGGAATATCGAAACAATGTGGAACTTGAAAATTAGGTTACTTCAGGGTTAGGATGTGGAGGTTTATGAATCCAAAATGAGGCCAAGGCATTTGTACCGGCAACACCTACTTTCTCTGAACACGTAACTCGGGTTTTTGTTTGGTCCTAATTCCCACGGCTTCTGCAGTTTGAAGAACTAGAAGCTGGGTGCCTTCTGGAAAGTTGGAGAAAACCCGATAAGTAATGGAAAATAACTTATTTGTATCCACCGTGTGTTTCGTTTAAACTAAGTGTGCTGCTTTAACCACACTTGTAAGTACTAATGAGCACAGGAAATTAAACTCATAGAGCAGCAGTAGACGTAAGTGTTTTCGCAGGAGCAATCGACCCGATAAACACAACAGAAAGCTGCTAGTCTAAGTAGTTCCTTTTTCAGTTTCGGTCTCATCATTGTGCATATGTGAAGTGTAATTTATAATTTACTAGCAATGAAAGTTCTTTGAAGTTGATCTGAGTAGTTTATGAATTAATATTTCGCTAGGGATATCACTTATAAGTTGTACCCGAATGCATAGAGGTTTTCTGTTAACCATTGGAATACCTTTTCTTGCTGTTTTCGTAATAATTTGTTACTCTGTGGATTCATCAGGATAGGCATAACATACAGCCTTCATTCTGATATGTAGAGTCTGTATCAAATATCGTTTGTACTGAAGGAGGGCGAGACTAAGAAAATATGCATATCGTTTCGTTCACGTGCTTTTCCTAAGCAATTTTCCATCATTTACAAATTTTTAATAGCCTCTTTGTGTTTTTCTAGTTGGATTTCTTTTACAGATGTGTTTTCTGAGCTTACATTGACGGCAACAGTCAACCAGATTAGATTTTAAACATTTTGGTTCTAGACTGGGTAGTGATACATATATATACACCATAGATCTTAATTTCACTTTCATCACTAAGGGTTATGCCCAACTATCCGTTCATTGTATTCACGCTGTGGTTCACAGGTTAAATGTTGTACAGTTTTTGTAATTGAATGATAAATGAATACTGATTAAATAATTAATTTTGTTGTGTAGACTTAATTTTCATACTAACTGAATGAAAATTTTCAGTTATCATCTCTAGTGCATCTTACTATTTCACATACATAGTAAAAATAGTAGGAGAATGTACTTTTTCAGGTTGGTATTCTATCATTGATGACGTGCTTCGGGGGTGTGATTTCTGAAGTTCCAATGACAAATCGTGATTGGTTGAGCCAGCGAAGTTGGATGTGAAGGCAATTACTCAGCGACAGCATTGGTTAGAGGTCGCGTTGTTTCATGAACTGAAAGAAGTAGAAAATGTAGACCATCGGATTCTGAGACAGTTGCTCAGTGGCAACGTGCTGGCTGCATAACTTGAGGTTATGGGTTTGACCGCTGGTGGGGCGGGTCATGGATGCGCGCTACTGAGGAGTCCATGCTAGGAAGAAACCACTGTCCAGTGCCAACATTTTCCAATGTTTCTTCAACTGATGTCATTCAATGGCGAATACCAATGTGAAATCAATAAACAAATCTTGACAAACCTTCAAATCAAATATACTTTTCATCAATTCTTGGCCATCCTGTCAGTTTTTATTGAATGCGTTTTTGCTAACAAACCAGTTATCGTCGATTTCCGTTAACTGTCCAATTGGTATTGGATGAAATTTAGTATCCAGATTATTTTGAAGTTTGGTAGCCACATACGTGTTCATGTATTGTGCTTTAGTTCACTTTTGTATTTATGCTTGATTCGCGTTGTTTTATACCTGATTCTGGAAAGCAGTTCGTTTCACACACCTCTTCTGATTGTTTTATGTAGGCCTGATTTCATCAGTTGTTGTTGTCTACAGTCTTCAGTTTGAGTGTTAACGTGAATTCTGTGCTACATAGACTATGCTTCTTCATCAGTGTGACCTCACTTGAGGACGTCGGACTGTAATAACCCTGACCTTGAGGTATGCAGATGATATTAATCGGCTAGCTGAAGACGCCGAGAAAATACAGGATCTTATGAACTTGCTGAGCACAAATCTGAGTACGTTTGGATTACACTTCGCAGGACTGGTCTGCAACTACTCCTGATTTGAGTTGGTGGAATGCGTCGACAACTTCATTTACTTCGGGAGTTGTGTCAGTCCGATTAGTCTGGTTGCTGACGTAATCTCAGCTCGGATATAGAGGACCCATTTGGTCTTTTTTCAACTGACATCATCTCTAGCTAGGTGTGGACTACTTATTAGAATGTGAGTATACTGCGCTACAGTCCCTTCTATCCTTTTATCCGTCTGTTAGACGCGGTTGGCAAAAGTAGAAGACGAAGTGGTTACAGGATTTTCATCGCAGATGTCTTCGTAACACTGCTCTCGTCTGGTGGAATCAGCTTGTGAGCAATGTTGAGGTCAGGCGAAAAGTACCAAAAAGGAAAGGAAAGTCAGTCGACGGGGTTCGGAACTTTCACTGACTGAAATGACTTTGACATGTGCTACACATGCTACGAGTCGCCGCCAACCTTGAGGTGCCATGCTAGGGGAAGTTAGATTAGTTTGGAGGAGGGTTCCGGGTGACCAGAATAAGACGTGGTACTGGTGCATGAAGTCTCTGTCTGTTGGTCTGAGTCGTTTAGGGAGAAGTAGACTACCTAGTTGAGGACTGTTAGTGACATAGCTGAAAATCGGTTACAGTGGATGTTTTAATTAACCCTAATTTTTAAATAACCTTTCCTTTCATACACCTTTGTCTACTTTGATATTAATCCCTTTCCATTCAATCTTTCTCTGTATACTATTGTGAAGTGTGAAATCTCTAGACGATCCACTTGTATACGAGGTTCCTTGATGATTTTGTCCGTTTATCTGTCCATCTGCCATCCTGTCTATCTGTTTACTTGTTCTATCTAAATTCCTGAAAGTAGACTGAACAATGCAGAATTTCATGAAAATATCCTCAAGAATTTTTAATATTCAGTGATTTGTTAATTGTTATTTATTCTAAGATTTAATTAGGTGGTTTTGAATTCGGAAAAAACTTTTGTGTAGACGTGTTGCCTCTCTCCTGAAAAGCTGTGACATGTTTATCTAGCGATGGTGCTTAAACAGTTTACATGTTGTAGCTCAGCTTATTTCTTTTTGTCTCGAAAAATTGATTCGTGCTCATTAACTTGGTGCACCCTTATGCTGTAGATAATGAGCAACACCTCTAGTTTGACAGTAAATAATACAACCTGACTACCCACACCATCAACATAGAACGAGGTATCACTGCATAACGGTAGAAGTTACTACACTTCATATTAGGACACCGAGCGGGAAAATACTAAAGTGAAGGATAATTTAAAAAGAGACGAATCCGCCGAAGCAGTAGAAAGTAGAGGAAGAGAAAGGAGGAATTAGAAAATACTGACTTCAGCAAAGCTGACAGACCGACCAGGGTTAATCCGACTTTCTAGGTAGGTGAAGTGATTGACGCACTCATTCGCTCCTCTCCATTGTTAAACAGGGCACCGGTGTAGCCCAGTCTTGAAGCAACAGCTTGCGTTTGGGTGGTGATAAACTCATCTCAGACGTCCCTAAATTGTTACTCAATGTGTCCAGAAGAGTCTGCGTCTTCATGCAACTAGACTATGTCATCTGCATACACTTGGTCTGCTGAGTATTCCTCTGTGAAGTCAGACGACGAGAAGAAGATCTATAAGTTCTTATACGATAAATTTGAGTTAGAATGTAGAGAGTTAACATCCTTGACGGACACCACTCAACGTGCATAACTCACCATAGGCCCTATCACATCCAGAGCCTTCAATGGAGTGACGTAATTACTCGACACCCTTTTTAGTGCGAGACATTGCTCGCACCTCAGTACATAAAGCGGTGTTCGAACCGGTGATCCATTGTTTGCAAGTCAATTCCTTTGACCATGTGCTACAGTTCCATTCTTTTTGTTTAAGATATGTTATTTATTTTTTTGTTTTCTTTCTCCCACATTTCTCTTCATAATGATAAAGGACTTAATTTGTACTTCATTGGACTCGTATAATGAGCGAATTGAAAATGTGAAAAATGAAATGCAAACAACAATGAAAACGATAGATGAACTGCGTTTACAATCGAGTAACCTACGTTATAGGTGAGTTTTTTTTGCTGCTGCAGTTTTACCTACATTAAAGTATGCATGATCAATCTGTATCATTTTGCAGATCAAGTTTCTGAATCTTTGAGTCTCAGTGTTGCATTGTTTTGTGTCTTCTATTCCTGTGAAGAGTTTCGAGCCTGGGTGGGACAGTTATTTGTTTGGTTTAATTCTCTATTTGATAACTTCAAGAAAATTTCAGGTTATCGTCCACCATCCTACCACATTCTACGCCGACCATTTCTACTTTTTTTCTACCAGTTACATGTCTGACAAGTAGGAAGAGATATGGAAGCCACGGGAACCGCATTTGTAATTCACCCTAACCATCAGAGCTTATGTTTCAAACAGAAAATGAATATCTGCATCGGAGCTGAAAAATGTATCACTAGACCTCTTTGTGAATTAAATCGTGTTTTCATCAGACTTGAATCATCAAACACGCAAAAATCGTCAGTCATCCTCCGCTTAAAGAGGCTTCAGCTGAATTATCACAACTTCATAGACAAATTGACTTTTCGACCACTTTTGTGAGATCATTAGCCAGCCTTTAGCACTCACATTAAGACGTGTTCAAAGTTGAGACATGTACTGTGGAAGAAAGAGCGATTACACATGTACCTGCATCCCGACCCATAGCTGCTACCTTGACGTGGTGGTCGGGCTTGCATATCACAATGACCCAACGAGCTATGCTGGTGGAACGCTTGTTCCCTCGAGGTCCTACCATACCAGAAAGGTCCGTTGGATAGTGGTTAGACGAAAAGCAGTTACCGTTGTAGTGTAAATTGCTACACTATGATGGGGGTCTGAGGGCGAAGTCGTACTGCTGCTAGCTGGATGGGGTGTGACAGCAGTAAGGTGTTTCCCTTGGATGACCAGCAGTGCCATGCTGATGCTGCCTTCTCAGTGGAAGGGGGGGTTAGAAAAGGTCGGCCCCCAAAATAACACACTCCATCACACCCCACGGTCTGCTGGGCCGGCGGTGTTGGTTCACTTGTCGTTTCCTTTCGACCATCCGGCCCCAAAACAACAAACGTTCAAAATAATCATACTCAAAAGGCTTCGTGTGACAGGCCTCAAGCAGATGTCCGATGGGCTCTGCGGTCACACAAATCTCTTTCAGGTACCTTAAGAAGAAATAGCCTTCCACGGTGTGGGCAGCCGGGAGTGTCAACCGCCCTCACAACTCTGTCAGCACCCAAGTTTCCTCTGACTGCTATCCACCTCCTCCATCATTACCTTCTAATCTTCCTTCCTTCACGTCTCTCAATTAATGATGCTGCATCATCTTCAATTTCTCCTACCTCTGCAGCCTTCGACAACGATCTGAGTCCACAGAACAGCATCCCTGGTCTCCTTAAACCACGCTCCAAATTACATATTGGAGCCTTCAATGTCACCACCCTCCATCAAATTGGTCAAAGACTCTAGCAACTCGGCCATGGATGTGTGCTGTGTTTGTGAGACACGCATACAGGACCCAAGTGTGGTTATTCACCTGACCTCTCCTGACCAATCTGGTGAATCCACAAAATTCACCCTTCGAGTTTCTGGAGATTCGATAGCTAGCTCTCGTGGTCTTGCAGGTGTAGGTATAGCATTAAGCACTAGGGCAGAAAACTCACTACTAGACTGGATCCCAGTTGATAGTCGCCTCTGCGCTATGAGGCTGAACGGCACAGTGAGAACTAAAAGGAATAGTGAGACTCGCCGTTGTCTCTTTGTAATCTCTGCTTACGCACCCACTGACTGCAGTTCGGATGAAGTGAAGGACGAGTTCTACCATAAACTGTCTAACCTCCTCTCGAAAGCCAAACGTTCGGACCCACTGGTTGTTGCAGGTGACCTCAACGCACAGGTGGGTAGACTGAGTGAGGCAGAAAGGCACTTAGGTGGCACTTTCGGAATCCCAGCTGAACGTACAGATAACGGTGATCGCCTATTACAACTATGCTCAGATAACCGCCTATTTTTAGCCAGCACAAATTTCAGACATAAAGAAAGGCACTGTCTGACCTGGCGTCCACCGAGCTCGACTCAGCGATGGACACAGATAGACCACATTGCTATTAGTCATCGCTGGAGAGGATCGGTGGAAGACTGCCGCTCCTTCTGGAGTACGTGTTTGGACAGCGATCATGCGTTGGTCCGAGCACGTATATGCCTGCGTCTCAATGGACGTAGAAAAAATTTGGCAACAAAACCACTACGAGTGCTGCTGGACAACGAAAACACCAAAGCCGTGTTCAGTGAGAAGTTGGCTAGGCAGTTATCGGAACAAAAGACTGTCACTCATCCAGAAGAAGCTTGGTGCCATCTTCAGTCTGCTGTAAAAGCAGCACTGGAGACTGTAGCCGACTCCAAAATAATGGCTAAAAAGAGCCAGTGGATATCAGCAGCTTCTTCCAAACTAATGGATGCACGTGAATGCATCCCTGCAGGCTCTGAGTACAATGAAGAGCGAGCGCAACTTAAAAATAGACTGACGAAAAGTCTGCGCAACGATCGTGAACAGTGGTGGGCAGCAAAGGCTAAAGAGATGGAAAAGGCAGCGGCGATCGGTAACAGTAGACAGTTATTTAGACTTATTAAGGAGACTGGGGGGAAATGGTCAACAACAGTTAGTGAGGTTATAGCGGAGAAGGACGGATCTGATTCACTCGCAGGGAAGGCGACTGGAACGATGGGCAGAACACTTTGAGGAACAGTTTAACTGGCCTCCAGCCACCATTGCGCTGCCCGCTATCCAGTCGGACCCTGAATGGGACATAGAGACAGGCCCCCAACACTAGAAGAAGTTGAGAAAGCGGTAGGTAGCCTGAAACGGGAAGGGCAGCAGGACCAGACGGACTACCTGCTGAGGTATACAAGAATGGTGGTAGAGTTCTCTTAGTCAGGCTAACGGAAGTGTTAGCCAGTATATGGGAATCAAATACGATCCCCTCCGACTGGTCTAAGTCACTCATCATCCCAGTCTTCAAGAAAGGCGAGAAGTCCTCTTGTGATAACCACAGAGGAATCAGCCTGACAAACATAGTGTCTAAGATCCTAAGTTCTATAATTCTCCGACGCCTGAGTGGAGCTCGGGAACAGCAAGCCCGAGAAAACCAGGCAGGCTTTAGACCTGGCCGTGGATGTATCGACCAAATATTCACACTGCGCCAGGTCCTGGAACATAGGCATGCTTACAGACGCCCGACAATAGCTGTATTTCTCGACCTGAAGGCGGCATTTGACTCCGTTGATCGAGAAGTCTTATGGCAGTGTCTGTCACTGAAAGGCGTGCCTAGTAAGTACATCACCTTATTGAAAGCTCTCTACTCGAACACTTGTGGGCATGTTAGAGCCTATGGTGAGTTGTCCAGGGAGCTATACTCATCAAGTGGTGTCCGTCAAGGATGCCCACTATCTCCATTCTTATTTAATTTTATCATAGATATTCTTATGGAGGTTTTTCTCTCGTCACCTAATTACAGAGACGTTGACCTGACCACAGGTGAATTTTCCTTAGATCTAGAATATGCAGATGACATAGTCCTGTTAGGTGTACACGCTGACAAGATGCAGAGTCTTCTGAACACTTTGAGTGGGAATTTGAGAATGTTTGGGATGCGATTTTCACCACCCAAATGCAAATTTTTGCTCCAGGACTGGTCTTCAACGGTGCCACAACTAACAGTAGAGAGTGAAGTGGTTGAGTGTGTTGACCACTTCACTTACCTGGGAAGTAGGATCAACCCTGACCTGGTGGCTAGCTCACTGGCAGATGAAATCTCTGCACGGATACAAAGGGCTCGGTTGGCTTTTGACAATTTACACCACCTGTGGCGCCGCCGTGACATCCGATTGTCTACTAAGTGTAGCAAGTACTGCACAGCAGTACGGTCTGCTCTACTGTATGACTGTGAAACATGGCCATTGAAAGTGGAAGATATAAGAAGGCTTCAGATGTTTGACCACCGTTGTCTTCGTAGTATAGGCCGTATTCCATGGTGTCACCACGTGAGTAATTCACAAGTCAGGTGTAGAGTTTTGTGGAGAAGAGATAAGTCAGTCGACTAGGTTGTGAACCTTCATCGACTGAGATGGTTGGCTGGGACACGTACTACGTATGCCTAGTCACCGTCTGCCTCGTCACACAATGTTGGCCGAAGTGGGTCCAGGCTGGAAGAAGGCTCGAGGTGGCCAGACTAAAATATGGCATCAATGTATTAAGTCTCTGACTGTTGGTTTAAGCCATGTAGGACGATGCAGACTAAGTGGTTGGGCTCCGTGGGACAAGAGGAACCAGTGGTTAGAGACTCTAGGTGATATGGCTCAGAACCGATGTCGGTGGCGCAGATGTATCATCATCATTATCAACATAGGACCAGGCATTACTGCGAACGGTCCGAGTTGCCACACCTCATATCAGCACATCAAGTAAAAAGGTAGTGGGGTGAAGAATGAAGATAAGTGAATGCAGTCAAAAGAAATATAAAGTACGAGAAGAAAGGAAAGAGGAGTGACAAAATAGTGAGATTCGGTATTGCGTTGTTAAGATGAGGATAATCTGTGTATACATCTGCGCCACTGACATCGGTTCTGAGCCATATCACCTAGAGTCTCTAACCACTGGTTCCTCTTGTCCCACGGACCCCAACCACTTAGTCTGCATCGTCCTACATGGCTTAAACCAACAGTCAGAGACTTAATACATTGATGCCATATTTTAGTCTGGCCACCTCGAGCCTTCTTCCAGCCTGGACCCACTTCGGCCAACATTGTGTGACGAGGCAGACGGTGACTAGGCATACGTAGTACGTGTCCCAGCCAACCATCTCAGTCGATGAAGGTTCACAACCTAGTCGACTGACTTATCTCTTCTCCACAAAACTCTACACCTGACTTGTGAATTACTCACGTGGTGCGGTGACACCATGGAATACGGCCTATACTACGAAGACAACGGTGGTCAAACATCTGAAGCCTTCTTATATCTTCCACTTTCAATGGCCATGTTTCGCAGCCATAGAGTAGAAGAGAGCGGACTGCTGTGCAGTACACGCGACCCTTAATAGACAAACGAATATCACGGCGGCGCCATAGGTGGCGCAAATTGCCAAAGCCAATCGAGCCTTTTGTATCCGTGCAGAAATCTCATCGGCAACTAACCCACTAGGGTTGTTCCTACTTCCTAGGTAAGTGAAGTGGTCAACACATTCAACCACTTCACTCTCTATTTTTAGCCGCGGTACCACTGAAGACTAGTTCTGGAGCAAAAATTTCCATTTGGGTGGTGAAAATCGCATCCCAAACATTCTCAAATTGACACTCAAAGTGTTCGGAAGACTCTACACCTTGTCAGCATGTACACTTAACAGGACTATGTCATCTGCATATTCTAGGTCTAACGATAATTCTCCTGTGGTTAGGTCAACGTCTCTGTAATGAGGGGACGAGAGAAGGACCTCCATGAGAATATCTATGGTAAAATTGAATAAGAATGGAGATAGTGAGCATCCTTGACGGACACCACTTGATGAGTATAGCTCCCTGGACAAGTCGCCATAGGCTCTAACATGCTCACAAGTGTTCGAGTAGAGAGCCTTGCCTTCAATAAGGTGATGTACTTACTAGGCACGCCTTTCAGTGACAGACATTGCCATAAGACTTCTCGATCAACGTAGTCAAATACCGCCTTCAAGTCGAGAAATACAGCTATTGTCGGGCGTCTGTAAGCATGCCTATGTTCCTGGTCCTGGCGCAGTGTGAATATTTGGTCGATACACCCGCAGTCAGGTCTAAAGCCTGCCTAGTTTCCTCGGGCTTGCTGTTCCTGAGCTCCACTCAGGCGTCGGAGAATTATAGAACTTAGGATCTTAGACACTATGTTCGTCAGGCTTATTCCTCTGTGGTTATCACAAGAGGACTTCTTGCCTTTCTTGAAGACTGAGATAATGAGTGACTTGGACCAGTCGGAGGGGATCGTGTTTGATTCCCATATACTAGCTAACACTTCCGTTAACCTGACTAAAATCACTCTACCACCATTCTTGTATACCTCAGCAGGTAGTCCGTCTGGTCGTGCTGCCCTTCCTCGTTTCAGGTTACCTACCGCTTTCTCAACTTCTTCTAGTGTTGGGGGCCTGTCTCTATGTCCCATTCAGGATCCGACTGGATAGCGGGCAACGCAATGGTGGCTGGAGGCCAGTTAAACTTTTCCTCAAAGTGTTCTGCCCATCGTTCCAGTCGTCTCCCCTGAGAGTGAATCATAGATCCGTCCTCCTCCTCTATAGCCTCACTAACTGTTGTTGATCTTTTCCCCCCAGTTTCCTTAATAAATCTGAATAACTGTCTACTGTTACCGATCGCCGCTACCTTTCCCATTACTTTAGCCTTCGCTGCCCATCACTGTTCGCGATCGTTGTGCAGACCTTTCGTAAGCAGATGTATACACACTTTATCCTCATCTTAACGACACTTTACGGAATCTCACCATTTGTCACTCCTCTTTTCTTTCTTCTCGTACTTGATATTTCTTTTGACTTTATTCTCTTATCTTTATCCTTCGGCTCACTTCCTTTTATTGATGTACTGATATGCGGTGTGGCAGCTCGGGCTATTACTCAGGTCTACCTGGTTCTATGTTGATATTGATGTTGATGATGATGTGTACCTGCGTCGTGGACAGCTGATTTCAATATGATCTGTTTAAGTTCATGTTTAGTTGACTTTGGGATGACACATCGGTAATGTGGAGCTGAAATGGGCTGCTGGATCGTCACTTGCCAACTCGTAAACAGTTTTTCTCTGCTAGTCGTATAGACTACCCTCTTTTGAACCTAGATGCCTGTGTTACCAACTTATCCAAGGAGGTAATTTATGTAATTGACCTTGTGTTATGTATGTGCAGGAATTTGTCATAGTGTAGGTAAAAATGACGAAATGACACTGATTCTCCTACTTGTCACTTCTTATTCTTTTTGAAACGTTTTTAGGTTAACGAGACACAGACGATCATTAGTGTGAATGGAATCAGCTTCTTTAGTTCCACCTGTAATATGCATAGACGTTACTCGCGATTTCAAATTAATGTTCACGTATCTCGTTGGATGAAAGCAACTCTTTGTTCATTCTAAAAGACCAGAAACAGACCTGAGGTTTCGATAGTAAAATGAAAGAAAAAGTGTAAATTTAACAATGACAGTATCACGATAATAAATTGCATGATTGGATACATCATTTTTGACATTGTAAGCTTGTTTAGTCGCAAGCAAACTACGATAAGCGCTTTGAAATGCCTCATTTGTTCTCCTTTGCCTCTATAGCCTATTTTCCATACTGAAGTTGGCTAGATAAGCACTTTCAAGATAAAGTGTAGGCCGGTTTACAATGAAGGAGTTAGACAGACAGGCGGAATCAATCTAGAACCTCGTACATAAGTGCATCGGTTCAAGTTGCCGCACTTCACAGAAGTATACAAAGACCAGGTGGATAGAATAAGGGTCATATCAAAGGAGAAAAAGTTGTGTGAGAGAATAAACAATTTGAGAATAACGGTTAGTGCGTATGTTCAAGTTATAGAAGACGTCAAAGAGTGAATACATTCTCGCCACTGTGACTGGTTTTCAGCCATGTCACCAAGAGTCCACAACCACCGATTTCTGTCCTTCTGTACATCTCAGCTAGATAGTCCACATCTCCCTACACGACTCAGACCAACAGTCAGAGACTTCTTGGACTGGTGTTACGTCTTGGTCTGGCCAACCTGAACTATCTTCCAACTTAATCCAACTTCCTCTAGCATGCCTTGTCGAGGTAGGTGGTAGTTCGGCACACGCAGTATATGTGCAATCCTCCTCACTTGACTAAGGTTCACCAACTCATAGGAGGGAGGTCAGCTACGGGATATATTGATGGCTTCTGGTTCAAGAATCGCCTCGTTATAAGATTAATAAAGGATTCACAATAGTCAGTAATGGGAATAAATGAAGACTCATGTAGGGAACCTTTCCATGTGTTTAAGTGTTTAGAAGAATGACCAAATCATTGATGTGAAGGTTATTAGTTATTTGTAAAGGAGCTTAATTTCGATCTTTTGATGTATTTTTCGGAACTCTTTAACTTTCCATCAGTAGTTTTCTTGTCATCTTCTGATACTTCTTTACTCTTTTGGTAAGCGTAACAAGTTGAAGTACTAGATGTTGGTGCTAAGCTGCTTAATAACTCAATACATACGCAGTGTTGTTGTAGGCTGGTCGATTATCAAATTTAGAAGGTATTTTGCTTTTTGTTGTCTGGTTTCTGAGTGACACCAAACCCAACAATTTCTTGAAAATAGCTTGTAACCTTATAGGTTTGAAACCTATGGCTATCTTCGAAGTGATTGTATCGAGGAATAATCAACAACAATAAAGCTTCTTCTTATCCAATGATCTGCTTACGAGGTGTTATCATCACTTAATGCTTTGGATTTAAACCTTATGCAAAGAGAAAGCAGATACATACTTATTAATAACTCTGACGGACAGTCACGCTCAATGATAGATTCCTTGAGTTGGGATTTCTGGCTGTGATTCAACGTTAGTGCACCTAGTCTTCAGCTCCATGCTTTTACGAACTATCTTGGAAAGTGTCAAGCGTGTCGATCATCACACACTATTAATACAAGTCTGCCAAACCATGGCTACCCCAGATAGTTACATTAGTAAGCAATATGATGCTCCCCCTTTCTAATCCAAGTGGATCTGGATTGGGATGAGAAGTTCTGACTGGGAAGCTAGTATGAGTACGATCTAGCTCTAGTAACGCGTCAAGAATTCACATAGTAGTTGAGCAAAGACCCTTAGTGATTGAACTGAAGCAAAAATCTGGTCAACAGTAGGATCTCGTAGCTCAGTTGGTAGAGTACCGGTCTCAGTGTCACCAGTCAACTGTTGTATGCTCGCTTGTGAATAGCATACGCAAATAATGAAAAAACTTTGTAACATATACTTGTGAGTGGGATTACATTGACTTGGGTGATTTTGGGATGTAAAACGTATCTCACCTGAGGCTAACTGGCGCGTGTGAAGAGATGTTCGGTTCTGTTGAGTTAACAGATGTCAGAACATCACTAATCCCTAATTCTTACGTTCTTCAGCCCATTTAACTTTTCGGTTTTAGATGCTGTCAAATATACACCAGGATACAACAGGTTTGAGGATGAAAAATGACTCGAAATTAAGACTTAGTGGATAGTTCATTAACTATCTTTTTTTCGAGCAGTGATAGCCATAGGAGTCTGAAGCTGAAGTAGCATGTTGTGAAACAACCATATTTGTTGCACATTGTTGATCGGCGTTAGTATTACGCTTGGTAGAATACATCGAGAAACTGTTCAACTGTGTTCCAACTAATCTTGAGTTGTATGCTATGCAGCTGCAACCGGAATGAAAAATTTGATAAAGAACATCCAGCCCTCGTACATTTTGAAAAAGTTAACATATCTTGAAATGCTTAATGCACAACAGACTATTATGAACTTGCACCATAAGTATTTCAGGACATTTATCCAAGTCTATTTATTCGATTAACTAAACTATTAGCTGCTGTATCATAATCACACAAAAGTCCTGTTGAGTTGTCTTCATAGCCGATTATCTCAGCCTTCAAGAAAGGAGATAAACAAGCAGGAAATGCGTTTGCAGTTTTTTTAAAATCATAATCAGATACCCATGATCGTGTTAAAGCCTACTATGAAGCATTAGTTGAGTTTTCTGTACCGAGTGATTTCCTGCAACTTGAGCCGATGCATCTGTGCTGGGTTCTACGTTAATTTCGTCGGTCAGTCACAATGTTCTTTCTTTCACTTTAGTTCAACTTTTTCATACGCATGCTCATCAAAGTTTCCTTCTCTTCTTCTTACTTTACAAGGACTAACTTACTAGCAGAAGACTCTCTAAGATGACTTATAGTACATATATGATATAGTACTGTTAAAAGTGAAGATAATGCCAACAATACAAAGTTTTCTGAACACTCCGGGTGAAAATTCCAAATTGTCTAGGACGTGTTTTTTTTTCCTCCAAAACGCATGTTTTTGCTTCAGAATTATTTTGCATTCTCACCTCATCTGACGACTAAAAGTGAAGTGATTGAGCCCTTTGGTCACTGTTTTACTTAGGAAATCTGATCAGCTATGGAGGGTCTGTGACTGACAGGATCTGGGCATGGATGCAAAAGGCTCGACTGGCTTTTACTAATTTGCACCAGTTGTGGTGTTATTACGATATCTAGTAATCAAGGCTACTGTGCGAAATCCCGCCTTGTACTCTGCAGATGTGATGTGTAACCACGAAAGTTGCAAAACGGATGTGGATTTCCAGTTTAGGACTAATTTTCCTCTTAAAGCATCAGACATGTTTATTAAGCCACAATATTAGTAATGTTGAGGTTGAGTCTAGAGTTCTAGTTAAAAGAGGTAAGTCAACTAATGAGATTGTGAACCTGCATTACCTAATGATGGCTGCGATGTGCTTTACATACCTAGTCACTACCCCCTTTCCTTAAGACAGCTTGGTTGAAAAAAATTAAGGATTGCCAGGTTGAAACATATCACCAATCGATGAAATCTCCGACCATTAACCAGTGTCATGCATATTGTATGCTCATGACAACGTGAATCGCTAGCTGGATATGGTTCAACATCTAGATTTCCGGATTTAATGAAGTCACATAAGAAACAGATTGTTTCTTTCAACCGTTCGATGTCTAATGAAGCCCTTCTTCTTCTGGACAGGTTATCCTTAATTGATTCAGCAAACTCGAATGTATCAGAAACACGGTGTCTCAGGAGCCATTCCATTTACAGTTTCAAGAATTTCCACGAGCCATTTTGCAGTTGTGAGGTATAGAGAGTGTCATATCCAGTGTTGGACGGAGAGGAACACCATCTTGGTGCTTTTTCGGCAAACCACACAAACGTGGAGTGATACCATCAGAAGGGCGAAGTTGTTCGTAGAGATCCTTGTTAATGATTGATTCAGTTTTCATTTTCTTCACGTACGCATTACATTATCGGGGAACATAGTTATGCTACTTTTAGTATATCTAGTTTTCTACTCAGATTTATGTTGTGGTACTATGATCAGCTCAATTCTCAATACATTATTTCATTTGTTTAAATGTCAAGAGCTGTACATATTACATTGTTTTGTTTTTTCTGTTCAAATCTCATTGTACGGTAAACATCTAAGTTGTATACTCTCTGTTTCTTACCCTATTATTTACAGATGTGAAATTGTACAGAATGATTCACGATGCATCCATTGTAATCATCTTCTGACTTTACGTGCCTTCTATCTATTCCCGTGTGGTCATAATTTTCATATCAACTGTCTCACGGAATTAGTAAGTTAGTTTGTTCATCGTTCAGAATTGGAAATAAATCTTCGAATCTCAACTTATGTTTTGCTTGTTTTCTGTCTACAAGAGTTGAAATGGATTCTGTTATTATATTAAAAATCAGTAGAAATCAAATTAGTTGTTCAATGAACAAAAATTGTGCATTTCATCACTAAATAAACTAAACTTGAAAAATGTAGACTATTGGATCCTGAATCCTTACTTAAGCGTGTATATTCTCTTCATAGACTCTTAAGTTCTGTGAATCGATCTCGGAAAGTGTCAACGACTTGCAGTTCTGAGTCTCAAGCCACGCCTAAACAGATGTTCAATGCTCAATAGATCTTGGAGTCATTGCACCTAGTGATGTATTAAGTGATTATCTAGTATGTAAACTACCCAGTATTGTAGTTTTCACACTGGTAAAACTACAAGATTCTTTTATCCATATCAGACATATAGACTGGAAGCGTGTGGTTGGTTGGCACTTCCCGACTGTTCATATCATGGATGACTAATTCTTCTTGAGGCACCCGAAAATATTTATGTGAATTCAAAACCCATAGGACATCTGCTTGAGACTTGTACATGCAGCTTATTGGGTGTTTGTTGGTATGAGGTTTCATTGTTCTAATGTCGAGTAGGGAAAACCCGTACCACCAACACCGGTAGACCGTGGAGCAATGTGAAGTGTGTTATTTTCGGGACCAACGTTTTTAACCCTCTTCACTTCCCAACGGGAAGGTAGCATCAACATGGTGCTGCTGCTCACCCGAGGGAAACACTTTACTCCTGTCACATCCTATCTAGCTAGCAATATAACTTCGCCCTCAGACCTCCGTTTTAGTGTAGTAATTTACACCACAATGGTAACTTGTTTTCGTCTTGCCACTATCCAACAGATCCTTCTGGCATGGTAAGGACCTCGAGGGAAAAAGCATTCCAGCTAGTGTAACTCTTTGGATCATTGTGATATGCAAGCCCAACCACCACGTCAAAGTAGCAGCTAATGACGGCTTATCCATATCAGGATGAGTATAGTAATAAGGAATAGTTGGTACCATGTAAGAAACGATGACACTTCACTCATTCATTATTTTGTCGTATTAACTGACTTGTTATTCAAACTGAAACTTCACGTTCTCTCAGTGTTTATGTTACCTAGTAGTATGTAAACTTTAGAAATGAAACAGAAGAAAATAAAACAGTCACTTCAGTACGAAAATATGATCAAGATAAGATCACTATAACGTGACCTTAAGATGGCAAATATTTAATAATCACCAGCTTCATTGAGGTTAGTGGATAGCTAATAAAGTTTTCATCAATAATAACATAGGACCAAGCATTACCTCACAACCGTCCAGTATGCCACACTTCATGCCAGTACAACAAATAACAAGGCAATAAGATGAGAAATGAAGAAAGAGAGAAAACCCAGTCAAAAGTAGTAGAAAGCAATAAAAAAAGACGCAGGAATGACAGTGTTAGATTCAGTATGGCGGTTAAGATGAAGATAAAGTGTGTACACATCTGCGTCACTGACATCGATCCTGAACTGTATCACCTACAGTCTCTCATCATTAGTTTTTGTTGGTACATGGATGGCCAACCAAATAGTCTGCATCTCCCAACACGGCTCAAACTAACAAAGACTTCATGTATTGATATTATGTTTTGGTGTGGCCTCCCCTAGCCTACTTTAATTAATATCGCGCAACAAAACGGACGATGACTAGGCAGGCATAACACATATCCCTGCTAAGTCGTTGAAGATTACTCACTTGGTGATACCACGATGCGTGGTGTTTACTGGGAAGGCAACGATTGTCATACGCTAGAAACTTTCTCATATCCTCAACCTTTAACGGCCATGTTTCACAGCCATAGCGTAGAACAGAGCTAACTGCAGCACAGTACACTGGATCTATAATAGGCAGTCGGATATCGCAACGTTATCACAGTTGGTGTAAGTTGGCGAAAGCCAGCTGAGCCTTTTGAATCTGCGCAGAAATTTCTTCGTTTACTGACAGATCCATCAGGGTTGATTTGATTTCTCGAAATGGTACTCCATTTTTTCACAGTCAATTCGTAATCTCTGTTTCATCACTTATCGTCTTCCGTTGAATGAATATTGTACTGTCAACATGCAGCACTTGGTTAATTCAAAAAGCGACTGCTTGTTATAAGAACGTAATATTACGGCGTGTAGGCAGTTTATAAATGAATGGTAATAATTTATTCTAGGTTCACTTGGTGATGACTTTCAGTTACTTCCAAGTTGATGTCACTTTAAAGGATGTTTACACTGAAACGAACCCATCACAGACCTTGACAATTATTTTTTCAGTAAAATAAACAGAACCTATGAGCATATACTGAAACTCAAAGATATTCTATGCATTTTTTTTCTTCAGGTGAAACCATATTTATCACCAGAGCAAAAGTTACGATTGTCCAAAGCTGTAGAATCTGAGAATACTGGAAATACAGTATCGATCACTAGTTTTGAGGTGGGTTCAAGGATAAATTTTAAAATTAGCCAATTATTACTGAACTACTTATTATCTAACCGTGACACTCCTGAGCCAATCAAAGGCCGCGTCATCACGACTCTGATTTAGTTGTAGGACTGTAACGCTTATAGCTCAACGTTTGGTTTGGTAGTTGTTACGTTGCAATTGACTTTTTTGTATTACTGGCCTGCGAAAACCGACTGGATTTCTGCTTCGGAATTTCTGGCTGAACCTAGTTGCTCCGATAGTGGACTTCGTAGTGGACCCAGTGGAAGGCAATCAGATTCTTTTCTGAACTTGATCATCGACATTTCGACCCAGTGATTAAGCACCATTATTCGAAAGCGCATATGTCGTTTGATTTCTTCCACGCAGCACACACTGATCATAAACAGAAGACGCATAATTAACATTTGAAGTTCCCTATTCTCTTTGTCATGCCGACGTCTACTAACTGGGTTTTCCTGGATATCTAGCTTCTCAGATGCCATTATGGTATTCTCATAGCTCCTAGTTATCAGATTTTCTAAGGTCTATAGCACAGTATACATACACGTGCGCGTATGCGACATCTAACGGTGGTAGTAAGCTATATACCTGCCTTTCATCCAAGCCGTAGCATTACACCCGTTTTATCTTTTCTAGCTTTTGACTGTTTTTAGCCAACTATGAACAGAAGACACATGAGAAAGTGATGCCGACTACCAACAGGATAACAGGGAACTTATGGTGTTCTCATGCGATGATGACGAATGTAAACAAATTCGCTAGTTGGCGCTGTAGCTACTGCGGCCGTTCCTTGAACGCGAGCAGAAGTGCGAGACCGCAATAAATAGAACGCATCTTAGGATATTGGTGTTGAATTTAGGCACCGTGTTAGTTTGTAATTCCATATTAGATTAGTCTGTTTTATGTAGCTATATCACCGTATTGTGCATCAAATAAACAAATCTAATATTAAATAACTGGTCCAGTGAATTCAACGGCGAGGCGTTCAGCTGAATGGAATTTATAATGATGACCTGGTCACATTCAGTGATGATAAACACCTTTTGGTAGCAGTTTTAGAGCTTTGGTTTGACTGTATGCAGAAAAGGACCTTTATCAACAACTTTGCGTAAGGATCCCAGATTTTAGAAATTTGGGAAGGGAATCGTTTGAGATGATTATCTGGTGATTGTAGGAATGTCTAACGATGTCCGATTATCATAGAAACTGTTGGGGCAATGTAGTCTCTAAAAAAGTGCAAATGATTAGAGGTAAGTAACACCAGAATCATTTGTACGCTGGCACTGAGTACAGCCGATTGACAGCAAGGAAATCAAACCACTCCTTCTTGGAATGGCCGATGACGTAGTTGGCTGAGTGGGTTCAAATTACATCATCTGAGATGCACTGACAGTCTCGGTTTATTTAGATACCAAAGGCAGGTAACCCACTGAGTTCAGATGATAGACCGATACCGGTCTCCTCATTGGTTGTCCGGTTTGTAAACAAAATTCTCACTAGAAGATGAACTACAGGACTTCCGTTAAGCCCTTTCTGGTTCTTATTTTTGCAGAGGAATGGTTACTTAGCAATCAGCATGACTTGAATATAGTTTTGAAGCCTGTTCGTCACGAGAAGAAACCACTAGCAGTGTACATAATTTAAGTTGCTAAAGCCTGAATATTGCTTGGGCCTGTTGCTTTTATGTCAGGTACACCAGAACCCTTAGTATCCTACATATAGTTATCCTATAGAGCAGCTCATCATCAACACTAATGACACTACCTCGGATGTTAAAAGGGGCGTCCGTCAAGGTGAATCTCTATTTCCTTCCCCCCCCCCCCCCCCAACTGTTCATGATGATGATTGGCGAGGTCGTAAAACTGTGCAACCTACACGTGAAATTTCATCTAGGCGATTTATAAATGGATTAATTTACATATGCTTATTACAGATAGTACGTATAACCTACAAGAGGAACTCTATCTTTCATAATCTACATCAGGAACAGCTGCGTTGCAAATTAGTGTTCAGAAGTTAACTTCACTCAACATTGAGGTGGATAAAAAGTAAAGGATTACACTGAACATACCAGATACCTGCTCGGTGGTCACTGAGCACATGAAACCCCTGAAATTGAGCTATTCCTTCGAGTATTCAAAGTTAACTTCCAACCACTATAGCATATTGCAAACCAGCTTTATGCCGTAAACGGAGGCCCCATGTGCTTGGGAGTGGATGTTGGGCCTCTCACACCTCAACAACAGTTGCCTTCGTAGCCCCTGAATTGAAATATATGCCTTCGGCCAGTTCAGAACACAAATTTACGGATACTGGCACTAGTAATAATAATAATAATAATAATAATAATAATAATAATAATAATAATAATAATAATCGCTTTATGGAATTCTCAGTGTGTAATTTTCCAACAAATTCAGTCCCAGAACAGTAGTTTCAGACAAAACTGTTATTGCATCGGAATGATGCCAATAATAACAGTATTTAAGGCAATGATGTAAAATATCCAACTGGTTCTGGATGGCCATCAGATCCATAATGAAGAATCAACGGAAATGCAAGCGTACTTTTGGTGATGGCAGTTCATTCAGACGGTACAAAAATCTGCAACTCAAGCTAAGCATCTGACGGATAAAAATATGATGTACCTTCTTGCACCCAAAAGTTCATTTCCATATCACGTAACATTTTTTCTCTGCTTTGTTATTGACTCGAGAAACTGAGAGTTGGGAACAGATTAAAAATGTGCAAGAGCATATGATACATCCAAAGGGCATTTGAATGATTAAAACATATTGAAAGGAAAGAATTTGATGAAAAATGTTCGGTGGATAAATTTGGTAGCCCAAGGTTCAAGCAGGCTTCATCTGTTACATGGTGTGCCGTCGATCATCAAACTGTACCCATGAAAAAGCAAATGGTGAAAGGAATCATCCTCTTCATTCTGTCCTTGACATATCTGCTTGCTCGCACCGGTTATATAATCGTTTTTGTACGCTGATGGACTCGTCCTAAAGACCAATCACGAAACGTTGCTCTCACGTCAGAGGCTACACCGATATTACTCCATGAAGCAGCTAAATGTAAGCAAAGTTCTTTTGTCTGTGATTGATTACGTACTACACGGACAGTGTGTAAGTGAAACACTATAGACCGTAGAAATTAAAATATAAAGGTTAGTAGATGCTATCTAGACATTTTGATTTTATTACTGTGCCCACAGTTTTACTGCTCTCATAATCGATTAACTGACAATTTTTCCAGGATATATTCGATGAAATTATCGCTGATGATTGTATTCGATGTGGTCGTATAGCCATTGACAATATATCCAGGTTGTATTATGACGATCAAGGGATTTATGAAAAGGAACTGTCAATTTGGCAATAGATAAAATAACACGATGTGTGGTTATTACTATTCTCGTCTTCTTTCCAATCAATTGATATACAGACAGACACATACATATATATTTTCTGTGCCATTATTCTATTTGTCTCTCGTGATGATTGCAAGCATACAGACATGTGTAACTGGTTGCTACCTTGATTTCTTTCCTGTCTTTGTGTGTACGTACTTTGTCTTTCCGTGCTTTCGGTTCTTACTTTATAATTTTCTACCGGTTGCGCTTCTTGTCTCTGCTATTATTTAAAGAATAATCTTGTGATCAAATTGATTTTTGTACACCTGGACTTTTGCTTAGAATATTTATGATAGCATTATATATATATATATATATATATATATATATATATATATATATATATATATATACGCAGCTGTTTAATATACAATAAAATAACTGAATGGGTCTGTGGTCATTTGATCTACTTAACAGTTATGAATTTTAAGATAGTATTTGTCACGGACTGACCGCTTGGATTGCACTGGACATCTGTTCCAATCTGGTGTGGGATTCATCAGCAGTTCGGACCAACCCCCCTCCTCCTCACCAGGAATCGAACTCACTGGCAGCGCGTTAACCGTTCAGCCACTGGGTCGGAATTCAGTGGTCCACAACTTCCTACTTCTGTCAATTTGCGATATAACGTGACTATCTCACCAGGGTCTTCACTTGGCATCCGCTTCACTTCTGACTGGTTGACTACACGGTTCTGAATTCAGCTGTCTGTTAGTCATTTGAAAATGAACTGAGACGTAACTGTAATTAAATGCACGAAGTTGCTACCTGATATTATGGATGGATACCAATCTTTAGAAGGCTTTCTAATAAGTCTGTCAATCTAGCTATAAAGTGTGCCCGATGATATAGTCTCCCTGGGTGAATGGATATACAGTTAGAGACCCTGCCATCCAATCTGATCAATAAGTAATTGACCTTTTTTGTGAGGGTTGCATGCATAATCATCCACACAGTGGTACAATTTTCTTTTCATGCGTATAGTTAACCTGACTGAATTCTATTTAATGCCAGCGAGGAAGTCTGTGATACTTTGCGGTTGAACTACTACAATAGTGATAAGGTCGCTCTACACTTTTGCACATATTGACGTATGGGTAGATTTGCAGTTTTTTTTTGATATTGCTAGCTAATTTGCCGCTCAAAACCATGCCGTCTGAAAATTTAACTGTATATCAACATCAACATAAGACCAGGCATTACTGCCTTACCGTCCGAGTTGCCACACCTCATATCAGTACATCAAGTAAAAAGGCAGTGTAGTGGAAGGTGAAGATAAGAAAATCCAGTCGAAAGAAATATAAAGTTCACACCACCAGGCTATCTAGTGCTAGGAACACACCTTACAAATCAAGTTTAGAGGTTCAAAGAAGTTGGTGATAGGCCACAGTTCAAGTTGAACATCCAGAGCGGAAACTAAAGAACGAAACTACAAAGGACATCTTCACGACAGCCATCAAGATAAAATGGGAGATATCCAGGAACATCCCTGGAGAAACCTCTGTGGGTGGACACTGGAACTCTTTGAAAGCTATGTGGGAAGAAACCTGTATAATCGTGTAAGAAGGAAGGAAGAAGAAAGAAGATAAGGAATGGATCTCGACGGATTTCCACATGGAAGCTGATAGAGGAGGAAAAGGAAGATGGTGAAGCGGAAGATAAACCAGTGCAAGGATGCAGAACGAGAAAAGGAACTGAGTACAATGTATAAAACACTAGACAAAGAAATGAAGGAGAGTGCACACAAAGACAAAACACACTTCTACGACATATTGGCAATTGTAGCAGAACAGGCTACAGGTAGGAGAGACCTGAAAACATTACATAAAATGACCAAGTTACTATCTGGGAAGAGATCAAATCAGACAAAGAGATAGTGAGTTGAACCTAGATACCAAAGAGTAGAAACAAAGGAGAAAATGGTCTGACCACTTCACAAAAGTTCTTGAATCGACCACCGCCACGACCTGCACTTCGTCCAGAAAAACCACCAGCAGCCCAGCCACAGAACTACTAGTAAACACAAATCCTCCAACAGAGGTCGAAGTCCTGAGCGCTAAAATGCAGGAAAGAAGCAGGACCAGTTGGAATCCCTCCAGAAGCATTGAGAGCAGACGCACGGACAAGAGCGGACATGCTCACACCACTATTGCAGAAGGTCTGGAAGGAAGTGAAGGTACCTGGCGATTGGAAGAAGGGTTATCTTCTCAAACTCCCGAAAAAAGGTGACCTAACTCTTTACAAGAACTGCGCGAAATCATGCTCCTGTCCACCCCAAGCAAAATAATAAACCGCATCATCCTGGAGTGACTAAAGGATGCGCTGGACTCAACTAGATTACGACAGGAACAGGCTGGCCGGATTCAGGAAGTACAAATCATGTGCGGATCAAATTGTTACACTACCCCACCCATCATCATAGAACAGGGCACAGAATGGCAGTCAACTCAACTCAACCTCAACTTTATCGACTTTGGGAAGGCCTTCGACAGAGTCGACCGAGAAGTAATTCGGCAGCTGCTTCAACACTACGGTTTTAGTGCCACAAACCACATGCAAAGTGATTCACAATGGAAAACTCAGTGACGCCTTTGAAGTGAAGACAGACAAGTTGGCAGAAGGGCAAGGCAGCCAAGACGGGACTTCCTTCAGGTGAATGTGGATAAGACAGAGGTGATGAAGATACCCAACTAACAACAACAACAACAACAACAAAAGGCACCGATCACCATCAACGGGAGAAACCTAAAGGAAGTTGTCTCTTTCACTTACACCTACCTAGACAGGCAGCATCGTTTCAACTACAGGTGGCACAGGCACAGATGAGGATGTCAAAGCCAGGATCGGAAAGACAGCAAGACAGGCATTCATCCATCTGAAATCAGTGTGGAGATCTACTCCACTCCACTCCACCCCACTCAGCATAAAGCGTGAACAAGATCCGGATTTTCAACACTAACTCAGTCAAGTCAGTGCTTCTATGTGATGGTTGAGAGACTTGGCGCGTCACGAAAAGCATTTCCAACAAACTACAGACATACACCACATCAACACCTGCCGCCTACGCTCACTCGTTACTGAAGATGGAGATCAGATGTCCAGAATAATAAGAATAAGCAACAAGGAACTCTGGTTGGCTGGCAACGAATCAACCAAGAACCCATCGCCCAACAAATATGTGAAGAAAGTGGAGATGGATTGAACTGGACATACGCTGAGAAAACCATTTGGAGACATCTTGGTTGTATTGTGTTCTCTGAGCTGGATTGTTTAATCGGAGACATCACGCGCCAGATCAGGCCCTGGAGTGGAATCCATAGGGGAAACAACGAGTTTGGCGTCCGAGGCGGGGGTGATATAGAGGAGGTCATGTGAGGAAGAAATGAAAGCTTGTGGGCAGTGGTGGAGCCAGGTTCAAAAGACTGCAGAGAACAGAGTACAATGGAGACGTGCTACTGAAGCCCTTTGTTTTATTAGGAACCCAAGGGACAAATAGTAATAATAACAATACACATGCATGCAGGTCAAAAGTCTGCCCGTTTGCCTGGTATTCTCCCTGTGGCTGTTCCTGAGCTCCACTCAAATGTTGAACATTTATAGAATATAGGATCTTGGGCACTATGTTCGTCAGGCTTATTCCTCTGTGGTTATCACAAGAGGACTTCTTGCCTTTCTTGAAGACTGAGATAATGAGTGACTTGGACCAGTCGGAGGGGATCGTGTTTGATTCCCATATACTAGCTAACACTTCCGTTAACCTGACTAAAATCACTCTACCACCATTCTTGTATACCTCAGCAGGTAGTCCGTTTGGTCGTGCTGCCCTTCCTCGTTTCAGGTTACCTACCGCTTTCTCAACTTCTTCTAGTGTTGGGGGCCTGTCTCTGTGTCCCATTCAGGATCCGACTGGATAGCGGGCAACGCAATGGTGGCTGGAGGCCAGTTAAACTTTTCCTCAAAGTGTTCTGCCCATCGTTCCAGTCGTCTCCCCTGAGAGTGAATCATAGATCCGTCCTCCTCCTCTATAGCCTCACTAACTGTTGTTGATCTTTTCCCCCCAGTTTCCTTAATAAATCTGAATAACTGTCTACTGTTACCGATCGCCGCTACCTTTTCCATTACTTTAGCCTTCGCTGCCCACACTGTTCGCGATCGTTGCGCAGACTTTTCATCAGTCTACTTTCTAGTTGCTCTCGCTCTTCCTTGTACTCAGAGCCTGCAGACAGGGATGCGTTCACGTGCATCCATTAGTTCGGAAGAAGCTGCTGATATCCATTGGCTCTTTTCAGCCACTCTTTTGGAGTTGACTACGGTCTTCGGTTCTGCTTTTAGAGCAAACTGGAGATGGCACGAAGCTACTTCGGGATGAGTGTTAGTCTTCTGTTCCTATAACTGCCTAACCAACTTCTCACTGAACACGGCTTTGGTGTTTTCGTTGTCCAGCAGCACTCGTAGTGGTTTTTTTGCCAATTTTTTTCCACGTCAATGGAGACGCAGGCATATACGTGCTCGGACCAATGCATGATCGCTGTCGAAGTACGTACTCCAGAAAGAGCGGCAGTCTTCCACCGATCCTCTCCAGCAATGACTGATAGCAATGTGGTCTATCTGTGTCCATCGCTGAGTTGAGCTCGGTGGACGCCAGGTCAGACAATGTCTTTCTTTATGTCTGAAATTTGTGCTGGCTAGAAGTAAGCGGTTATCTGAGTACAGTTGTAGTAGGCGATCACCGTCATCTGTTCGTGCAGCCAGGACTCCAAAAGTGCCACCTAAGTGCCTTTCTGACTCACTCAACCTACCCACCTGGGCATTGAAATCACCTGCAACAATCAGGTGGGTCTGAACATTTGGCTTTCGAGAGGAGGCTAGACAGTGTACGGTAGAACTCGTCCTTCACTTCATCCGGACTGCAGTCAGTGGGTGCGTAGGCAGAGATTACAAAGAGACAACGGCGATTTTCACTATGCCTTTTAGTTCTCACTGTGTCATTCAGTCGCATAGCGCAGAGGCGACTATCAACTGGGATCCAGTCTAATAGTGAGTTTCCTGCCCCAGTGCTAAGTCCTATACCTACACACCTGCAAGACCACGAGAGCTAGCTATCGAATCTGCAGAAACTCGAAGTGTGAATTTCGTGGACTCACCAGATTGACCGGGAGGGGTCAGATGAATAACCTCACTTGGGTCATGTATGCGTGTCTCACAAACACAGCACACATCCATGGTCCGAATTACTAGAGTTTTTGACCAATTTGATGGAGGGTGGTGACATTGAAGGCTCCAATATGTAATTTTGAGCGTGGTTTAAGGAGATCAGGGATGCTGTTCTGTGGATTCAGATCGTTGTCGAAGGCTGCAGAGCTAGGAGAAGTTGAAGATGATGTGGTATCGTTAGTTGAGAGACGTGAAGGAAGGAAGATTAGAAGGTAATGATGGAGGAGGTGGATAGTAGTCTGAGGAAACTTGGGTGGTGGTCGAGTTGTGAGGGTGGTTGACACTCCCAGCTGCCCACACCGTGGAAGGCGATTTCTTCTTAAGGTATCTGAAAGAGATTTGTGTGACCACAGAGCCCATCGGACATCTGCTTGAGGCCTGTCACACGAAGCCTTTTGAGTATGATTATTTTGAACGTTTGTTGTTTTGGGGCTGGATGGTCGAAAGGAAACGACAAGTGAACCAACACCGTCGGCCCAGTAGACCGTGGGGTGTGATGGAGTGTGTTATTTTGGGGGTCGACCTTTTCTAACTCCCCGCGTCTTCCACTGAGAAGGCAGCATCAGCATGGGACTGCTGGTCATCCAAGGGAAACAGCTTACTGGTATCACACCGCATCCAGCTAGCAGCAGTACGACTTCACCCTCAGACCCCCATCATAGTGTAGCAATTTACACCACAACGGTAACTTCTTTTCGTCTAACCACTATCCAACGGACCTTTCTGGTATGGTGGGACCTCGAGGGAACAAGTGTTCCACCAGCATAGGTGGTTGGGTCATTGTGATATGCAAGCCCGACCACCACGTCAAGGTAGCAGCTGTCTATCGGATGTTAACTACATAGCGGCGATTTATTAATCACACTGCTTACCAAAAACGAATGCAATTTTTCTGGTAGTTGTTTGGATGCAATCGGCATGGATCCCTACACCTAGGGTCCCTGCTTGTTGGCACTCATCAGCAAGGCGTGTTTGCCGCCTTTAGGGAACAGATGTCCGCTGAGTGATTTGAACCCACATTACTCAGTTTTTTTGTCAGGGACATTACCACTGTACTTATGCCACAGTCTTAGGATGTATGAAGCTGACCGCGGGTAAATTGATTCCATAGCGGTAGTCAGTAAACTTTCTGTGAAATGGTAACTCAGAACTTTTCTCAAGAGGCTTGCAGAGCTGTGGCTCATGGGCGCAGACACTCGAATATCAACCAGTAGGTCAAAAGTTCGATCCTCTATCCACCTACCAATTTATAAGCAGCTTCCCAGTATTACAGCTAATCGTCACACAGTAGATATAACTTCGCTTACTGTACGAAGGTGCACTTCATTGGGGTGCAGTACAATCACGACTTAGGATCATTAGTTGATAGTATTCCACCTGCATTTGACAGCACCTCATATCATGCTGCGATAAGCCATAAATACTAATTATATAAAGCCAACTTTTACATATATCTGAACAGTCGATCAATATCAAAATAGTCTCAATACAATCTAGATAAGACCAAAACTGTGGTTCTGTTGTAATAACCCACTAATTTTTTACATGAGAATATTATTCTTCATCCTACCGCTGCTTTGACTAAACTTAGAAGATGAATATTTCACGCTAAGGTCATACGTCTGACAGGTTTATCCGCACCCAGCAGTCTGATAACTAGGGACACCAAGTCGATGTAGTGAAGTCCTTCTTAGTAGACAGCAGATAAAAGACGTCACCGTTGGGTAAAACCGGTTGACTGTTTAAGCTCATTAAGCACACCAGCAGCAAGAAAACGGATTTAGAAAATATCATCGGAAAGAATGGGATGTTCAGGACAGATGGGTAGAACTTGGAGTGAAATATTTTGAAGCCCGGCTCGACTGGTCCACAGCAACGCTCCAGTTACGCAAAATCCAGCCTAAACCTGAATGACGCTCAGATATCGGTCCTCCAACTCTCCTTGAAGTTGAGAAGGCTGTATCTAACCTGTAATGATGCAAAGCAGGAGAAACTGGCAGTTTGCTACTCGAAGTTTTCAAGGATAGAGGCAGGGTGTCTCCTGTTAAAGTGACGAACGTACTAGGTAGTGTGTGGGAATCAGAGGCAGTGCCATTAGACTGGTCTACTTTTCTGATCATCAAGAAAGAGACGTCTTCCTGTGACAACTACAGAGGAATGTTTGACTGATGCTGTTTTCAAGATGATTGTGTCCATAGTTACCGAGGCCTAACTGGAGATCGACAAAACCAGTCGGATTTCAGACCTAGACGATGGTACATCGGTCATGTTGTTACCTGCCGACAGGAATACTTACCGACCGTCACTTTCCACATTTCATGACTCTGTCGACCGTAAGTTATTGTAGCAGTGTCCGACTGTGAAAGGAGTACGTACCGAGTGTGTAATGCTTATCAAAACTCTCTACTTCAACTCACGCAACTGTGTAGAGCCTTATGGAGAGTTTTCTTGCGAATGGACGACAAATAGTGGTGTGCGGTAGGGATTTCTACTGTTATCTTTCCTATTTATAGGAATGCTGACGAAATCTCACTTCGGATACAGAACACCCGTCCGTCGTTTCCCAACTTGCATCATCTCTGGATCCGACTGGGG
Source organism: Heterobilharzia americana (assembly GCA_944470555.2). Taxonomy (NCBI): domain Eukaryota; kingdom Metazoa; phylum Platyhelminthes; class Trematoda; order Strigeidida; family Schistosomatidae; genus Heterobilharzia; species Heterobilharzia americana. Next base: position 377,357 of record OX104130.1, read on the forward strand.
GCCTTTTCCAACTATTAATCAAAGAACAACTATACTACGATACTGTTCGTTTTGCTTTAATACACTTGGGAGACATGCTCGTTAAAAGCAGACGACGTGAAGCGATTACACGTTTTAATCACATGTGTCTTTTGACATCGCTCGTATTTGATGGAATCACCGTGTGAACAAGGTTGAGGTCAAGCGAAAGGTACTAGGCAAGTCGACTGATGAGGTTGTGAGCCTCATCGACTGGGTTGGCTTAGATATGTGCTGTGCATGCCGAGCCACTGTTTACCTAGACGTCCCATGTTGGGGGGGGGGGGGGAGTTGTATGAGATTGGAGGAGGGTTCAGGGTGGCCACACCAAGACGTGGGACATGTAGACTGTCTGACTTAGGTTTTCGAGACAGTAGGAATGAGTGGTTGAGAACTCTCGGTGATATAGCTGAAAATCAGTCAGTGTCGCAGGTTTATTCACTCTTTGGTACCTTACATCCTTATAAAAATTTGCGCTGACCGTCAGAATGTTTACTATCTCAGACAATTTTGCTTACTTTAATAGTACTCTTATTCTGTCCACCTGTTCTTTGCATACTACTGTGAAGTGTCGCAACTTGAACCGATGCACTTATAGAGCAAGGTTCTACGTTGATTTTGTATTTCTGTCAGCACACAAAAACTTCATGCTTACCTCGAATTGCCGAAGTTGGGTCCAAAGGAAATGTATTTATAAAAGGTGATAGTTACTAATTACTGTCCGGCAATTATTGACTTTTCATTGTCTCACCATTCCTTAAACGATGTATTCCAATAACTTTATGCACCAAACGAAATCTAATTCGCTCTGTGCCATAGAATCCACACTTTCTGCAGTCCTGATACATTGAAAGATGAACTTAATTTTTTCAGAAACATTTTGATTGATAACCAGTATTCTAAGCGTTTCATTACTAAGACTATGAAACTGAAAGGAAGTAATCATCCAACTTCTACGGCTCCTAAGAAGCCTCTTTTCATGAGCTTGCAGTCCAATGGAGACACACCGGCAAATATATTGAGAAACCGTCTGGCATGCTCGTTGAGAAAGACTTTCTACGCTGCCAAACTCATTTCTCGACTCGTCCAATGTTTCGATTATGCATCAAGGATAAACTAGCTGTTGGCCACCTCGATGTGTGTTGATCAATTCACCTGCTCCTGTGGAGTAAGGTATATTGACCGTACTCATCGTTCGCTTTCCAAACGTATTTCTGAACATACACCAACCTGGTTCCATAAAAGAGAAAACAGTACACTTCACAGCTCTATTTTAAAACATTTGTTCGATTATGACCACCCGTTAAATGTAGAAAACAACTTCAGTATCACCTAAAGAGTTCTTTCAAATCTCGTCAAAGGTGTACACCTAAAACTTCTTCAAACTGCGGAAGCCATGGTAATTAGTGTTTTGAGGTCTGAATTCTGCGTTTAAAAGAAATTTGTCGTCACTTGAGTTGCACTAAGCATAACCTATAAGAACATTTTTACCTCAAAAATCCCATTCGAACCTCATAGATTACATTCCTCCCTCCTATAATTCTAATTTCTTTTTACATTCACCATGTCACATCGTCTAACTTAGTGACCAAATATCAGTTCCGTCTTGATAAGTCTTCTTCCCACTACTATTTCAAACGTTATGTAACTCTTTTTTTCCTGATCTATAATCAAATCTGAACTTCGTCCAAAAAATATTTCATGAAAACATTCCTTTTCTGTTACTATGAAAATTGACTGTTTATATGCGATTGTACAGCTTGAGAATGATATCGCTGAAAAGTGACTCTTCGCTATCCGTCTTTTGTTTCATTACATAAAATGGGAACCTTTAAATTATTATATTTTATTCTTATCCCCATCCATACTGATTGTCTTTGCATTATAATTGTGTCAGTTATTATCGTTTTGTTAGTTACGTATACGCTTCTATCTATTTTCAATGTTATGGGACTGAATTGTAAATATTCCACACCTTGCCTTATATAAGGTTCATGTAACTTGACTGGATTTCTGATCTTCAAGGAATTAACTTGTGTCTGACGAGACTCAGTTGTTCAGGTTTTATGTAGCTGATATGATGCCTACCAAATAAAATGTCGTCATTGTATTCTGCAAATTGTATTCTCATTAGATTATCATAGTTCATCAAAACAAATCAGTGCACGAAATTGCTCAATCAAGATAGTTGGAGTACATCCCACCATTGTATCATTCGAGATACCAAATTAACCTTTAAGAAGAATGATATCCAAGAGTCTAACATATTAGAATAATTCTCTACAACTGAATTTAAATAAAGCTCTGGCTACCAACCAACAGAATTTTATAACCACAGGAGTTACTCTTTTCACATTTGATTACGAAACAATGTTCCACTGAACTCCTTTGATTAAAAAAAGGCAAACACTTTGTTTATCAAGAATATTTGAAAAAGATAGGAGAGAGAAGGAATAGTTCATTTCCCATTTTCTTAAAAGTTAATATTGTACAGAATAAATGAGTGAGAATAGTCCATTAGTACTTATCATTACTATTACTACAAATTGTTATCATCTTTCTTTTACAAATAATAATCATGTATACAAGTTGAATGTACAAAATATTATGGCAAAGCAAAAACAAAAAAAGGTTTATAAGTACATAAATTTCGAAAAATTAGAGGAAAATATGTGCACAGGTTTATTATTACACTACAACTAATAGAACACATCTTAGTGCGAAGTGATTTCCATTTACATAACTGTGATACACTTTACGGAGGAGGGGCAGAATGGTGCTCAGAGAATCCTCCTTTTTGTTCATTTATCCAGTAAGATGAAAGACTAGTAGTTATTTCTTTATACCTTTCTGAATTGAACAAAAAAGGCAACATCAAAAGGGGGAAAGGAGAACATTCCTGATGCATGTTGCGCTGATTATTGATTTACCAATGGGTGAAAACATTACAATTGCCAGGGAACAAGTTGAGGAATGCCAAAATCTGTACACTACTGATGTTAATCTGAATAGCCCTCGGATCCAAGTGAGCGTTGTGATCTTTCAAGCATGTGTACAATGGAAAGAACTGCGATTACAAAGATGCATCACAGCAAAGTGGCCACGACAGATTTTACAGGGGATGAAATATCTACTTATGTTATAACTTGTGTGGACAGTGGACATGGAAGTATCGACATAATTCGTTTGTGTACAGATAAGAAAAGAAACCGCTGAGTGTTATAGTCAATCAAACTGAGTTTATTTAATCACCAGTCGCCGTCTAATACTATCCAATCACTGCTAATCTCCTTCAATCATATTGAATACGCGGAAACAAGGCTGTATTGAACATTACTTCTTTATTTTCCATGACAGAATGTGTTCTATTGTACTTAACATTCTATTTTTAATTGGTAATAAACCGTAGGTTCGAATTATAAATTGTTACAGGGAAGGTACGCTTTAAGCAAGAAGGCTACCGTGTGAACCCGAGGCTACCCCAGAATACGGTTTAGCTGGATAAGATGGACTACGATGTAGTTTCGGTAGACGATCCAATAGTTTAACTAAGGTTGTAAACTCTGGCCGTTTAGATGGATTGTACGCCCAACACTGGACAAGTATTTCCTATGGAAAACAACAAAAGAAAAGGAGAAAAGTGTTTCCTCAGGGTCTTTATTAAAATGGTTGCGAATATATTTGCAGACCAAGATAAAGATTTTCTTCAGGAAGTGTGACATTTTGTTGCAAACACCACTGAATCATTATCACTAATGTTTTTTTCTTTTCAAAAATCAAATTCGCCAAAGAATTTTAATCGTAGGAAATCGATCAGCAACCTTGTGCACCTACGTGCAGTAGCCAATGAGCCACATCTATCATATAGCGGATAATGATACTACCTGACTGCCCACACCTCAGTTGGTGGAGCGGGTTTCGAATCCGTGACCCATTGATTGGCTGAAAGTCAACTCTCTGAGCCAAAACTCAGAGTACTATACAACCCCATACAAAAGTTTTCTTTGGATTTTCCACAGGTTTTATTGGTTTCAGTGGCAGTAAATATTACGAATTTTCGCGAAGGACAAAACGAGTTACCTTAAAGGTAACAGAATAAAGAAGTTATCCTTGGAACGCCATTATAACACTAAACATTAAAATATATGGTACTACTGGTATGAATGAACACTCCTATCTGGTATTTATACACCACCGATTGCCTCTGATTGGTAATGAGTCTTTGGGAAATAGGTTTAGATTAGAATGGCGTAAGTGAAAATTTTAATCAAACTTTCATTTCACAGCTTGACATCGCATAATTAGGCATTTATTTATGCCTAAAAACCACACTTCCAGTTTCTACAACAGAACATACATCAAGTACGTCTGAGGAGTGTTATATATGATTGCACTGACAAATGCTTTTTTCCCTATACACAATGGGTTTGTACACATTCTGCTCGAGAATCCAGGAATTCTTACTGCAGTTGAAACATGTGAATCACGTTTGAACAACTTTCTAACAACTAAAGTATTATTACAAACGATGAGTATATATCTAGTTGTGATACTCTAGAGTTAACTTTGCCAGGATATTGAATTTCGTCAGCAACTAACTGTTTGATCAAAATACCTGATGATGACTGCTGACACAAACAAACAGTCAACACACACTAAAAAATCTTCGTTTTCTTCAACTCTGACTTAACCACACAAACCATATTGCATGATAATCCTATATCACTAAAGATTATCCATCAAGGTACTAATATTATTAGTCCCTTGGGTTCCTAGTGGAACATAGGGCTTCAGTAGCACGTCTCCAGTGACCTCTGTTCTCTGAGATCTTTTGAACCTGGTCCCACGACAGCCCACAACCTCTCATTTCTTCCTCGCACGACCTCCTCTATGTCACCCTCGGACGTCCAACTCGACGCTTCCCATGGGGATTCCACTCGAGCAACTGGCCTGACGCGTGATGTCCTCAGTCGGCCTTCTCAGTGCATGCCCAATCCATCTCCACTTCCTCCTGCATATTTGTTCAGCGATAGCTTCTTGGTTGGTTCGTTCCCAGAGCTCCTTGTTGCTTATTCTTCTTATTCTGGCCATCTGATCTTCAGTAGCGAGCCAGTGTAAGCAGTTGTTGATGAATGTCTGTAGTTTATTGGAAAGCCCTTTCGTAACGCGCCAAGTCTCTGAACCATACAAGAGCACTGACTTGACGTTGGTGTTGAAAATCCGGATCTTATTCACGCTTTGTGCTGAGTGCAGAAGATCTCCACACTGGTTTCAGGCTAATGAACGCCTGTCTTGCTTTTCCGATTCTGACTTTGACATCCTCGTCTGTCCCGCCTGTAGTTGAAACAGTGCTTCCTAGATAGGTGAAGGAGGTTACTTTCTTTAAGTTTCTCCCGTTGATGGTGATTGGAGTTTGTTGTTGTTGTTGGAGTTGTTGGTGCGGTATCTTCATCACCTCTGTCTTCTCTATATTCACTTGAAGTCCCGTCTTCGCTGCCTCTTCTATCAACTTGTTAGTTTGATCCAGTCCACCAAAATCAGGAAGATCATGGGGGATAGTAGGCAACCTTGTTTCACTCCTGTCTTCACTTCAAAATCATCACTCACCTTCCCATTGTGAGTTACTTGGCATGTGACATCTTCATATAGTTGTTGAATGAGGCTGATAAAGGTTTGCGGTACTCCATAGTAATGAAGCAGTTTCCAAATTACTTCTCGGTCGACGCTGTCAAAGGCCTTCTCAAAGTCGATAAAGTTGAGGTTGAGTTGAGTTGACTGCCATTCTATACTCTGTTCTATGATGATGCGCAGTGTAGCGTTGCAATTTGGTCCACACATGATTTGTACTTCCTGAAGCCTGCCTGTTCCGGTCGTAGTTTGGAATTCAGTGCATCCTTAAGCCTCTCCAGGATGATGCAGCTTAATATTTTACTTGGGGTGGACAGGAGAGTGATTCCTCGCCAGTTCTTGCAAACACTGAGGTCTCCCTTCTTCGGCAGTTTGACAAGGTAACCCTTCTTCCAATCACTAGCCAGGTACCTTCTCTTCCTTCCACACCTTCTGCAATAGTGGTGTGGTGTGAGCATGTCTGCTGCTGTTGTCTCCGCGTCTGTTCTCAGTGCTTCTGACAGGATCCCATCTGGTCCTGCTGCTTCCCCACATTTCAGTAGCTTCATGGCTTTCAGGACTTCCACTTTTTTGGAGGATTTATGTTCACTTGTAATTCAGCGGCTGTAGGTGGTATTTCTGGACGAAGTGCAGGTGGTGGTGGTGGTCGATTCAAGAGCTTCTCGAAGTGGTCAGCCCATTGTTTTCTTTGTTTCTCTTCTTTCGTAATTAAATTTCCGTCTTCATCTTTTATTGGTTTCGTCTGAGTTGATCTCTTCCCAGATAGTAACCTGATTATTTGATACAATGTTGTCAGGACACTGTCTCTCCTACCTGCAGCCTGTTCTGCTTCACTTGCCAGTGTTTCGTAGAAGTGTCTTTTGTCTTTGCACGCACTCTTCTTCACTTCTTTGTCCAGTGCTTTATACATTGTACTCAGTTCCTCTTGTCGTTGAGCATCCTTGCACTGGTTCATCTTCTGCTTCACCATCCTCCTCTCCCTCATCTATCAGCTTCCAGGTGGGGATCCGTCGAGATCCATTCCTTGTCTTCCACCTTCTTCCCTCTTTCCTAATACGGCTGTACAGGTTTCTTTCCACATAGCTTTCAAAGACTTCCAGTGTTCTTCCACACAGGTTTCTTCAGGGATGTTCCTCGATATCTCTCATTTTGTCTTGATGGCTGGCTGCCGTGAAGATTTCCTTTGCAGTTTCGTCCTTCACTTTCTGTTCCGAGTGTTGTACTTGAACTGTGATCTGTCATCACCAGCTTCCTTGAAGGCTTTCAACTTGATTTCGAAGGTTCCTTGTACCAGATAGTGGTCTGCACCTACATCTGCTCCTGTTCTTCATCTGATCTTGTGTCAAGTAGACTGCGTCTCCACTTTCCTGAGATTGAGATAAAGTCGATTTGATTTTTAGTGTGTCCTGGTGTCTGGTGAAATCCATGTCGGTTTGTGGATATCCTTGTGCTTGAACACACTGCCCCACTCCAATCACCAAATCGTTGAATGCACAGAATTCTGCAAACAATTCTCCATTCTCGTTCATCACCTCACCGAGTGCTTCTCGACCCATGGTTAGTTCCCTTCCTGTGTTGTCCCCTCCCAGTTTGGCATTCATGTCACCCCACCCATTAGAATTTTGATGTCACCATCTGGGGTATGGTCTTGTCCAGTGTTGATTGCAGTTGTCTGTAGAATTCCTCCTCTTTCTCTTGCTCTGCATTATTTGTAGGTGCATAGCGTTGCATTGTATGATTGTGACCTTCCTTCCTTTTGAGTTGAATCTTGCTGTCATGATCCTGGAGGAGATTGGTTCCCACTGCATGAGAGCCTTCGATGCTCTTGGGGACATCATGATAGCCACTCCATAACTCAGTGCGCTGTGCTCGTGGTTGTCGTCTGGTTGACAGTATCGGAGTAGATTATTGATTCTCCAGTTGACAGTTTGGAGACTCCACTCCCATTCCATCTGCTTTCGCAGATCCCAAGCACTTCAATGTGATACCTTCTCATCCCCTTTGCAATCTGGGCTGCCTTGCTGAGTTCAAACATTGTGCGGACATTCCATGTCCCCACGTTTACTTTCGCTTTCATCGAGAGAAGACACATCGGCTAATTGGCTTCCCGAAGCCAGGCTTTCACCAACTGGCGTCATTTCGTCTCTCCGATTCCAGCGAGGAATAATTTTGTTTTCATCTTCTATATTTTGTTTGTGCTTTGAAGTTTGTTTAGCGGTTAGATTTGTTTTCCGGGATAGGGTTGCTAGTCCTATGCCCAACCTTCCCTCTCTACCCGGGCTTAGGACCGGCTAGTAACTAGTGAACTAGTTAACCAGGCGAGGTACTACTACCTTAATATAGGTAGATGAGTTTTAGGGCAAATGAAACTACTGTGAAATGTGCTACATCCTTATCGGTGGTCTGAAAACACCTGCGTATGCATTCAGATTCACAAAACAGTTACTTGCTTATCCTCCAGTAATCAAACAATGCACCTAACACACGTCAATCGCTAGCCGAATAGGTGAGTGGTAAAGTCGATGAATGAAATACCGCGTGACATAGGTTGGAAACTCACATCAGTTCCCTCGAGGGTGAAGATAGGCCTAGCTAACGAGTGCCACAAACACGGAACCTAGATAAAGTTAGGCATCTTGCCGATTGCCTCCATCAAACTAACACATAAACATACTCTTTAGTAAGTTCAACATGTAGCATGAATTTTCATCATCATTATTATTATTTGTCCCTTGGGTTCCTAATAAAACAAAGGGCTTCAGTAGCACGTCTCCATTGTACTCTGTTCTCTGCAGTCTTTTGAACCTGGCTCCACCACTGCCCACAAGCTTTCATTTCTTCCTCACATGACCTCCTCTATATCACCCCCGCCTCGGACGCCAAACTCGTTGTTTCCCCTATGGATTCCACTCCAGGGCCTGATCTGGCGCGTGATGTCTCCGATTAAACAATCCAGCTCAGAGAACACAATACAACCAAGATGTCTCCAAATGGTTTTCTCAGCGTATGTCCAGTTCAATCCATCTCCACTTTCTTCACATATTTGTTGGGCGATGGGTTCTTGGTTGATTCGTTGCCAGCCAACCAGAGTTCCTTGTTGCTTATTCTTATTATTCTGGACATCTGATCTCCATCTTCAGTAACGAGTGAGCGTAGGCGGCAGGTGTTGATGTGGTGTATGTCTGTAGTTTGTTGGAAATGCTTTTCGTGACGCGCCAAGTCTCTCAACCATCACATAGAAGCACTGACTTGACTGAGTTAGTGTTGAAAATCCGGATCTTGTTCACGCTTTATGCTGAGTGGGGTGGAGTGGAGTGGAGTAGATCTCCACACTGATTTCAGATGGATGAATGCCTGTCTTGCTGTCTTTCCGATCCTGGCTTTGACATCCTCATCTGTGCCTGTGCCACCTGTAGTTGAAACGATGCTGCCTGTCTAGGTAGGTGTAAGTGAAAGAGACAACTTCCTTTAGGTTTCTCCCGTTGATGGTGATCGGTGCCTTTTGTTGTTGTTGTTGTTGTTGTTAGTTGGGTATCTTCATCACCTCTGTCTTATCCACATTCACCTGAAGGAAGTCCCGTCTTGGCTGCCTTGCCCTTCTGCCAACTTGTCTGTCTTCACTTCAAAGGCGTCACTGAGTTTTCCATTGTGAATCACTTTGCATGTGGTTTGTGGCACTAAAACCGTAGTGTTGAAGCAGCTGCCGAATTACTTCTCGGTCGACTCTGTCGAAGGCCTTCCCAAAGTCGATAAAGTTGAGGTTGAGTTGAGTTGACTGCCATTCTGTGCCCTGTTCTATGATGATGGGTGGGGTAGTGTAACAATTTGATCCGCACATGATTTGTACTTCCTGAATCCGGCCAGCCTGTTCCTGTCGTAATCTAGTTGAGTCCAGCGCATTCTTTAGTTTCTCCAGCATGAATATCTATTCACATTAAAAAATCAGTCAAACAAAGATGCGTTACTTTTAAAAAAAGTAGAGGCACTTACTTTGAAATCTTTCGGACACTGAATACGTAAATTCTGTTTCACACCATGCCCAACAAGATATGTAACAGCTTCAGAAGGTAATCCTTTGAAAGGATACTCATTAGTTAGTAGTTCATACCAAACAGTGCTTTAACATATTTTGAAAAAAAGAAAAAAAACTTCAATGAAAGTAAGATGGGATGATGGACAATATTTGTAGCTCAGGAGAATGATTTTGACAGAGTTTTGTTCACCCAACTGGATGGTTCAGTCGTGAAGCTTTCATATTCATTCTCAACAATATCATTAGCACAAACTTAAGAAAGAGGTGAAGTCTGAGGTTTTCTTGACAAGTGGCTGAGTAGCTTGACTTAAGGGCATTGGGTACGATTGGTTGCTTCTATCAACGTTTTGACGTCGTCCCCATATTTACGTCAATTGGTTTCACTGCTGACGTAAACTTTAACCTTGTTGTTTCTTACTGGTTGATAGATTGGGTTAATGACAATATGCAGACAATGACTAGACTTTAGCAGAAACTACTGATCAAACACAAAGCCATCGGGACAAGTTACTAAGCAACCTCGTGGAGAAAATCCTACAGCTTACTTCCACGGTGTGGGCAGCCGGGAAGTGTCAACCGCCCTCACAACTCTGTCAGCACCCAAGTTTCTTCTGACTGCTATCCTCCTCCTCCATCATTACCTTCTAATCTTCCTTCACGTCTCTTAATTAATGATGCTGCATCATCTTCAATTTCTCCTACCTCTGCAGCCTTCGACAACGATCTGAGTCCACAGAACAGCGTCCCTGGTCTCCTTAAACCACGCTCCAAATTACATATTGGAGCCTTCAATGTCCGCACCCTCCGTCAAATTGGCCAACAGGCTTCGTTGGCAAAGACTCTAGCAACTCGAGGCATGGATGTGTGCTGTGTTTGTGAGACACGCATACAGGACCCAAGTGTGGTTATTCACCT
>OX104130.1:388450-470819 GCA_944470555.2 Heterobilharzia americana
TCAACCAAGGTTCAAAATCCAATCCAGTCGACTTGCCTATCTTGAATGATACCTTTCTCTTAACCTCAAAATTGCTCACATGGTGATTCCACCAAACCCGAGCAATGCTACGACAACAATTGATCACAATCGTGTAATCGCTTCGTGTTATCTACTTTTAACGGCTGTCAACGGGCAGTAAAGTAGAAAAGAACGGACTCCAGGGCACTATACAAAAATGAAGATGAATTTCAAAAATAATTATAGATTGGCTTTGAAGCAAGCATCTTCCATACATCATTTTTCATATAAACAATATCATCATCATCACCAGACAGTCTAATAATAAAGAGTGGAGCGGTTAAGCGCGTTGGTCACTGCGGTCACTGACTGGAAAAATTTGTCGTCGGGTACATAAAAAGCTCTTGGCTTTTAACAACTTATGCCGTATGTGGCACGACTGTGATATCCGATCGAGTATACTGTGCCGCCGTTCGTTCTGTTCTGCTGTATGACTGAGAAACATGGTCACTGTTGCCTTCGTAGGATAGGCGATGTATCGTGACATCATCACGTCAACAGTGCAGAATTCAGAAACTGAGTCTTACGAGGTGGAGGTTAGTCAATTGATACTGTCCTTACCCTTCATCCACTCAGATCGCTGGGATATCTGTTATGTATCCCTAGTCACAATCTGCCTCATGGCAAACTGTTGGCTAACGTAGGTGGAGGATGGAGAAGGGTAAAAGGTAACCAAAATAGAACATCTCATTACTACATGGTCTAGGTTTGTTAGTCTGAGCTGTATAGGGAAATGTAGGCTTCTCAATTGGGTTCTGTATGAAAAGCTAAATCAGTGGTTGAAGACTAGGTGGTATGGCTCATAATTGATGTCAGTGAGTTGAAGATGCATGGACACATTATCTTCATCTTAGTTGTCATCATAACGAGTTTCAGCATTTTCTCACTCCTTCTTCGCTTTTCACTGCTTTATACCACTTTCAACTGCTTCTTTATTAATTCATCAACTTTCATGTTCGTGCGTTTTCGATTGATATCTTCATCTGAGGTATATCAGTCTGGGCGGGTAAGCAGTAATGCCAGGTTCTTTGGTGATACCGATTGATGAAGTATTGACTGTTTCTTTTAATTTTCAATATAATAATTTTCAGTTGACTGGCTTTGAAGCAAAATATGAAATGGGATGTCTGGCTATCGGTATGTAATTACTTATTTCAGCTTTACGGTCTCAAGAATGTTTGTTTTCAAGCGGGTTGAAATGCGCAAGACAAAGGTGAGGTTTTCGGTTGTCTGGCTTTAACTACAACTTGAGTTTTATATAAAAGCAGTGCTGTACTCGTATTACCAGAAAAAAAGAGAGAAAAGATGGAGTCTAGTGAAGCTGAATATGATAATTGACTTCAACGCTGGATATGAATGTTTCGTGTGACTAAAACCGGCTCCTTTATTTAGGTTCCAAGCCTACATCGTTTGATGTATTGAGGTATTTACAGCCACTTTGCCATTACAGCAAACCTAAACATTCTATACAAAGTGAGGATGACAATAACATTGTGCCGACCGCAGTGAAATATCAAATTACAGCAGGTCATTGATTCTCAGTATGAGTAGTCAAGATGGCTACAGTAGATTTTCAAATGTTCACTATATTGAGTCGAACTAAATAACAGGGCTTTCTTTACAATTGGAGTTTATGCTGTTGTAGAAACTGGGCAACTATTCATCACTGTCATTAAAATTGATAACACGGACAACATCAAGACATCCACACAGGAGCCTATATTATGCCAATAGTGATCGATCGATTCGGTTCATAACATGAAAACCATCAAGTTAGCTTCATGTTTATTCTTCTTGACGTTTTATCTCTCATTAAGCTGCTGCTGAGGCACACATGAATTGCAGTGTGGTCTCATGAAATTCATATGCTGACGACTCGCGGAAAGTTGCAGTATCTCACCATGCTATGACTATAAAATGTTCGAAAATGAATAAGTTTAATCATATTTCCAAGAAAATGTCAATTTAATTTAATTTTCCAAAATAACTGATTATAATATATGAATGAACGAACAGAAAGTTTCTGTTTTAATACTTGTAGGTAGTTCACAGACAACCTGACCATAATTATGATAGTTTAAAACGCTTACCAGCATAAAGAGGGCAAAGTAAAATTTTGCACGGAGCAATGTCAAGGAGCATAACAGTTGCAGTTAGTTTACTCAATGCTAACTGAAATGTCAACATTTGTGAATTCTATGCTGTGCAATAGATTTCCTTAATACACACCAAAAAACATCAAACTCAGGTCGATGGCATTCTCTGGATTACATTCAAACATTTCACACTAAACATCGGTTAGATTTGTAGCAAAGAACGTAGACAAAATAATAGATAACTTACCCGACTAAGTTGTGTGACAATAGCTAAATCAGGTGCCTTCATACAAGCGCCCATGAACAGAACTAAATTTTCATGGCGAGTTTTATGCAGCAAGGCCACTTCTCTTTTAAATGCTTCAACGCGTATTGAATCATCTACATCTTCTGGATCGAAATCGATGCGTTTAATAGCCACTTCCCCGTGCCATTTACCACGGTATACTGTACCGAAAGTACCACGTCCAATTATCTCACCAATGAACAAATTCTCCATCGGTATGTCCCATTCCTTCAGTGTCACTGATATCTACAAGAATACAACAAAAGGGGTTTATACATGTATGATGACATTAAGGAGGCTACTGAAAGTATTTCTTAAACAGTTGAGTTGCTGTGTTGTACTGAAAGCTTACTTCACAGAATTACGTGCACACTGGTCGGTGGACAAAAAGATTCTAAAGTTATTTGCAACCTTACGCTATCTATGGCGCCGCCACGACATCCGAAAGTTGAATAAAAGTCGAGTGTTGGACCACCGTTGCCCTCCCAGCACAGGCCATGTATTTTGGTGTCACCAAGTGAGTAACGTAGAAGTCAGGTGTAGACTTTTAGTGAGAAGTTGAACGTCAGTAGTCGCCGTCTGCCTCGTCACACAATGTTAACTGTAGGTTCATGTTGCAAAAAACCTAGAGGCGGTCAGACAGAAATATAGCTACCAGTGCATTAAGTCGTTAATGCTTGAAGCCTGTCTGGAAATGTAGACTTCCCGATTGCAGTCCGCGTGACAACGGAAGCCAATGTTTTGTGACTAGGTTCCTTAGCTCAGAATCGATATCGGTGGCGCAGATATATCCACACTTTATCTTCATCTTAACTGATATGGTGAACTCAGTATCTTTTTATTCCTCTTTCCTCTCCCTCACCAACTTCTGCTTCTGACCGATTCTTCTTTATTTCTACATCCTTCATATTACTATTTTGTTACTTGTTGTGCTATGAGATATGGCAACTTAAAGTGTTACCCAGTAATGCCTGGTTCTATGTTAATATTGATGGTGACTTCATCAAGATGGCTTTACATGGTTCTTTGAAAATAATATGGAGGAATTATGGTTAGGGAAACAAGCGGACCGTTCTTGAATGTACTACAGCTTGCGTTTACATCCTTTCAGAATATAACTAGTATGGCATCAATCCTAACGCAAAAATTACTTTCAGCATAGATTGACATCAGTTGGAGGAACATTGGTAACGTGGTGGCCGCGAAACCTGAAGGTTGTGGGTTAGATCCCTGGAGAGATCGTGGGTGCGCGCTGCTGAAGAGTCCCATACTGGGACAAAACAACTGTCCAGTGCCCTCAGGTTTCCAGTGTTCCTCCAACTGATGTCAGTCCATGATGAAAACCAACTTAAAATATCTCTAAATCCCCACAAACCCCCAAATACAAAAATAACTCTTTCATAAACATTATCAGTGTTATGGTGTCTTTTTTTGAATATCTTGTTGTTAGTTCTTGTCGTATTTTGGCTTAATTATTCATCACCGATGTCTGTAATCGCGAACCATTTTTTGTATAACACGACATCATTACAGGAGCACAGTATCTAATGCAAATAGGTGGACTTTGACTTGTGGAGTAGCAAAAGCTTCACTGTAGGAGTGTATGTTAAAAAAATAAGTTAGTGTCTCGAAAATATTTTAAAAGAAGGAATCGAAGTGACAAGAGATTAAATAACTACACTCTATAGGTAATTTAAAACATCGTAGTGGGTAATGTTCAACTAAAAATAAGGATAATGATGACAATAACAGAAATACTGATAACAGTCTCAGAGTAAATTTTCAAAAACCATTTCGCTTTATGATAGTCTGATCACCCATTAGTGCAAATATGAGCAAAAGATCCACTTATTCGTCAAATTTGAAAACAACATAGTTGATGAGAAATAAAAGGAGAAAATCATCGACGACTGAAGTAACCTGCACTTTAATTGATTGTAGCGCTTATGATTAACTTGCAACAGACACCTTGGTAATAGAGATTAGGTTTTCTCAATTGTGTCTCCTTTGCCTACACCTTTTGATACTAATATCACGCCACAACATCAGTAACGTAGAAGTCACGTGTAGAATTTCAGGGGGAAGAGGACTGTAAGTTGATGAGGTTATAAACTTTCATCGACTTAGGTGGCTTGGATATGTTTTACGCATGCCCAATCACCATCTGGGTCATTTCACAATGTTTACTGCAGTATGTTGGGGCTGGGAAAGAGTAAGAGGCAAACAGACTAAAATATGGCGTCAGTCTATGAAGTCTCTGAACGTTGGTCTGAGCCGTTACGCAGTAAAGCCTCGTCCATGCAGATGTTGATGAGTCTGACCCCCAATAGTTCTCTAGTGGTATTTATTTTCTCCATCGAATGACTATCATTTATATAATGAATAGTTCACTACTCGTATTATCCTAAATTATAAATACACAACTCAATCGATTTTGATATCTATCCAGATGCAATTTGGCGATAGTTGTCAACCATGCTTAATAAGCCATTACGCTCAGTGTCGCAAACTATATTTAGTAAGCTGCTTCAGTATGATATTCATTGGTCAGTAGTAATCAACGCAGGCAGAGTTGAGAATTCGTATGTTAATATACTGACTGAAATAGCAAAACCACAGCAAAACTTTACCAACTAATAAAAAAATCACCAGAAAAAATTAAATTCGCAGCTTACACTATTAGTTCGCATCAACGATGATTCATCCTGACTATCCATTGACTCGAATCGACGTACTACATTCTGTATGTATAAAGGAAAACAGAAAATAGATAAACACACAAAATTACTTACATATATGCATTTGTTTAAGTCCGTAAGTCCTGACTATGATCAAATTGCAACGCTACAACACATCATCATAGAACAGGGCACAGAATGGCAGTCAACTCAACTCAACCTCAACTTTATCGACTTTGGAAGGCCTTCGACAGAGTCGACCGAGAAGTAATTCGGCAGCTGCTTCAACACTACGGTTTTAGGTAGTGCCACAAACCTTTATCAACCTCATTCAACAGCTATATGAAGACACCATATGCTAAGTGATTCACAATGGAAAACTCAGTGACGCCTTTGAAGTGAAGACAGACAAGTTGGCAGAAGGGCAAGGCAGCCAAGACGGGACTTCCTTCAGGTGAATGTGGATAAGACAGAGGTGATGAAGATACCCAACTAACAACAACAACAACAACAACAAAAGGCACCGATCACCATCAACGGGAGAAACCTAAAGGAAGTTGTCTCTTTCACTTACACCTACCTAGACAGGCAGCATCGTTTCAACTACAGGTGGCACAGGCACAGATGAGGATGTCAAAGCCAGGATCGGAAAGACAGCAAGACAGGCATTCATCCATCTGAAATCAGTGTGGAGATCTACTCCACTCCACTCCACCCCACTCAGCATAAAGCGTGAACAAGATCCGGATTTTCAACACTAACTCAGTCAAGTCAGTGCTTCTATGTGATGGTTGAGAGACTTGGCGCGTCACGAAAAGCATTTCCAACAAACTACAGACATACACCACATCAACACCTGCCGCCTACGCTCACTCGTTACTGAAGATGGAGATCAGATGTCCAGAATAATAAGAATAAGCAACAAGGAACTCTGGTTGGCTGGCAACGAATCAACCAAGAACCCATCGCCCAACAAATATGTGAAGAAAGTGGAGATGGATTGAACTGGACATACGCTGAGAAAACCATTTGGAGACATCTTGGTTGTATTGTGTTCTCTGAGCTGGATTGTTTAATCGGAGACATCACGCGCCAGATCAGGCCCTGGAGTGGAATCCATAGGGGAAACAACGAGTTTGGCGTCCGAGGCGGGGGTGATATAGAGGAGGTCATGTGAGGAAGAAATGAAAGCTTGTGGGCAGTGGTGGAGCCAGGTTCAAAAGACTGCAGAGAACAGAGTACAATGGAGACGTGCTACTGAAGCCCTTTGTTTTATTAGGAACCCAAGGGACAAATAATAATAATAATGACTAATATGTACCCCACAAAACACAACACGGAATTAGTAAGAAAATATGTGTGACGGTGCGCATTTTTACTATTTATTTGAAAGTTAGGCCATTATGCAGTAATCCGTGATCAAGATTGGCACCTCCTACCGGTGTTTTGTGACTGAATACTAGTTCTTAATCGACGAATGCTAAAATCCAGTCGTTTCGGAAAAAGATTTGAACATTCATAGGCAACGATGCGCATAGTTGTCCTAAGTATGTTTATATATATATATATATATATATATATATATATATATATATATATATATATATCATTATCAGATAAGGTTAGTTCAAGATGAAACTTACATCCACGACAGTTCGTTCACTTTCTCCAGAAGATACAGTGCTGGCATTCAAAGGGGAGAAAATGCAACGACACAGATTATGTACACAGTTCTCAAATTTAATGTACAATATGAATGAAGAGACTTGTAAAACGATAAACTGTAAGTTTACATCATTCGCTGTATGAAACTGAAAAATATCAATAGTGCTCAAACTTTGCGTTTCTATAGCATTCCAAAAATTCTGTGCGGACGATGCTTATTGAACGTTGGTATTGAATCACAAGATGAACAAACCGCAATTATTGAAAAATAAGAAAAAAGTGCGAAAAGTGCATTGTGCTGCAAAACTAGTTTTTACTAAAAGGAATGTTAAATAAAGGCACGTGAATATTGGAAAGATGAGTACTTGAGCGAATAAATGTATTTTCGGTAAAGTCTCTCATCAGGCCATATATTTCACATCTTTAGAAACACAAACGCATCGAATGGTTACGTGAATCTGAGATATTTTAAAGAGTTTTTTGTATATTTGGATAATTTCGGGATCACAATTATTCAATAGTTTCACAGGATTTCGAAAAATGAAGGTTGAATTCATCACATACTGACACTGGTTGGAGAACCATTGAAATACCTGGGAGCATTGAATAGTTGTTTTGTTCCAGTAAGGTACTCCTCAGCAGTACGACGAGCGTCAATCATTCGTGACTGGATGGAACCCGTAATCGTCTTTATCTTTTGCTAACTACATCGTTAGATATTTTTTCACATTGTAAAATGATTCTCATACTTTATTATAAGAAGGAGCAGTTGATTTTATAGATACACACTAAAACGAAGATTTGGGAAATCCTATCTTTTAGAAGTGATGGGAACATACCGTGGCACAGTATACTAGTCTTTTGACAGCCGCATTTGTCGCCGGAATCACAGATGGTATAAGTCGGCCAGTAGCAAACGGGTCTTCTATATATGAGGTGACATTTCGCCAACAACCAACTCATTTCGGCTAACATAATTTCCCTAGTAAGTGGTCACTGTAATCCACCACTGCAAACAGTATACCAAACGTACTCAGGTTTTCGCTCAACACGTTCGGAAGACTGGATTGTGTCAGCATTTCGATCTCACAGGTCAACGTCGCCTGTGTTCTTCACACCAACCAGGTAGTCTTCAGGTTACAAGTCAACCTCCGTAAAATCACAGGTACCTAGGATTACTTACGTCCATTAGTACATCTATGATGAAGTCAAACGGAAACGGTGACAGTGGGTACCCCTGCCGGAAATTACTGGCTGTCATCACTTCATAATGATAACTCCCCATAGACTCTTAAACAGTGAGCTGAGTTCGAGTAGAGAGCTTCGGTCAGCATTACATACTTGCTCGGTACATCCTTCACGGTCAGAAACGACCACAACACCTCACAGCCGGCAGAGACAAATGCCACCTTCAAATCAAGAGATATAGAAAGTATCAGACACTAGCAAGTAGGTCTGAGTTTCATGGTGAAAATCTGGTCAACGTAGCAACGTCCAGATCTTAAACCTGACTGACTATCTTATGCTCTGGCTAGCCGTCGTATAACTATGGACCCCAGGCTCTTGGACACGATGTTAATTAGTCTGTTTCTCCTACGAATGTCAAAGCAACCTTTCTCTACTTTCTTAAACACTGGAATGATCAACAACCTAGACCAACCTCATAGTATTTGCTCTGATTCCCACACGCTACTTAGTATCTCCTTCACTTTAATTAGCGATTTGCAACCTCCATCCTTGAAAACTTCAGGTCAAAAACCGTGAGGTAATGCAGCTATGAACTCTTTCAGGTTTGAAATTGTGTTCTCAAGTTCGAGGAGACTTGAGGGACGGGCATTGACGCTCCATTCACGTTCGGGCTCGATGCTGGGCGAATAAAGCTTGGCTGTGGGTCAGTTTAACTGTGCTTCAACTTTCTAACCGTCTGTAGTGATACTTTATCAGCGTTCCCATCTTTGTCAGTAATTATTATTATTATTATTATTATTAGTCCCTTGGGTTCCTAGTAGAACATAGGGCTTCAGTAGCACGCCTCCAGTGACCTCTGTTCTCTGAGATCTTTTGAACCTGGTCCCACGACAGCCCAGAAGCTCTCATTTCCTCCTCGCACGACCTCCTCCATGTCACCCTCGGACGTCCAACTCGTCGCTTCCCATGGGGATTCCACTCGAGCAACTGGACTGACGCGTGATGTCCTCAGTCGGCCTTCTCAGTGCATGGCCAATCCATCTCCACTTCTTCCTGCATATTTGTTCAGCGATAGCTTCTTGGTTGGTTCGTTCCCAGAGTTCCTTGTTGCTTATTTTTTCTGGCCATCTGATCTTCAGCAGCGAGCGTAAGCAGTTGTTGATGAATGTCTGTAGTTTATTGGAAATACCTTTCGTGACGCGCCAAGTCTCTGAGCCATACAAGAGCACTGACTTGACGTTGGTGTTGAAAATCCGTATCTTGTTCCGCATGCTGAGTGCAGGAGATCTCCACACTGGTTTCAGGCTAATGAACGCCTGTCTTGCTTTTCCGATTCTGACTTTGACGTCCTCGTCCGTCCCGCCTGTAGTTGAAACAGTGCTTCCTAGATAAGTGAAGGAGGTTACTTCCTTTAAGTTTCTCCCGTTGACGGTGATTGGAGTTTGTTGTTGTTGTTGATGGTGGTGGTGGTGCGGTATCTTCATCACTTCTGTCTTCTCTATATTCACCTGAAGTCCCGTCTTAGCTGCCTCTTCTATCAACTTGTTAGTTTTTGCCTGCAGATCTTCAAGTTTATGTGACATTAGGCATAAGTCATCGGCGAAATCCAAGTCTTCTAGGTTCTTTTCCGCCGTCCAGTGTATCCCCCTCTTCTCGCTGCCTACTGTTTGCTGCATGATCCAGTCCACCACAATAAGGAATATCATGGGGGATAGTAGGCAACCTTGTTTCACTCCTGTCTTCACTTCAAAGGCATCACTGAGCTTCCCATTGTGGATTACTTGGCATGTGGCATCTTCATATAGTTGTTGAATGAGGCGGATAAAGGTTTGCGGTACTCCGTAGTATTGAAGCAGTTTCCAAATTACTTCTCGGTCGACGCTGTCAAAGGCCTTCTCAAAGTCGATGAAGTTGAGGTAGAGAGCTGATTGCCATTCAATGCTCTGTTCTATGATGATACGAAGCGTTGCAATTTGGTCAGCACATGATTTGTACTTCCTGAAGCCTGCCTGTTCCGGTCGTAGTTTTGAATCCAGTGCGTCTTTAAGCCTCTCCAGGATGATGCGGCTTAATATTTTACTTGGGGTGGACAGGAGAGTGATTCCGCGCCAGTTCTTGCAATCACTTAGGTCTCCCTTCTTCGGCAGTTTGACAAGGTAACCCTTCTTCCAATCACTAGCCAGATACCTTCTCTTCCTTCCACACCTTCTGCAATAGTGGTGTGAGCATGTCCGCTGTTGTCTCTGCATCTGTTCTCAGTGCTTCTGGCGGTATTCCATCTGGTCCTGCTGCTTTCCCGCATTTCAGTAGCTTTATGGCGTTCAGGACTTCCATTTTCGTTGGGGGATTAATGTTCACTTGTAATTCAGCGGCTGCAGGTGGTATTTCTGGACGAAGTGCAGGTGGTGGTCGATTCAAGAGCTTCTTGAAGTGGTCGGCCCATCGTTTCCTCTGTTTCTCTTCTTTTGTAATTAAATTTCCTTCTTCATCTTTTATTGGTTTCATCTGTGTTGGTCTCTTCCCTGATAGCAACCTGGTTATTTGATACAATGTTGTCAGGTCTCTCCTACCTGCAGCCTGTTCTGCTTCACTTGCCAGTGTTTCGTAGAAGTGTCTTTTGTCTTTGCGTGCACTCTTCTTCACTTCTTTGTCCAGTGCTTTATACATTGTGCTCAGTTCCTCTTGTCGTTGAGCATCCTTGCACTGGTTCATCTTCTGCTTCACCATCCTCCTCTCCCTTCTATCAGCTTCCAGGTATCCGTCGAGATCCATTCCTTGTCTTCCACCTTCTTCCTTCCTAATACGGCTGTACAGGTTTCTTTCCACATAGCTTTCAAAGACTTCCAGTGTTCTTCCACACAGGTTTCTTCAGGGATGTTCCTCGATATCTCTCATTTTGTCTTGATGGCTGGCTGCCGTGAAGATTTCCTTTGTAGTTTCGTCCTTCACTTTCGTTCCGAGTGTTGTACTTGAACTGTGATCTATCACCAGCTTCCTTGAAGGCTTTCAACTTGATTTCGAAGGTTCCTTGCACTAGATAGTGTGTCTGCACCTACATCTGCTCCTCTTCTTGACCTTGTGTTAAGTAGACTGCGTCTCCATTTTCTTGAGATTGAGATAAAGTCGATTTGATTTTTAGTGTGTCCATCTGGTGAAATCCATGTCGCTTTGTGGATATCCTTGTGCCTGAACACACTGCCCCACTCCAATCACCAAATCGTTGAATGCACAGAATTCTGCAAACAATTCTCCATTCATGTTCATCACCTCACCGAGCGCTTCTCGACCCATGGTTAGTTCTCTTCCTGTGTTGTCCCCTCCCAGTTTGGCATTCATGTCACCCCACCCATTAGAATTTTGATATCGCCAACTGTGGTCTTGTCCAGTGTTGATTGAAGTTGTCTGTTAAATTCCTCCTCTTTCTCTTTCTCTGCATTATTTGTAGGTGCATAGCGTTGCATTGTATGATTGTGACCTTTCTTCCTTTTGAGTTGAATCTTGCTGTCATGATCCTGGAGGAGATTGGTTCCCACTGCATGAGAGCCTTCGATGCTCTTGAGGACATCATGATAGCCACTCCATAACTCAGTGTGCTCGTGGTTGTCGTCTGGGTGACAATATCGGAGTAGATTATTGATTCTCCAGTTGACAGTTTGGAGAGTCCACTCCCATTCCATCTGCTTTCGCAAATCCCAAGCACTTCGATGTTATACCTTCTCATCTCCTTTGCAATCTGGGCTGCCTTACTGGGTTCAAACATCGTGCGGACATTCCATGTCCCCACGTTTACTTTCGCTTTCATCGAGAGAGGTGAAGACACATCGGCCAATTGGCTTCCCGAAGGCTTTCACCAACTGGCGTCATTTCGCCTCTCCGATTCCAGCGGGGAATAAGTTTGTTTTCATTTTTTATATTTTGTTTGTGCTTTGAAGTTTCTTTAGCGGTTAGATTTGTTTTACGGGGTAGGGTTGCTAGCCCTATGCCCAACCTTCCCTCTTTACCCGGGCTTAGGACCGGCTAGTAACTAGTAAACTAGTTAACCAGGCGAGGTCAGTAATGGTTTCACTAAATTTCGTATTCTTACCAGTATCCTAAATAAACTTAAATCATTACCAGCTATTATCTAATGATGATGCTTTCTCCGTATCTCTCGCTTTCGCTACCCACTATTGCTCGTGATTATTGCGAAAACTCAGTCAATTCACTTTCAAGCTTCTTTCGCTCTTAACTGTGGACTAGCCAGCCGGTATGAGTCTTCTTGTACAAATCGGTTCGTATGAGGTGGTGAAGATCTGCAGGCTTTAGCTAACATATGGATCTAGATTATCAATATTTTTACAGCTATCACTACAGCAAAATGAATATTACGCCGTTTTATCAGGATAAGAACTGCCGTCATGTTCAGACGGATGCTTAGCTATCTCTTCTTTAACAACCTTATGGTCAGGCACACATAGGTTTTGGTGCAGTTTGTTTCCTACAATTAGTAAAGCGTAAGCAAACATTTATCCGTAGTAATGCGTGATCAGAATACAAGCAGGTGCTCCAGAAAGAGCAACAATCCTACACCGATTCTCTTTAATGATAATCTATGTGTATAACGTTGGCTTAATGTTGGCGGGTGTCAAGAGAAACAATGCCTCTACTCATACTTGAAGTTAGTGCAGACCAGAAACAAATGATTTTTGGCCGAAAATTTTAAGAGATGATTACTGTTGTTGGTTCATTAACAGGATGCCCCCCCCCCCGTGACTGACTACCATAACTTAGCACTAAATTACAGTACACCGCAGTGTCGCGTCACTTCGATTAGTGATAAAACTTGATTAAAAGACCACTATCAGTGTTAGGCACGAAGAACCAGACAGCTACATCGGGTACCCATTGGTGACCGACTGGAATACATAATTCAACCCTACTTGAGGGTCAGTCGTATATCGAATAGCTTAGTGGTTAAGGTCCTGAATAAAGCATTGAGTGATGCAAGCTCAAGTCATCAAGGGAATACCAGCCTACTCGTGGTTTCGAATACACGTTGTTGATGAGTACCAGCAAGCATAAAGCCCAGATTTGGGACTTACAGTCGAGTCAATCGCACCACTCGGCAGCAATATGATGTTATATTGCTGCTTCCATTATTCTGTCACTGATTGGACCGAACTGACCGGTCTCTATTGGTATATAGGATTCTGTGTGGATGCCTCGATATTGCCTATCATTTCAAACTTGGATTAGTGATGGACGGTGGAGAGCAGTGAAATCCAAAAAGCGCGTTTCGTCCTATTTGGGACTTGAGACTTGTCCGCTAGATGTACCAACCTACCAATGAACGATGTTGTTCCCACTAAGACTCAAACCCGCAAACGATCGCTTCAAACTCCAGAGCATTATCTACAATGCCAACGAATTACGATGGCCATTTCTTATACTCGAGCCTTAGCGGGAATAACGTCGCTCACTGTAATGTAGGTACATCCGACTGACAAGTCCAAAATGGGACGAAACGCGCTTCCTGGATTCCACTCCTGGCCATTATCCATCATTAGTAATATGATGCGTCTATCATTGGTTTAATGTCGGCAGACGTCAAGTGATACAGTGTCTCTCTTTATGCTTGAAGTTATTGCTGATGAGAAACAAGTTGACTTGAAAAACCCTAAATTCCAGCACTCGAATTTCAGCAATACTATATCTCAAGTGAATCAATAGCAGAAGAGCCCCCAGATTTTTGTTTACCATATCTGACTACCTTGAAGATGCTTCACATAAAAGAAAATTTTATTCAGAATATGACAAAATAAAAGGCATTTATCCCACTATTGCAGTGAAACATTAGGACGATAACAACCGAAAAGAAAGTCCGAAAAATGTGATAGGATGAAACTTGAAACGAACACTCACCTAATTAAAGCATTTGCATCAGAAGTCCCATTGGACAATTGATTACTCGATGTCAGATGACTATCTATTACAGGGTGATTGATACCTTAACACAAGAAAAGATGAACAAAAATATAAACCAGTCATTTTTATTATTACCATTATTTTCAACAAGGTTAATAGGGGTATCTCTCAAAATAAGATTAAATAAATAGATCCCTCATCATCATCAGCATCGACATAGTATCAACCGTTACTGTATAACGATCCAAATTGTACCACCTCATATCAGCACATCAAGCGAAAAAGCACTAATGTGAAAGATGAAGAAATAGAGAATCAATAAAAAGCAGCAGAATGAAGTTAAAGAAAGGATGGAGGGACGAGAAAATGCTGAATTCAGTCTGACGATTAAAACGAAGCTAATGTGTGGGTACATCTACGCTAATGACATCCATTCTGAGCCACGTCACCCAAAGTTTCCAGCCACTCATTTCTGAGGTTATGCGAGCCCCATCCGGAAGTCTGAATTTCTCTGCACCGCTCAGACCAACAGTCAAAGACTTCATGCAGTGATACCATATATAAATCTGGCTACCTCTTACTCTTTTCTAGCCTTATTCCACTCCATTGGATATTGTGTGGTGAGGCAAGAGGTAACTAGGCATGCGTAGCGCATGTCCCAGCCATCTGAGGCGATAAAGGTTCACAACCTCATCAACTTTTGCGCTACTGACGTGGTGATACCGCGACGCACCGCCTATGCTACGCAGATAACGGTAGTCAAAACCTAGAGCTTTCTCATATTCTCTTAATTTAATGGTCATTTTCCAGAGGCATATAGTAGAACAGAGAGAACTAAAGCACAGTGCACTCAATCCTTAATAGACAATCAGATATCAGTGGTGCCACAGACGGTGTAGGTTGGCGAAGCCCAGATGAGATTTTGGCAGCTGTGCAGAAACTTTTTCGGTCACTGATCAACCACCGATGATCCGACTTCCCAGGTAAGTGAAGTGTTCAATGTACTAAACAACTTCCCTTTCTATTGTTACCAAGTCGCGGAGAAACAACTCACGTTTGTGTGGTGAGAACCGCATCCCGAACATTCTTAAATTGTCACTCGAGATATGTGGGTGTGTAGGGAACTGATTACCACTACAGCATTCGAACATCGTGGCATTGAAAGAGATCAAGGAAATTCCAATCACGCAACTGGCAGGTGTTTAACAACATTTCCCATGAACATGTTTCTTCATTTTTACAAGAATGAGCACGTGATTTGCACAGGCTTCAGTTTAGAAGAACAGTAGAGGCATTTAATACTAGAACGAAGGCATAACTATGAGAAACAGCACTCTTGAGATACTATAGGGTGATAATTGTTTGGAGTTCTTCAAGGTTCGAGGTTTGTTCCTGGACACTCGATAACCAGGTTAAAAAACTTCGTCAGTACTTACTTCAAATAGAAGTCATTCTTATTTTTAAAAACTGATGGAAACACCACAGATATGTAAAACTTGAAAGACGATATTTGATAATATCGATAGACAGTAGCTAGCAGTGGAATTCATGACACATGCTTAATACTGCTTGGGACTCGTCAGCTGGTAAGTGATGATGAGACCGACCAATTCAGTTCAGTCAACTGCGGGAAATTACGGCAACACCATCACAACCACACCCGTAGCACAAGGAGTGGCTATCGTGGATAATAGTCAGACGATTTCAGCGACTCGTGCAGGGTTCAAGTCACAGCAGGAAAAGTATCACTCACTGGGAAGCAGGAGCGTCAAGCTGTCAAGTCCCAAATAAAACGAAACGCCTCAGTAATTTGGTTTCAAGCTAACTAGCGAACTAGAATTAATCTACGAAAAAACATGGCAGCAGAGTGTGGACTAGAGTCGTTTGCCATATGGAAACTACCACATTACCCTACTTTTAGTTTCCTATGGTCGACAAGTGAAGTAAATACCACCACAATACTGAAATGTACACGTCTGAAGACAGTTGGTAAATCCCAAATTTTCGACAGCGAATAAGTGCTACAGTGGAATCCAAGAGGTGCGTCTTGTAATATCTATGACTAGTCGGCTGGATGTACCTACATCCCACTTACCAATAGCTTCTACCTTGACGTGGTAGTCGGGCTTGCATATCACAATGACCCAACCACCTATGCTGGTGGAACACTTGTTCCCTCGAGGTCCCACCATACCACAAAGGTTCGTTGGATAGTGGTTAGACAAAAAGAAGTTATCGTTGTGGTGTAAATTGCTACACTATGATGGGGGTCTGAGGGTGAAGTCGTACTGCTGCTAGCTGGATGCGGTGTGATACCAGTAAGCTGTTTCCCTTGGATGACCAGCAGTCCCATGCTGATGCCGCCTTCTCAGTGGAAGACGCGGGGAGTTAGAAAAGGTCGACCCCCAAAATAACACACTCCATCACACCCCACGGTCTACTGGGCCGACGGTGTTGGTTCACTTGTCGTTTCCTTTCGACCATCCAGCCCCAAAACAACAAACGTTCAAAATAATCATACTCAAAAGGCTTCGTGTGACAGGCCTCAAGCAGATGTCCGATGGGCTCTGTGGTCACACAAATCTCTTTCAGATACCTTAAGAAGAAATCGCCTTCCACGGTGTGGGCAGCTGGGAGTGTCAACCACCCTCACAACTCGACCACCACTCAAGTTTCCTCAGACTACTATCCACCTCCTCCATCATTACCTTCTAATCTTCCTTCCTTCACGTCTCTCAATTAACGATACCACATCATCTTCAACTTCTCCTAGCTCTGCAGCCTTCGACAACGATCTGAATCCACAGAACAGCATCCCTGATCTCCTTAAACCACGCTCAAAATTACATATTGGAGCCTTCAATGTCACCATCCTCCATCAAATTGGTCAACAGGCTTCATTGCCAAAGACTCTAGTAATTCGGACCATGGATGTGTGCTGTGTTTGTGAGACACGCATACATGACCCAAGTGAGGTTATTCATCTGACCCCTCCCGGTCAGTCTGGTGAGTCCACGAAATTCACACTTCGAGTTTCTGCAGATTCGATAGCTAGCTCTCGTGGTCTTGCAGGTGTAGGCATAGGACTTAGCACTGGGGCAGGAAACTCACTATTAGACTGGATCCCAGTTGATAGTCGCCTCTGCGCTATGCGACTGAATGACACAGTAAGAATTAAAAGACATAGAGAAACTAGCTGTTGTCTCTTCGCGAGTGGGTGAGTAACCGATGAAATCTCCGAACAGATACAAAAAGCTCGATTGGCTTTCGCCAATTTACGCCACTTATGGAGCAGCCGTGATATCCGATTGTCCACTAAGTGTAGCATGTACTGCACAGCAGTACGGTCTGCTCTACTGTATGACTGTGAAACATGGCCATTGAAAGTGGAAGATATAAGAAGGCTTCAAGTGTTTGACCACCGTTGTCTTCGTAGTATAGGCCGTATTCCGTGGTGTCGCCACGTGAGTAATGCAGAAGTCAGGCTCAGGTGTAGAGTTTTAGGGAGAAGAGGTGAGTCAGTTGACACAGTTGTGAACCTTCATCGACTGAGATGGTTGGGACACGTACTACGTATGCCTAGTCACCGATCGCCTCATCACCCAATGTTGGCCGAAGTAGATCCAGGCCGGAAAAAGGCTCAAGGTGGCCAGACTAAAACATGACACCAATGCATGAAGTCTCTGACTGTTGGTTTGAGCCATGTGGGGCGATGCACACTGGGTGGTTGGGGTCCGTGGGATAAGAGGAACCAGTGGTTAGAGACTCTAGGTGATATGGCTGAGAACCGATGTCAGTGGCGCAGATGTATACACACATTATCCTCATCTTAACGACACTATACCGAATCTCACCATTTTGTCACTCCTCTTTTCTTTCTTCTCGTACTTTATATTTCTTTTGACTTCATTCTCTTATCTTTATCCTTCACCTCACTACCTTTCTACTTGATGTACTGATATGAGGTGTGGCAACTCAGACCGTTACGCATAGATACCTGGTTCTATGTTGATA
Source organism: Heterobilharzia americana (assembly GCA_944470555.2). Classification (NCBI taxonomy): domain Eukaryota; kingdom Metazoa; phylum Platyhelminthes; class Trematoda; order Strigeidida; family Schistosomatidae; genus Heterobilharzia; species Heterobilharzia americana. The sequence goes on from OX104130.1 coordinate 406,342, forward strand.
TTAATGATGATGACACTCCCATTGAGTGATCTAGCTCTCACCGAGACTTGAGCGCAGTACCCATCGCTTCAAACGTCGAAGTGATTGTCCATCAGGTGATTGGGGCATATGTGTCACCTCTTGTGTAACGGATATCAGGTGTTGCTTAATACTTGTAACTTTCTGTTGCTATACAGGGTCAAATCGCTCAACCTCAGTTGGCAGATGGGCTCCTATGCGGATAAGCTGTGTACAAGAAGTGAGTTTATCATTAGAAAGTCTACTATCAAGTGTCCACTATAAGTTTGTTAAACTACCGACAAATGCCTTTTACATTCGTCACTTCAAATTGTACTCAACTCTATCGTCGTTGCTAATAAGGTCGATTAAAGAAGTAAATAAAAAAATTACCGATTGCACTACATCGTAATTCGTTTACTACCTCTATCGATATAAAGAGGAAGATGCACACTTTCGGTGCTTAACAGAAAGTAGTAGAACTGTGACAGGCAGTAAAACATGTCAATACTCAACCGCCCTTTTGGTCAACATAGCGAATCGAAACGCACATTCATGCAGTAGGTGTAATGAGCCACATCTACTATGTAAGGGTTAGTGATACTATTAACTAGCTGAATATCCAAACCTCGGTAGATGGAGCGGGTCGCGAACCCAGGACCCACTGATTTAAAGTTATCTCCCTAAACCAATGAACCACAGCTCCACTCAAAGAACAACTCAACCAATTTGTGCAATACGCAAACTAACGAGAAAAACCCCCACCGTATAGAACAGAATGGAAGAACTATTTAAAAACTATTCTTAAAATAAATACACGATACACTAAATATAAAAAAGAGATACGATAATACTCACTTGGAAATTCAAAATGATTGAAACATAGACCGGAATGCCGAGGAGAGTGGGGCTGTTGTGTGTTGTTGACAACTCCACCAGCAACATAAGAATGCATGCTGACCGGTGAGGACAAATGACTTGCAACTGAATGATTAAATATGCCGGTATTGCCTAAATTTTTTGGTGGAGGTGAGGAGAGAGGAATCATTTGGCTAGCACTACCCATAGCACTACTACCATCCAAACGAGTACAACATGATGTAGCCAACGTTGAACTGACTAATGAGGCACCTGTAACAAACGGTGAACCCGGAGTTGAACTTGTGCATGATGAAGCACTATTCGAATCGGAACTCTGAAAGATATGAAGAAAGAGAGAAGTAATAACAACGCTTTAAACCTATCGGAAAAGCAAAATCTTTTTCCACTACATAAAACTAATATTTTTACGAACACAATTCATATCAGATAAATAACTTAGCTACCGTAAGCAATTAACTAGCAAAGCTGAAGTGGAAAGACACCTCTATAGCAGTAAATATGAAGGTCGAGGAGAAACACCGACTCAAAGTATTCCAGTTGATGGGTTTGGTCAAGGTGGTGGCCTTATCAAATGATCAACACGTAAGGCATAATTCATTCTAAGAAAATACGATGAAATAGACCATAAACCTGTACAGACCTCACGACTGAATTGCTTCAAAATGAGAAGTCGTGACCGCTGGGGTCACATCAAGTCGGATGCGAGGACAAGTACTCAACAATGCCATTGGGTGAAAGTCGCACTATATCAGGAACTGACAAAAGTAGAAATATGTAGACCATTGGATTCTGACTCAGGGGCTGAATGCGAAGTGCTTTTCACGAAACCTGAAGGCGACAGGTGCGCACTGCTGAGGAGTACCACACTAGGATGAAATAGCAGTCCAGTCCCACAAGATTTAGGTTAGTTACTCAACTGAAGTTAGTCATTCATATACTCACACTGAAATTTACTAAAGATACAGGAACTAGTCTTATATTTGGTGAACTGAACAGTTATGAACATTCACATGACAAAATTTGATCAAGAAACCAGAGCTACTTATGAAGTCTGTCAACTGATCGAAAGTAATTCGGCACAGGACGCTTAGACAACATACTGATTACATTTTCACCTCTCAATCGACCGTCAAATAAATAGTCAGTGTTGCAATTTGGACCGTCACGCAGTAGTCCACGGTCCATCACTGGAACTGATTGACAGTTACTGCATCGGAAGCCAGCACTCATCTCTACATTTAAGCATACCAATGAGCTGTTTAATATTGAAATGAGGGTTGGGTAGACACAAAATACTGCCCCAAACTAATTAAGACATCTAATATCACCAGACAATAGAGAATAAATGCAGTGAAGAGACAGATAGACAGGCAAACAGTACCAACGTAGAACCTCGCACACAAATACATCTGTTCAACTCGCCACACTTCACAGCAGTATACAAAGAACATACAAATAGAAAAAAGACATCTCAACAGACGAATGTTCCCAACCTCATCAATCGACTTACCTGTCTTGCACAGTACCCTTCGCCTGATCTCAACGCTGCTCACACGGTGATTTCACCAAACACGAGCAGTGCTACGAAAACACCTATGATCTAAATAAACCCTGTAACCGCTACATGTTTTCTACCTTTGACGATCATATCTCATAGATGTATAATAGGACAGAATAGACTGCAGCGGTAGTGAATGATGGTGAACATGACGGAACTAGGTTGACAAAAGTTGATTTCCTGATTAATTGGCTAAAACTAAGATGTAGATGAAAATGATCAGGACACCCGAAAACCATTTCGCTAATCCGTGGTACAGTGGATCAGTGGTTGACAGTCCACACATCTCTTTTCTCAATCATTGTTACTCCCCAGCATGCCCCTCTCATAACCTCGCCTGGTTAACTAGTTTACTAGTTACTAGCCGGTCCTAAGCCCGGGTAAAGAGGGAAGGTTGGGCATAGGGCTAGCAACCCTACCCCGTAAAACAAATCTAACCGCTAAAGAAACTTCAAAGCACAAACAAAATATAAAAAATGAAAACAAACTTATTCCCCGCTGGAATCGGAGAGGCGAAATGACGCCAGTTGGTGAAAGCCTTCGGGAAGCCAATTGGCCGATGTGTCTCTCTCTCGATGAAAGCGAAAGTAAACGTGGGGACATGGAATGTCCGCACGATGTTTGAACCCAGTAAGGCAGCCCAGATTGCAAAGGAGATGAGAAGGTATAACATCGAAGTGCTTGGGATTTGCGAAAGCAGATGGAATGGGAGTGGACTCTCCAAACTGTCAACTGGAGAATCAATAATCTACTCCGGTCACCCAGACGACAACCACGAGCACACTGAGGGAGTGGCTATCATGATGTCCTCAAGAGCATCGAAGGCTCTCATGCAGTGGGAACCAATCTCCTCCAGGATCATGACAGCAAGATTCAACTCAAAAGGAAGAAAGGTCACAATCATACAATGTTATGCACCTACAAATAATGCAGAGCAAGAGAAAAAGGAGGATTTCTACAGACAACTTCAATCAACACTGGACAAGACGTCAGTTGGCGATATCAAAATTCTAATGGGTGACATGAATGCCAAACTGGGAGGGGACAACACGGGAAGAGAACTAACCATGGGTCGAGAAGCGCTAGGTGAAATGAATGAGAATGGAGAATTGTTTGCAGAATTCTGCGCATTCAACGATTTGGTGATTGGAGGCAGTGTGTTCAGGCACAAAGATATCCACAAAGCGACATGGATTTCACCAGATGGACACACTAAAAATCAAATCGACTTTATCTCAATCTCAAGAAAATGGAGACGCAGTCTACTTAACACAAGGTCAAGAAGAGGAGCAGATGTAGGTTCAGACCACTATCTAGTGCAAGGAACCTTCCAAATCAAGTTAAAAGCCTTCAAGGAAGCTGGTGATAGACCTCAATTCAAGTACAACACTCGGAAACTGAAGGATGAAACTACAAAGGAGATCTTCAAGGCAGCCATCAAGACAAAATGGGAGACATCGAGCAACATCCCTGAAGAAACCTGTGTGGAAGAACACTGGAAGTCTTTGAAAGCTATGTGGAAAGAAACCTGCACAACAGTATTAGGAAGGAAGAAGAAAGAAGACAAGGAATGGATCTCGACGGATACCTGGAAGCTGATAGAGGAGAGGAGGATGGTGAAGCAGAAGATAAACCAGTGCAAGGATGCTCAACGACAAGAGGAACTGAGCACAATGTATAAAACACTGGACAAAGAAGTGAAGAAGAGTGCACGCAAAGACAAAAGACACTTCTACGAAACACTGGCAAGTGAAGCAGAACAGGCTGCAGGTAAGAGAGACCTGACGACATTGTATCAAATAACCAGGTTGCTATCAGGGAAGAGACCAACACAGATGAAACCAATAAAAGATGAAGAAGGAAATTTAATTACAAAAGAAGAGAAACAGAGGAAACGATGGGCCGACCACTTCAAGAAGCTCTTGAATCGACCACCACCTGCACTTCGTCCAGAAATACCACCTGCAGCCGCTGAATTACAAGTGAACATTAATCCCCCAACGAAAATGGAAGTCCTGAACGCCATAAAGCTACTGAAATGCGGTAAAGCAGCAGGACCAGATGGGATACCGCCAGAAGCACTGAGAACAGATGCAGAGACAACAGCGGACATGCTCACACCACTATTGCAGAAGGTGTGGAAGGAAGAGAAGGTACCTGGCTGTGATTGGAAGAAGGGTTACCTTGTCAAACTGCCGAAGAAGGGAGACCTCAGTGCTTGCAAGAACTGGCGCGGAATCACTCTCCTGTCCACCCCAAGTAAAATATTAAGCCGCATCATCCTGGAGAGGCTTAAAGACGCACTGGATTCAAAACTACGACCGGAACAGGCAGGCTTCAGGAAGTACAAATCATGTGCTGACCAAATTGCAACGCTTCGTATCATCATAGAACAGAGCATAGAATGGCAATCAGCTCTCTACCTCAACTTCATCGACTTTGAGAAGGCCTTTGACAGCGTCGACCGAGAAGTAATTTGGAAACTGCTTCAATACTACGGAGTACCGCAAACCTTTATCCGCCTCATTCAACAACTATATGAAGATGCCACATGCCAAGTAATCCACAATGGGAAGCTCAGTGATGCCTTTGAAGTGAAGACAGGAGTGAAACAAGGTTGCCTACTATCCCCCATGATATTCCTTATTGTGGTGGACTGGATCATGCAGCAAACAGTAGGCAGCGAGAAGAGGGGGATACACTGGACGACGGAAAAGAACCTAGAAGACTTGGATTTCGCCGATGACTTATGCCTAATGTCACACAAACTTGAAGATCTGCAGGCAAAAACTAACAAGTTGATAGAAGAGGCAGCTAAGACGGGACTTCAGGTGAATATAGAGAAGACAGAAGTGATGAAGATACCGCACCACCACCACCATCAACAACAACAACAAACTCCAATCACCGTCAACGGGAGAAACTTGAAGGAAGTAACCTCCTTCACTTATCTAGGAAGCACTGTTTCAACTACAGGCGGGACGGACGAGGACGTCAAAGTCAGAATCGGAAAAGCAAGACAGGCGTTCATTAGCCTGAAACCAGTGTGGAGATCTTCTGCACTCAGCATGCGGAACAAGATACGGATTTTCAACACCAACGTCAAGTCAGTGCTCTTGTATGGCTCAGAGACTTGGCGCGTCACGAAAGGTATTTCCAATAAACTACAGACATTCATCAACAACTGCTTACGCTCGCTGCTGAAGATCAGATGGCCAGAAAAAATAAGCAACAAGGAACTCTGGGAACGAACCAACCAAGAACCTATCGCGCAACAAATATGCAGGAGGAAGTGGAGATGGATTGGCCATGCACTGAGAAGGCCGACGGAGGACATCACGCGTCAGGCCCTCGAGTGGAATCCCCATGGGAAGCGACGAGTTGGACGTCCGAGGGTGACATGGAGGAGGTCGTGCGAGCAGGAAATGAGAGCTTCTGGGCTGTCGTGGGACCAGGTTCAAAAGATCTCAGAGAACAGAGGTCACTGGAGGCGTGCTACTGAAGCCCTATGTTCCACTAGGAACCCAAGGGACTAATAATAATAATAATGCCCCTCTCATACTATACCGCTCAGTATCAGTAAAAAACAAAAAACAAAGCAAGAATATTTTTTAAAAACTAACCTGAAATGCAGGAGTAGAATGTGCAGGACGGAGATTTGTTTGACTAGTTGTTAACACATTTGCATGAAGTCGATGAGGCACATTCGGTGAACCTAGAGGTAATTTACAAAAGAAAACAAATAACTGGTTATAAGATCAAGTCGTCATCTAATATCTCAAAATTCAAACACACCAAGTACTCTAGCATGTTGCATACAGTAAACCAGTATCGAGGAATCCGCATGGGAACCCATCTGCCAACAGAGGTCAAGCGATTCACCCCTGTATACCAACGGGGAATTACAAGTATCAAAAACAATGAACAAAACCGTTCTGGAATTACGTGACTTTCGATAGTGTCAAAGGTAAACTTGAATTAACCGAAACTATATGCCCGACTGTCTACTAGGAAAATTTTTAAAGCGTAGATAGTTAAAAAATTGAAGATTGTGAACTACATGTTGCTCATATTCCAAATGTAGGTATAACAGGGGTGGCAAACGATAACGGCAATAGATTGTGATTCGCGTTTTTATCCATTAAACAACTAAACTGGTATTTCAGATTGACCAGCTTTTAAGCAAGCATGACAGTTACACGCACAGTTCGAAGCTTTCCTTACGCATTAAAACACGAATTGTTTCAGATACTGACAAAGATACACCACAGAAACAATGAGTATTACAGACAGATAGACAGATAAACATCTTATATATCTCAGAGAACAAAAGTTTACAACTTCATAGAATTCATTCCATGAATAAGCGACAACTGAATGGAAAACAGAAACTGAATCAGCAACTGTTCTCGTAATCACGTGCATTTCATTCTCTAGATATCAAAAGCGCCTTTGCAAATAAGTATACCTTGTCGACATTTTACAACTAATGATGTAATCTGTTTGATGGTGGCTGCGAGCAGCGGAATCCAGAACTCAAGTTCCATCCTATTTGTGACTCACTCGTCAGTCGGATGCAAATTACCCCCAGTGAGTGGTGTTTTTCCTACTGGGACTCAAACCCAAAAGCCGCCGCTTCACACGCTGAAGCATTATTCACTAGGCCATTGGGACAAGAGTTTTCACCTCTTGTGTGACGGTATTGATACTTGTAATTCCCCATCGAATTAACTGACTTCTGTTAGCATATGGGCTCCAATGCAATATCACGGCATCTGCTCTACTTTTTGGAATGTAGGTTCCCTACATCAAGAGTCGATGAGTTCTTACTTTTGGTGCAATGTGTTATGGTTTCACCAGACAAAAATATAGTCAAATGCTTATTGATTAGAATCCACGGGCTGTATAGTAATCTTTGGTTCCGTTTTGAAAGGTTATTCGGTACCTTGGTTACATCTGTTTTGCATAAGTGATAGTTTATTTCATTATAGTAAGGACAACTCAGTCAGCTGGTCATTAATTTTGTGTTAGTCGGAGTGTATATTTTTTGAGGGGAAGGGGAAGATGCTACCAGAAATTGACTCAGAAATTGATGCTTTCGTTTATAAGGTTATGGCTTCAAACCATATATATGAACTGTCAGCTAATGAGATAGCCTTGAGATGGCGAGTGACTTTAAAGCCCACCTTAGAAACCGCTAGGATAACAAATTAGGTTTACTGATTTCGCCTACATAGGTAGTTTTCACAAAATAGTAAAACCTGATTGGTTATCTCATACTTTACGAGATTGACCCTTAAAGTTCCTCGATACAGGTACTACGTTTCACAGCTTCTTTCCCAAAAATATACCGTGCAATGACTGTTTTGTGAAGGTAAACGATACTAACTGCTTGCTTCAATCTCAATGGGTAAAGTGGAGTTCAAAATAGTCACAATGGTTGGAATCCTGGTGCCTAAACCGACAAACTTCGGCTTTATAAACCTATAGGCGGTTACGCATAGTTGTATTTACTTTTTTTGACGATACGTACCTTTCACTATCAGATAGATTTGAAATGACTTTAACAACAATCTACAGGAAGAATACAAAGCAATCAACTAAACAGTCTCCATTAAAAATAGTTGTAACAAGAAAGAACAATGTAATCATTATTATCTCAAACCATAGAGATCGTCACGAACCAAATTCTGCCTACATGATCATAACCAAGACAATTATCCAATACATATTTCTGCTATTCCGATCTCCATATCTAATTGTAGAGGCGTGGCCCTTTGGTCCAGGTACTTGACTTTCAATCCACTATAGGTCAATCCATTTAGCGAGATTTAGATAGCCTAATAGTATGATTGGCCTCATACTACTGAATAAGATACCGTGGTTGTCTAATCAATTAAATTTCTTTCTAGTTATCCACATTTAATCGACATAGTTATAAGCAATCTTGACATTAAAGTAAAATGGAGTAGTCAGTCACAAGTTGGTCATAACATGCTGTTGATTTGTAATGTGCCAACAAACTAGACTGTTCAAAGTTTATCTCAGGTCAGTCAATCAAGATACATGGTAAGTTACCTTTCAATTCATGTAAATCACTATTTTGTCCACCAGATCCCGGACACGGAAGTCGTCTTGAATGAGAAACACAACCTTTATGCACTTTGATTCTAAATGGTGCGGAAAAAATGAAGGAAAATCAAGAGATCAAAGCGTAAGCATGCTCAACAGGCCTTAGGACAGTCGATGTATTCTCAAAAACATTGCGTTAATGAATATATGGAATATCGAAAGGCTTACGCAAGACGTACAACACTTTTAATTGAGGTAGAAAGATCCAATCTAGGTTGTTTCGCACCACCAATCCCGAACCTTATAAAGCACAAGACTCTGTCAATATAATAGGCTACCAGTCACACTTGTTCCTTGAAGGTTTTTGTATACTGTCCGGTTACCCCGGCCAAAGTAAGTGGGGCCGGGTTCAAACCCGGCACCCATTGTTTTTGGAAATCGAATTTCTAGGCTAATTGTTAGCCATAGACCCATTGGCATGGATTCGATGTGTCAATTATCTGATGAGATAAAGCATGTGAACACCAATATACCACCTAAAATTCAGCCATAAAATAGCGTACTTCATCTCAGGGGTAAAAAATCTTGTTTATACCATCCGATGTACTAAGTCAACAAATAAAGCTGCACACCATACTGATTCAAATGATCAACTGATATTGTAGTGTACTGTAAGTTCATCCACTTAACCCCTAAAGATTGTTCAAAATAAAATCTAAACATCTACACTCTATCTTCTGGATAAGCAAATATCAAATTTCATATTTTGTCAACAACTGAAAGCTTACTCTTCACTGTACATCTTGTACGCATGAATGTTAAGCTTTATTTATATCCAGATACCCAGACAATAAAAACTTTCTGAACCTAAAGCATTGATATGTGGATGGGCAGATGAGTAACTAAAACAGCTGGAAAATTTCACCCAGAAATGAAACCTCGTGTACTACAACCAAATAAACAATTAACCACAGATATGTAATCCAGAAGAACTTACTTGCAATAAACACAATGTTGAAGACGAAATCGCATTCGATTATTGCAAACAGCACATGGAGTACCTTTGACAAAATCACCAAATTTTGATTCTAATTCAAACCTAAATAATGCGAAAGTAAAGGAATAAGTTGGACCTTTTTTCAAAACACCTGGAAATTTTATAGTGCTAACAGTATCTTGAACTAAGGAGTGCAAACCAACTTTAAAAAATACAATTTAGCCCACTACACGTGTTTATGTACTACGCTGTGGTAAGACAAGCAAGTCGATTGATGAGGTTGTGAACCTTAGTCAACTTTGATAGCTTTGAAATGTACTGCGCATGCCGAGCAGCCACTTACCTCGGTGTGTCATGATAGAAGTTGGATTAGGTTGGAAGGGGATTCAGAGTAAAGAGACTAAGACGTCACACAAGTCGATTAATTCTGACGGTTGGCTTGAGCTGTGTAGGGAGGTGTAGAATAACTGGTTGGTGTCATCGAAACAAAAGTAATCAGTGGTCGAGAAATCTTGGTCACAATGGTGCAGATATCTTCCAAAGTCTAGATATCTGCACTAATCCTCACCTTCGGGTTGTTTATTTTCTCACACAACTTTATCTACTATGATATCAGTCTTTTTCTATTTGTATGTTCTTTGTATACTACTGTGAAGTGTGCCGAGTTGAACAGATGCATTTGTGTGAGAAGTTCTACGTTGATATTTTCTGTTTATTTGTCTGCTATGACCTGCCCTGAATGCGTGAGACCTTATTATATTACCCGGCTGCCTAAGTCAAAGTAGGTGGAGTAAGGTTCGAATCCAGGAGAAGCTAAATGAAAATCGAGCGTTTAAGCCAATAAGAAGCTATATATCTTCAATTAAGCAGTAGTTTGCATTGCGGTTGTTTCCGCAAACTCACTCTAGATCCTTTGATTTGATAATGCATATAGTTATGTTATTAAATTCGAAAAAGTAAAGCAGGAAATTTTTCAACTTTTCTACTTTCTATAAAGTGAACAAATGGAATCGAATTTAACTTAACAATAACACCTTAGACAGTGAGTTATCCACACTTACGCCATAAAGGATAGTAGTACTACCAAGATATTCATAACAAGTTATTACGACTTGATTACATATACCAATTATCCACAATTCCAGAGCTACTATTCACCCAGGTTTATCCAATTTATACAAATTTCCGAAAGTAAATAATCCATTCGTTGTACAAAATCACAACGATTTTCAGAAGTAAATCCAAGAGTTCCCTTTAAATTGTCTTTAGATATAAAACACTACACACATACTAACAATATGGTAAAACATTTATGAAACCAGTGGATATAACATCCGTAGGCGTGTACCTCTCTAGTTTAAGTGTTCGACTACTAACTACTGGGGTAATGAGTTTAAAAAAAATTTGGTGTGAAAAAACAGACGGTATCAAATGCTTACGGGAGCTATAGTTCATTGGTCTAGATACATAACTTTCAACCAGTGGGTTGTGAGCAGTAAGTTCAGTTCACCTAGTGTAGTCTGGGTAGCCAATTGGTACATGCATGAAAGTTGTGGCTTATTACCTAATGCATGAACGTGGAGGTGATTACTGAGTTAAATATCAATTTCATTTTTAAAGACTCACACATATCAGACGTGATGCGTAGTCTAATACACAATCTTGAACTCGGTTGATGAGTTCCATATTATTCCAAAAAGTAAACGTCACTTAGTACAGTATAGTACGATACTAGCTTTCAATAACTGACCAAGTTGCTCCCCACAAAACACCACTTTCTTATGGTTTGATGTTAGTTTAGTACATTTGATAGGAAATGCAATGAAAATGTGACCCTAGAGGAGCGAGACTGGGGAGTTGCATTAGTTTGAAAGAGTTGGTTCCTGACAAAATCTCAGCTCGGATTCAGAAGGCCCGTTTGCCATTTGCCATTTAACGTCATCTTTGACGCCAACTGGCGAAATATTACACTCCCTATTGAAGGATGAGTATACTTCCGTGCAGTCCGTTCTGCCTTATTATACAACTGTGACACGGCCGTTGAAAGTGGGAGATATGAGGAGACTACAAGTTTCCAACCATAGGTGTCTTTGTACCATTACTAGCGCATGGGGGAACCACCATGTGAGCAATGTAGATGTTAGGCTAAGGTTACTAGGTAAGGTAAGCAAGTCGGTCAATGAGATTGTGATTCTTCAGAGACTAACGTGGTTTCGACGTGTGTTGCTCATACCGAGCCACCACCTGCCTTGACAAGTAATGCTGGGGGAAGTTGGATTAGGTTCCACTAGGGTCTAGGGCAACCAAACCAACACGTAGCACTAGACAATGCAGTCCCCAACTGTTGCTGTGGGTCGTGTGGGGAGATGTAGACTACCCACCTGAGGTCCCTGAGACGACAGAAACCAGTGATTGAGGAGTCTTCTTTACAATGCGCAGATGTATTCACTTTTTGATGTCTTTCAAAGATTGAAATATTTTCACTAACTTCGACTTTCAAATTCCTTTTCATATAACTTTGTCAATTGTGATGCTAGTTTTATCCTATCTACTTGTTCATTGGATGTTGTGAAGTTTGGCAACTTAAACCAATGTACTTGTGTGCGACTTTTTGTGTTGAACTTGTTTTTCTGTATATCAGAGAAAGAGGGAAGAGGTAATAAGCTGCAGTTAGTAGATGAACGTGTTCTCCTATCTGAACACTACCGTGTTTTGATATCAGTGGATCACTCATAACACTAGCTGCAAGTCTTGAATAGAACACTATACCACTCAGTAGCGACGCTTTTAACCGTAATGTAGAACGACATGAACTAGAGTATGGTATTCCTCAAAGCTTAAAAAACAACCATTTCCAAGGTTTTAGAATGTTTCTAAACTGCTTCAAACTGCTCGATGAGTAGCGAATTCTGTTCTGCGTGCTACACAAATGGGTCAACTCCAGTTTTGCTCAGCTAAGCAGTCTGACCGTAATTGAATAAACTAACACTAGAAGGGTCTGCTCCAGTGAACTAAGTCGTCAACCGACTAGAGTTTGATGTTTAAAGCACAACCTTTGGGAAATATAGGAAAAATGATCATAAATAATAGGATAACTCACTTATGCATAAATCCACTAACACTGAGAACAAATGTTGTCCCACCTGAGTTACTCGGAACATTAAGTACACCTAGGTAAAATACAAGTATATATTTAGCATGTGGTTTTGTCATTACATTTAAAACAGAAATTTGGAATATTATGGATAATGGCAAACGCATTGCCTAAAGATGATATGACAACTTAGCTTTTAAAATACAGATGAAAAGCAATAACATTGGTCCAACGGAACGAGTCGTGAAATATCCTTCTGAAAAGATCGTCGTCTCGCTGTTTACATAAAAAAAAGGAGGACTATAGCTAGAATGTCACCAGTTTCGAGTAATAAGCTATATATCATCCACTCTAAACATTTATAATTCATCTGTAGATGACAATCTAAAATGCATCTAATTTCATACCTCACACCGTAAAGTATTTAATGTCCCATGTCCCAGTATTAGTAAACACAGCTCGATATGAAAGTTATTGGAACCATCGACGAATAATGTATCCAAGACACCGAAACCAGTGCTACAAACAAGCTTTCGGCAAAGGAGTTTACGCATATGTGCGTACCTAATCATCAAAAAAGATAAAACTGAATAGCTGGATTTGGGTAAACATGTGCGGAGATATAGACTACCTGACTGCTGTCCCTGAGACGAAAGGAATCACTGATATCATTATTATTTGTCCCGTGGGTTCCTAATGGAACATAGGGCTTCAATAGCACATCTCCAGTGAACTCTGTTCTCTGAAATCTTTTCAACCTGGCTCCACGACAGCCCACAAGCTCTCATTTCCTCCTCGCACGATCTCCTCCATGTCACACTCACCACGGACGCCCAACTCGTCGCTTCCCATCTGGGTTCCACTCGAGCAACTGGCCTGACGTGTGATGTCTCCAGTCGAAATTCTCAGTGTATGCCAAATCCATCCATCTCCACTTCCTTCTGTATATTTGTTCAGCGATAGCTTCTTGGTTGGTTCGTTCCCAGAGCTCCTTGTTGCTTATTCTTTTCATTCTGGCCATTCGATCTTCACTAACGAGCCAGTGTAGGCAGTTGTTGATGAATGTCTGTAGTTTGTTGGAAATGCTTTTTGCAACGCACTAAGTCTCTGATTTGACGTTGGTGTTGAAAATCCGAATGTTGTTCCACATGCTGAGAGGAGTGCAGAAAATCTCCACACTGGTTTCAGGCTAATCAGCGCCTGTCTTGCTTTTCCGATTCTGACTTTGACATCCTCGTCTGTGCCGCTGCCTGCAGTTGAAATAGTGCTGCCTAGATAGGTGAAGGAGTCTCCTTCCTTTAAGTTTCTCCCGTTGATGGTGATTGGAGCTTGTTGGTGGTGGTGGTGGTGGGGTTGGTTGGGTGTCATCACCTCTACCTCTGTCTTCTCTATATTCACTTGAAGTCCCGTCTTCCTTCGCTACCCTGCCTCTTCTGCCAACTTGTTAGTTCTCGTCTGTAGATCTTCAAGTTTGTGTGATATCAGACACAAGTCATCAGCGAAATCCAAGTCTTCTAGGTTCCTTTCCGCCGTCCAGCGTATCCCCCTCTTATCGCTCCTCACTGTTTGTTGCATGATCCAGTCCACCACAATCAGGAATGTCATGGGGAATAGTAGGCAGCCTTGTTTCACTCCTGTCTTCACTTCAAAAGCATCACTGAGCTTCCCATTGTGAATTACTTGGCATATGACGTCTTCATATAGTTGTTGAATGAGGCTGATAAAGGTTTGTGGTATTCCGTAGTATTGAAGCAGTTTCCAAATTACTTGTCGGTCGACGCTGTCAAAGGCTTTCTCAAAGTCGATAAAATTGAGGTAGAGAGTTGACTGCCATTCTATACTCTGTTCTATGATGATGCGTGGTGTGGCGTTGCAATTTGGTCTGCACATGATTTGTACTTCCTGAATCCAGCCAGCCTGTTCCAGTCGTAGTTTTGAACCTAGCGCATCCTATAGCCTCTCTAGGATCCCATTTACCGATAGCTGCTACCTTGACGTGGTAGTCGGGCTTGCATATCACAATGACCCAACCACCTATGCTGGTGGAACACTTGTTCCCTCGAGGTCCCACCATACCACAAAGGTTCGTTGGATAGTGGTTAGACGAAAAGAAGTTACCGTTGTGGTGTAAATTGCTACACTATGATGGGGGTCTGAGGGTGAAGTCGTACTGCTGCTAGCTGGATGCGGTGTGATACCAGTAAGCTGTTTCCCTTGGATGACCAGCAGTCCCATGCTGATGCTGCCTTCTCAGTGGAAGGCGGGGAGTTAGAAAAGGTCGACCCCCAAAATAACACACTCCATCACACCCCACGGTCTACTGGGCCGGCGGTGTTGGTTCACTTGTCGTTTCCTTTCGACCATCCAGCCCCAAAACAACAAACGTTCAAAATAATCATACTCAAAAGGCTTCGTGTGACAGGCCTCAAGCAGATGTCCGATGGGCTCTGTGGTCACACAAATCTCTTTCAGGTACCTTAAGAAGAAATCGCCTTCCACGGTGTGGGCAGCCGGGAGTGTCAACCACCCTCACAACTCGACCACCACCCAAGTTTCCTCAGACTACTATCCACCTCCTCCATCATTACCTTCTAATCTTCCTTCCTTCACGTCTCTCAATTAACGATACCACATCATCTTCAACTTCTCCTACCTCTGCAGCCTTCGACAACGATCTGAGTCCACAGAACAGCATCCCTGGTCTCCTTAAACCACGCTCCAAATTACATATTGGAGCCTTCAATGTCCGCACCCTCCGTCAAATTGGCCAACAGGCTTCGTTGGCAAAGACTCTAGCAACTCGGACCATGGATGTGTGCTGTGTTTGTGAGACACGCATACAGGACCCAAGTGAGGTTATTCACCTGACCTCTCCCGGTCAATCTGGTGAATCCACGAAATTCACCCTTCGAGTTTCTGGAGATTCGATAGCTAGCTCTCGTGGTCTTGCAGGTGTAGGTATAGCATTAAGCACTAGGGCAGAAAACTCACTACTAGACTGGATCCCAGTTGATAGTCGCCTCTGCGCTATGAGACTGAATGACACAGTGAGAACTAAAAGGAATAGTGAGACTCGCCGTTGTCTCTTTGTAATCTCTGCTTACGCACCCACTGACTGCAGTCGGATGAAGTGAAGGACGAGTTCTACCGTAAACTGTCTAACCTCCTCTCGAAAGCCAAACGTTCAGACACTGATTGTTGCAGGTGACCTCAACGCACAGGTGGGTAGACTGAGTGAGGCAGAAAGGCACTTAGGTGGCACTTTCGGAATCCCAGCTGAACGTACAGATAACGGTGATCGCCTATTACAACTGTACTCAGATAACCGCCTATTTTTAGCCAGCACAAATTTCAGACATAAAGAAAGACACTGTCTGACCTGGCGTCCACCGAGCTCAACTCAGCGATGGACACAGATAGACCACATTGCTATTAGTCATCGCTGGAGAGGATCGGTGGAAGACTGCCGCTCCTTCTGGAGTACGTGTTTGGACAGCGATCATGCGTTGGTCCGAGCACGTATATGCCTGCGTCTCCATTGACGTGGAAAAAAATTGGCAACAAAACCACTACGAGTGCTGCTGGACAACGAAAACACCAAAGCCGTGTTCAGTGAGAAGTTGGTTAGGCAGTTATAGGAACAGAAGACTAACACTCATCCCGAAGTAGCTTCGTGCCATCTCCAGTTTGCTCTAAAAGCAGAACCGAAGACCGTAGCCAACTCCAAAAGAGTGGCTAAAAAGAGCCAATGGATATCAGCAGCTTGTTCCAAACTAATGGTCGCACGTGAACGCATCCCTGCCAGCAAGCTCTGAATACAATGAAGAGACAGCACAACTTAAAAGTAGAGTGAGAAAAAGTCTACACAACAACCACGAACAGTGATGGGCAGCGAAGGCTAAAGAGATATCGAAAAGGCGGCGGCGATCAATAACAGCAGACAATTATTTAGACTTCTTAAGGAAACTAAGGGGAAAAGGTAAACAATGATTAGTGAGGCTATGGGGGAGAAGGAAGGGTTTGCGACTTACTCGCAGAAGAGACGACTGGAACGATAGGCAAAACACTTCCAGGAACAGTTTAACTGGCCTCCAGCCACCATTGCGTTGCCAGCTATCCAGTCAGATCCTGAATGGAACATTGAGATAGGCCACCCAACACTTGAAGAAGTTGAGAAAGCGGTAGGTAACCTGAAACGATGAAGGGCAGCAGGACCAGACGGACTTACTCCTTACGTATACAAGGATGGCGGTAAGGTGCTCTTAGTCAGGTTAACGAAGTGTTAACCAGTATATGGGAATCAAATACGATCTCCTCCGACTGGTCCAAGTCACTCATTATCCCAGTCTTCAAGAAAGGAGAGAAGTCCTTTGTGATAACCACAGAGGAATCAGCCTGACGAACATAGTATCCAAAATCCTAGGTACTATAATTCTTCGACGCCTGAGTGGAGCTCGGGAACAGCAAGCCCGAGAAAACCAGGCAGGCTTTAGACCTGACTGCGGGTGTATCGACCAAATATTCACACTGTCCCAGGTCCTGGGATATAGGCACGCGTACAGACGCCCGACAATAGCTGTATTTCTAGACCTGAAGACGGCATTTGACTACGTTGATCGAGAAGTCTTATGGCAATGTCTCTCACTAAAAGGCATGCCTAGTAAGTACATCACCTTATTGAAGGCAAGGCTCTCTACTCGAACACTTGTGGGCGTGTCATTGCCTACGGTGAGATGTCCAGGGAGTTATGCTCATCAAGTAGTGTCCGTGAAGGATGCTCACTCTCTCCATTCTTATTCAATTTTATCATAGATATTCTCATGAAGGTCTCCCTCTCGTTCCCTCATTACAGAGACGTTGACCTAACCACAGGAGAATTATCGTTAGACCTAGAATATGCAGATGACATAGTCCTGTTAAGTATAGACGCTGACAAGGTGAAGAGTCTTCTGAACACATTGAGTGTCAATTTGAGAATGTCTGGGATGCGGTTCTCACCACCCAAATGCAAATCTTTGCTCCAGGATTGGTCTTCAACGGTGCCACGGCTAACAATACAGAGTGTAGTGGTTGAGTGTGTTGACCACTTCACTTACCTGGGAAGTAGGATCAGCCCTGACCTGGTGGCTAGCTCAGTGGCAGATGAGATCTCTGCACGGATACAAAGGGCTCAATTGGCTTTCGCCAATTTACGCCACTTATGGAGCAGCCGTGATATCCGATTGTCCACTAAGTGTAGCATGTACTGCACAGCAGTACGGTCTGCTCTACTGTATGACTGTGAAACATGGCCATTGAAAGTGGAAGATATAAGAAGGCTTCAAGTGTTTGACCACCGTTGTCTTCGTAGTATAGGCCGTATTCCGTGGTGTCGCCACGTGAGTAACGCAGAAGTCAGGCTCAGGTGTAGAGTTTTAGGGAGAAGAGGTGAGTCAGTTGACACAGTTGTGAACCTTCATCGACTGAGATGGTTGGGACACGTACTACGTATGCCTAGTCACCGATCGCCTCATCACCCAATGTTGGCCGAAGTAGATCCAGGCCGGAAAAAGGCTCAAGGTGGCCAGACTAAAACATGACACCAATGCATGAAGTCTCTGACTGTTGGTTTGAGCCATGTGGGGCGATGCACACTGGGTGGTTGGGGTCCGTGGGATAAGAGGAACCAGTGGTTAGAGACTCTAGGTGATATGGCTGAGAACCGATGTCAGTGGCGCAGATGTATACACACATTATCCTCATCTTAACGACACTATACCGAATCTCACCATTTTGTCACTCCTCTTTTCTTTCTTCTCGTACTTTATATTTCTTTTGACTTCATTCTCTTATCTTTATCCTTCACATCACTACCTTTCTACTTGATGTACTGATATGAGGTGTGGCAACTCGGACCGTTACGCAGTAATGCGTGGTCCTATGTTGATATTGTTTGATCAGTTGATTGCATTAGATAGTGGTCTGAGCCTACATCTGCTCCTCTTCTTGACCTAGTGTCCAGTAGGCTGCGTGTCGACTTTCTTGAGATTGGGATAAAGTGCTAGAGTGCTCTGAATGACATGGGTGGAAATCCATCAAAATAGTGAAGTTGTATTTACTCCTTGACACCTGAAGCTTGAATATTTCCACTATTCGTTATCTTCATAATATTTATTCTCTCACACAACTTTGTATACTTTAATATCAGTCTTTTTCCATCCACTTGTTCTTTGTATGTTATTGTGAAGTGTGGCAGCTTGAACCGATGCACTTGTGAGCAAGGTTTTACCTTGATTTTCTTTATCTTTCTGATCCGGTTTCAGTTGGTAAACAGTGAGTTCAAATGGGTTCATGACTAAATACCGAAGATTCCACAAAGTTAAGCGACGACAGTATGACGTTATATGTTCTTTTAGTTACTGCTTTTCAAAGTGTCACCACGTAATCTAATACCGTTTCACATTATTGACTTGCGTAAGTTTTTCAAATGCGAGCTAAAGAGGAGGTGGAAGACGAGCGAAGTTCATGGCAGTCACACACACAAATGTAATGTATATACAAGACAGGTCAACTTGAGGTAGGCTGGGAATCCTCACAGAAATCTAGTTAAAACATTTAAGATGTTACTAACAACTTTGAGTTCGATGTTCATTGCTACAACACATTGAATAAGTGAAATAATTATTCAGAAACATATTCAAATATATCACACTTAACCGTTTAAAGAAAACTGTTAACTTTATAAGTGGAGTCCAGTTCATTTTTTGAAGGGTAGGCAGTAATCTGTGCGAAGTGAAGTGTGACAAGAACTGATACACTTCTGTGCAAAGTTCTACACTGGTTTATCTTTCTGCATATTTACTACCTTAATGTGAAGCACAGTGGAGGAGGATTGCGATTCTATTAATCCCGACCACGCAATAGCATCCATTACTTGGTTTTATCCATCGTTCCCTAGTTCAAACAAAAATCACTGTTTCAGATTAGCGGCCGCATCACAAATCTTTCTCTCATAGAAGTGTACTATTACCCAGTGCTGTGTAGAATACGTTAGTCTGGGCTGGAATTATGCTCTACCATAGTGATAAAATTTAATGCTTACAGTAGTGAGTTATATCGCTTTCCTTGACAGAATAAACAGCGATCCTAGACACAGAGACAAACCCATAGGTATTTTTTTTAATAAAAATATAATAGGATTTATGAAATAAAAAAACTCACCTAGTGAATTATCACTGTCTGCAGATGTAGTCATTAAAGGCTGAACATTAGTCTTCAACGGACGATATTCACAAGATACACGCCGACCTTGATCATAACTTCGTGAATTAGTGACTAATGTCGTAGTACTGTCAGTAACAGAACTAGTATAGTAGAATGTTGAAATTGTCTTGTTGCTGCCTGATGCATTATCGCTACTACTACATGTAATGTACTGAGCACTAGATAGAGATGGTCTATTGCCATTTATACAGTCAGAATAATTAAAGTAGTCGCTGTTTAAACCGCTGGAAGCATCAGGGGAAATCGCACTGCACAATAGTAACTGCGGTCTACTAATACACGTAGCACTTATTTCCGGATGGGGTAATGTTGCAGTGGAAAGAGCAGATAGGATAATACGGTTGGCCAGGTTGGACTCATGTGATTTGCTACGATGAAGTGGGGAGGAGAATTTAAAACGATACTTCGGTGGTGGAGTCCCTGACTGCCGAGAATGATGTTCGCGATCTCGAGAAGGGATCCCTACTCGACGACCACTTAGGGATAGGGGAATTGCTTCGTTTGGCAAAGTATAACGACCTGCTTTAAAAAAGCTAGAAGGTGATAAGATTGTTGAACAAGAAATTTTAGATGAGATGGGAGTAGAAGGTACTGAAAGACCGCCGTTGTGTATATCTACTTCAGAAGGAATATTCGAATCAGATATACCTGGAAAGAGATTAAATGTCTTGAAATCATTTCTAGATGCCTTGCCAGTATTGGCTTTGATCACAGGATTTTGTGAGTGGTTGATAGT
The DNA here is from genome assembly GCA_944470555.2 of Heterobilharzia americana. Classification (NCBI taxonomy): domain Eukaryota; kingdom Metazoa; phylum Platyhelminthes; class Trematoda; order Strigeidida; family Schistosomatidae; genus Heterobilharzia; species Heterobilharzia americana. The sequence goes on from OX104130.1 coordinate 426,941, forward strand.
GATACAACTGGAAGCATGAGGAGAATTAAATGAACTAACACCGTTGCAATTGGGATCATATACAGCTCTGAATGTATTAGCATGGTCTGAGTTCGAGTGTCCAATAAGACTCCCGCAAGATGTGTTGTGATCTGAGTGAGAAGAGACAACTACCCTGGTATTTTTGAAAGACTGATTCTGTACAAGTGTTTCCTTATTCACAAACGGAGAGTCTTCTGGCCCAGTAACATATAAAGGGGGTATGCGAGAATCTTTAGGTTCTTCGTTCGCTTGAGAACACATGACATTGCCTAACTCCCCAACATGAGAATCTTCCTCAGATAAGCGCATAATCAATTTGATAAGATTTCTAGTATCATCCTCAAAAGCCAGATCACTTTCAATAAGATCAATATTTCCGCGTATTTTCGCAAGACCCGCAAGCACGTGATCAACTTCTTCCCCGTAGTCACCATAATTTTGTAGAATCGTTCTTACTTCACTATCCGGCATATCCAACAACTGTAAGAACCCAATACCTCGAATACGCAGAAGACCCTAAATGTACATTAAAATGAAAAAAATATGCAGTACTTGTATTGTATCTTCATTAATTCCAAGACACCGGAAACACACTTCCGATTTCGGGTATTCACGAAGAATAGCATTGGCGGTATCTTCGTCAGCATTACAAATAGCCGAAATCTGTTGAGCTAAATATTCGAAAGTTTTATTCTACAACAATACATCAAATTAAAGAGAGTAAACTACTTCAGCATCCTGAATCTCCAATGATAGAATTTCTGAATGCTCATCATTTCGCTTCAACTCCTTACGCAACGGTGATATGATATGTTCTTGTGTCACTATGACCAAGTTCTGCAAGTCTTTGCAAAATGCATACGGGGAAGCAGGTTCATTGAGCATGGTGCACAATATTTTGCGCCCTGCTTTGCTTTTTATAAATCAGGTGGTATCTCCAAGGTTTATTCATGAAACGTTGCTAATATGTATGCATTTGACTGTGAACTTTTGGACCATTCTTCCTTCCATAATCTTTTGTTGACCAAACTTGCATAAAACTTGTTCAGGACTTGTAGAAATACTTGCCTACGTCTAAGAAATGAAAATTATGTTATACATGCAGAAAGTATTGTTGGTTAAAAATGCGACTTAAAGACAGAAAATAAACAAAATCAAGGTAGAACCTTGCTCACAAGTGCATCGGTTCAAGCTGCCACACTTCACAATAACATACAAAGAACAAGTGGATGGAAAAAGACTGATATTAAAGTATACAAAGTTGTGTGAGAGAATAAACATTTTGAAGATAACGAATAGTGGAAATATTCAAGCTTTAGATGTCAAGGAGTGAATACATCGGCACCATTTTGACCGATTTTTGGCCATTTCAGCAAGTCCTCAACCACTGATTACTTTCATCTGACAAACCCCAGTCAAGTAACCTACACCACCCTCCAAGGCTCAGATCAACAGTCAGGGACACCATCGATTGATGCCATATCTTGGTTTCATCACCCTGAACCCTCTTCTAACCTAATCCAACTTCAGCTAGCATAGCATGGTGAGTTAAACGGTGACTCGATAATGCTTAGTACATGTCCAAGCCACCTCAGTCGATGAAGGTTCACAACCTCATTGATCGAATTCCCTTCCTTGCCTAGTACTCTTTGCCTACCTCACCACTGCTCCTATAGTGATTTCATCAAACGTGATTAGCGCTATAAAGATATCTATGATTAAAAACTTGTAACCGTTTCCTGGCTTCTACTTTTAACGGCCATGTCTCGTCACCCCATAAGAGGACAGATCGGACTGTAGCGCAGTGCACTTTCCCTTTAACAAGGAGTCAGATACCTCGCTATTCGGCCCCAGAGATGACACAAGTTGGAGAATTCCATGCAAGCCTTCAGTATTCGAGATGAGATTTTGTCAGCAACCAACCCGTTCACGCTGACGTAATTCTGCACGTAAGTGAAGTGGTCGACCCACTCCACCACTTCACTGGGAGTGGTTGCAAACCAGTCCTGAAGCATAAACTTACATTTCAAATGTGCTAGCAGAACACACTAAAAACACTCAAATTTTCTCTCAAAGCATTCAAAAGACCTTGCATACTCCCAGCCTCTTCTCCTAGCAGAACGATGTCTACTGCAAACTACAAGTCAACCAGATGGTTTCCAGAGCGTGGATCAATCCCTGTGAAGTCGGACAAACCTAAGATTATATCCACTAATGCATCTATGATGAATTTAAACACCAACGCTCACAGCAGACATTCCTGGCAGACACTAATAATTGTCGTCAACTCATGAGAAAATTCTCCAGAAGCCTTAACACAACTGCATGAGTATGAGAGCTTTAACTCATCATCATCACCATCAATACCAACATAAGACCACGCATTACTGCGTAACGGTCCGAGTTGCCGCACCTCATATCAGTACATCAAGTAGAAAGGTAGTGATGTGAAGGATAAAGATAAGAGAATGAAGTCAAAAGAAATATAAAGTACGAGAAGAAAGAAAAGAGGAGTGACAAAATGGTGAGATTCGGTATAGTGTCGTTAAGATGAGGATAATGTGTGTATACATCTGCGCCACTGACATCGGTTCTCAGCCATATCACCTAGAGTCTCTAACCACTGGTTCCTCTTATCCCACGGACCCCAACCACCCAGTGTGCATCGCCCCACATGGCTCAAACCAACAGTCAGAGACTTCATGCATTGGTGTCATGTTTTAGTCTGGCCACCTTGAGCCTTTTTCCGGCCTGGACCTACTTCGGCCAACATTGGGTGATGAGGCGATCGGTGACTAGGCATACGTAGTACGTGTCCCAACCATCTCAGTCGATGAAGGTTCACAACTGTGTCAACTGACTCACCTCTTCTCCCTAAAACTCTACACCTGAGCCTGACTTCTGCGTTACTCACGTGGCGACACCACGGAATACGGCCTATACTACGAAGACAACGGTGGTCAAACACTTGAAGCCTTCTTATATCTTCCACTTTCAATGGCCATGTTTCACAGTCATACAGTAGAGCAGACCGTACTGCTGTGCAGTACATGCTACACTTAGTGGACAATCGGATATCACGGCTGCTCCATAAGTGGCGTAAATTGGCGAAAGCCAATCGAGCCTTTTGTATCCGAGAACTTTGACTAGCGTTATATACTCGCTCAGTACTCCTTTCACAATACTCTAACTGACTACTCTGTAGACAGATGTTTGTTTATCTCCACTAGACATTATTTGATTTGAAGAATGTTGGTGTTCGCTTTTATAAAAGTTACAAATACCAGACGAAATAACCTCGTTTGAACCACTATTAGATTAGAAAATAGCGCTAGAACTCAATAAACTATATAATTTCGTGTATTAGACTGTAAAAAGTATCTGTAGTTAAGATGGGAATATATTAATCATTCAATCAACCAATTTTCAGCATGAGACAAACCTAAGCATTCACCTTTAAAACACTTTCCAACTGAGTAAGTGAAGTAACTGAAGGCGGTAACTACTTCAACTACTTAGGAAATCATACCAGCCATGGGAGTTTCCAGGCCAAAACAAGAGATTACCAACCTACGACCTAGGATTACTACTTCGCGGTCTCATTTACCCCTTGATCGACAGAATCTTGGCATCATTGCCAAAATTTCATTCACTTTCGCTGGAAAAAGCTAAGGGTGACCAGTTCAACCTATCCATGAAGTCTCTATGTGTCAGTCAGAACATTATGGAAACTAAAAAGGGCACGAGGTAATATTTACCCTATTCACCCTCAGCTTACCTATGGCTCAGTGATTAGAGAACTTGATTTATTAGTGGTTTCTGGGTGCAAATTTAACTTCTACTCTAACCTGAGTAGCTGGCGAATACCACAAACCATCATACTTTCAGTGGCTTATAACCTAGGACATAAGTGTATCACGCTATATGAGACATATAGCTCATTATAAAACAAGGCAAATGATCGAATCGGCATTTATCGTAACATTGAACATTCTTTCGTTCAATCTAGTAAAATTCAGTTTTAAAACGATGAAAGTGAAGAACAAATAAATATTCAATCTTGCAACACAAAGGAATTACACGAGTTGGCAGTTTGGAAGAGAAAGTAATGGCCAGAAACTGAGAATATAAATCCGTAAGGAAATTATCTTTTACTAGAACATCCAATAGCCACTAAATTATCAAGAAGCAAATTAACGCACTTTATGTGCAAAAAACCCCATGTTTTATGCTATGATTAACATCAATAATGAGGATTATGATAACAACTTGAGTGTTCGAACTTCACTAGACGGGATGCATTTCAAACCCCAAATTCAGTGTTTATGTAGCTGTGACAAATGTCACAACTTGGTGACTCAGCAAAGAAATGTAGATTAAGGAAGAGTAAACAGTTCAAATAAATTCAATAACAACCATATCAATTTTGGTACAATACCATAGGAAATACCGTCAGGCAAAATCCCACTGAAGTGTCTTGAACCGTTTATTTTACATTACAGAAGTGCAAGATAACCCTTACTTGAATTTGACTATGAAGAAATAGCTATTTTTTGAATTCCTAAGGTTATGCAGTGGTCGCATGATAATCAGGACCTTGGCTTCAAAGATACTAGAGGTAGAAACACCAAAGAATTGTGTACTTCGACTGCCTTGCACTGACGTTTAGTTTCTACTCTAGGAGATTCAGTTTATTCCTAAGCTCTTCATATTTCCGCATTCGGCAGGTACTCATCTCAGGTAAACCTGGGAATTTCCAGTGCACTTCAAGAACTTAAGCACCATAAAGCGTTACCAAAAGTCTAGAATTATGGATAAAATGTCCATGGGGTGAAGAAATTACTTCCGATTCTCCAATGGGCCCTAATTTGCATGAAAGTTTTATCGTTGAACATGCAAAGTTTCGAGGGGAGTGTTAAGTATAAAATTCGTAAAATATAAGTTTTAGGAACACCAAATTTGAATGAAAGCTCTTTATCAGTCCACTCCACAGAGCATTAGGCATTTCCAAAGAAACCGTAAAAACAAACTACCCTCAATCGCAACATATTATCTGTGCACAAGCCCCTTATTCTATCCTTTGGAAATATGTATTGCTAAAATTTGTAAAGGGGATAGCTCCCTCAAACTTCAACATAAAATGTACAGATAACTCTTGTTTAAGATCCATAAAATAATATGAAGCCTCCAAGAGCACAAGATTACATAATAAGGACCACTCACCAGAGATACACTGGAGTATCCGTACACTCTTCGTCTGCAGAGTAACGCACTAGTCAAATTCCCCACTTTCAATATCTTCTAACGAGCTAGTGTAAACCAATTGATTTCTTCGCACTCACTTCTAGATCTTGCGGAACGGTTACATATCTTTGGTGGATTTTAATGCAGCAGGTCTCCCCACTCGACTGCTGTAGTTCTGGTTAGCCAGACGGGCGGTTGGGTGTTGTTTACATTTGTAGGGAGTGTTGTTTGTTTGTTTGCTTTTTCTTCCGAGGACTGTGGTGCAGATGGGTTCCTCAAATGTCCTGCCAGCAGACAACTGGTCGGACTGGTTGTAAAAAGGAGATGAAAAAGATGTGCAGAGAAATCAAGGGCGAGAAAGTGCAGAGACAAAAAAGAAAAAGAAAAAAGGAAGAAGAATAACATACGTTTAAAAAAAGATCACGAAAACGGAAACGGCGCCGAAGAATAAACATTGGTAGGTTCACGGGGAATGGGTGATAAAGAGGGCTTTTGTTAAAGTTCGAGAACGTAAAGTCAGAAGTAAGAAGAACATTATAGGACGAATGGGAATACAGTAATTCTTTTAGTAAAGGACAGTAACTGGAGGGGACGTCTACAGGAAGGTATAAGGTTAAGTCAAGTTCTCATTGATAGTGGTTTTACTAAGTGTTCAGTAACGGTTGGTCGTACCGAGTTAGTAAGTCGTGTTAGCCCAGTCCACATCCCAGTTGGATGAGCGCGAACCGTGCGTCGATGCGTAACTATTCAACCTCTTCTTGAAGCTGTCAACAGATGGAGAAGTAGCAATCTCGGCAGGCAATGCTTTCCAGTGGCCGAAAACTCGCAGAGAGAAGAAGTGTGATCGCACACGGGTTTTCGCTCTTTGGTGAGCGGTCTTCCTTGAGTTACCACAAGGATCGCCATGGTGGCCGCTCGGTAGGATTCCACTGTTTGAATGACTCTGGCTACCGTTATCAAGTCACCATGTAATCTGCGGCAGCTTAGGGAGAAGAGCCCTAGATTTTTCAGTCTGTCCTGATATGGTTTTTGCCTCATTCCCACGACACCATTTGTAGCTCGCCTTTGGACTTTCTCCAGGAGGTTCACGTCTCTTTTCAGATATGGTGGTGCAATGACTGTGTACCTCTAGGTGGGGTCGTATATAGGTCCTATGCAGCTTCAAAAAGAGTTCCGGGGTCAGGGCACCCAGTTGTCTGCGCATGAAGTGCAGTACTGCGTAGGCTCTGGAGGCATCTCCTGGATGATTGGGACTAGTGTCCAGTTTGTCAGTTAGTATTAGTCCTAGGTCTTTCTCTATGGTGATGTAGGAGAGTTGTGTTCCACAGAGAGAACAGGGTACCTTCTGAGAGTCTGGGGTGCGGGGAAACATGGCTTGGCATTTATCCAGGTTAAATGCAAGTCCATTAATGTCCACCCACTCTGCAAGCAATCTGAGATCACTTTGCAGTGCACTTAATTCTGTTTCTGACGTCACAGCTCTCCATAGCTTAACAACATCAGCGTAAAGTAGAATTGAGGGGCTGAGATTCAGTGGGAGGTTGTTCACAAAAACAGGGAATAGCAGCGGACTTAGAATCGCCCCTTGTGATACACCAGATGATGATGTCCTCCAAGTGGAGCAAACTCTGTTGGCTTTTGTGCAGAATTGTCTACCGTCTAGATAGTCCCGCAACCATGAGAGCACTTGTCCCTTGATGCCCAAGCTTTCTGTTTGGTGAATAAGGACGGTGTGTGGAACTGTGTCGAGGGCCTTGGTAAAATCCGGGAAAATAACATGGACGGGAATTTGGAGGTCCCAGCATGCCGTCCACATATCACCTGCCTCCAGAATGTTTGTGGCATAGGACCTACCCTTTCTGAAACCATGTTGTGCATCATTAAGTGCTCCCCTCTTTCTAAGTACCCCCTGAGATGGTCGTCTACCAGACTCTTCATTACTTTTGACACCACAGGTAGGAGGGCTATGGGTCGGTAGCATTTTGGGTTCTGCCCGTCTCCACCTTTGAAGATGGGGGACAGAATAGCGCTTTTCCACTCTTGTGGAAGCATGTGATTGTCTGAGCAGTGTTGAAACAAGTTACACAGTGGACCGCACAAGGCACCCGCGCATTGTTTTAGCACGGCCGTTCGGATGTAATCACACCATGGTGATTTCCCTGGGTGGAGCTCTGACAGTTTTTCGGGGACCACAGCAAGGGGTTACCTTTACCCCAGGTAACTCTACTACATTTGGTGGTGATGAATTTCGTTTGGACAGTTGGTGATTTTGGTTTGATAGGGACGTATTGAGTTGCTTATCGAAGGTGGAGCTAAAGGCTTCGGCGACCTCTAGTCCGGAGAGGTTCTCTCCGTTTAGGCCTTTCAGGACGCAAGCCCCCTGGCTGGTGCATTTTCTGCCCGCCATAAACCGACATACGTTTTTGGGATTTGCCTCGAGCATATGGGCAACGTTCGTCTGGAATGATCTCCTGTCTCCCCTCACTCTAATGTTACACCGATTTCTTAGGGCAATATACACGGTGTGGTCAGACACTTTTCTGGAGGTCCTTCACTTGTGCCATGCTTTCCTCTTGGCTTTCAAAAGGTTTTCAGTGCCTCGCTTCAACCATGAGGTTCGTTCCCGCGGTATTGCTGTGATTACCGGGCTGTTTTCAGAGATAGCCCTCTTGATGATATCTCTGACTAGTTCCCAGTGTTGGTCAATAGACAGGCTGCTCCACTTCTGAGGCCATGGCGCTATCGACAGATATTGGTTCATCGCCACGTAGTTCGCCTTGTTGTAGCAAAGACAAGGGCGCGATGCCTTCCATGACAGTTGTTCGGAGAGTACCAGATTGAACATTACCACACCGTGGTCGCTGCTGCTGAAGGGGGTTTGAACCTATACATTTCCTACCAGCAGTGGGTCACTGGTTAAAAGGTAGCCCAGTTTGGACGGCTTTCCCCCGACCCCCAGCGAGTATCATCACCAATACTCTCGTGCAGCCCAGCCTTCTGGATAGTGTTGAGTGGGCTTCGGTCGAACCTTCTGCTTGAGGTTCCCCTGTCCTTCCCAAGATTGAGAGTCGGAGCATTGAAGTCGCCGGCTATAATGACCTGGTCATATCCGATGGACGTCGCTCGGGACATAACTTGCAGCAGTTGTCGATTATCTCCCATGCTGCTAGTAGGTGTTCTGTAGACGCCTCCTGCGAAGTACTTGGTGTATTCAACCTTAAATTGACACCAGATGGAGTCTGGAAGCCCTGAAAGTAGGGTTTCAGTTACTCGTTCACCTTTAAGGTCATCACTTATATCCAATATCCCTTTGCGAGCTGGTGTAAGCCAATCGTTTCTTCGCATTCTCTTCAAAGCCTTGCACACTCCTTCTGGGTGTTTGGTGATTCCCATTCAGCAAGTCCACCCACTATGCTGCTCTATCTCTGGTAAGCCCATAACCCAAAGTGAGTTCATAAAATTGACAGTGATCCAACAACATATAAAAACAACAGGGATGCAAGGACTCGTCGGAACAGCTAGATATAAATCGGCTCCCCAAATGTCGTGCACCAACCAGTCGACTCAAAAATAAAACGGAAAGAAGAAAGGATTATTCGCAAGAAAAAAGGATGTGGAAAGCAGGAAAGATTAAAAAAAGCGAAAAGAAACATAAGGTAAAACATAGACAGATTAGTAGACGAAAAAGAGACACACGCTTCGCCAGAATTAGCAGCAAAGCGTTTGACGAGATTCAACATTGATGCTGACTTTCATAGTTCTACCGGACTCCTAAAGCAGAAGGCACCGGTCAAACATCCTTGCCATTCGGCACGCTGTCATGTTACTTCAAACTGCCGGTAATCAACCCTCCAACCAGGTAATTGGTACGCATTGGTATCTTGCCACGACCTTGCAAATATGCTATTCCACCCGGCTACGTTATTGTGTCCTCCCTCGATCTTGTGTTCGTAGGTATCAAGCAACATCGAATAATTAGTGATTGGCATCTCCATCTGTCAAGTTCACACAAGGAAAATTCTAAGTTGATGAACCCGACGTGATAACAAATCCCGATGAGGAACAAACCTTAAATGAGTGAGCCTGTTCAACTTCCTTACTCGTATATCATTTTCATTTTGATAACCTCTATATATCCACATACAACTCCTTCCCATGTCTGACCATACTCCAAAGCTTATCCATATTAAGCCTACAACGAACGCTATCCAGTTCGTGTCATACTGGCCAGATAATGAGGAGAGATGGTTTCTGTATGCTGAGGCAGATTTTCGAGAACAAGGAGTCACAGACCCTCATTCTAGGTTTTTTGCTGTCATAAGTCCACTACCGCGGGAATTAAACAGGCATGTTACTGCGCATGTGTTTGGTGCTGAAGTGAGTGATCTCCATGCACTTCTCAAAGCTGCACTACTGAAGAAAAGTGATCTCACAGATCACCAGCGCCAAAACGAGTTGCTTCGTGACATCGAGCTAGGCAGCAACTCAGCCACTGAGGTCCTCGCACGTACGCGAGAAGTTATGGGCACACGAACGTTCGATACTGGCTTTTTCTGAGAACTGTTTCTCTCAAAACTACCACAAACGGTGCAAACCATGTTAGTGGGACTTCAGTCAGTTCCACTCGATGATCTTTCAGCCTCGGCAGATAAAATACTGGAGGCCACAAGCAGCCCCATCTCCAACGTATATTCTGTCTGCAACAAACCTGTGAGCCACGATTTGGAAGTGACCAAGCTGTACAACCCTGGTAGACGGCTGCTACGAGCCCGAAGCTCTAGGCTACGTAGCACATCACAGAAAGGCGTCTCAACCCACCTCAGCAACTCGCGTGGTTGTCCAAAAACTTAGTCTAACACGGTGGAAACCCTAAGTAATAATAATAATAATATATTTCATGCAACAAAGGTTACATGAATACAAACCAGTTTACAGGTTTGATCACTTTGGTAATGAGAGATGACTATTATGTACAATGTTATGCTATACATTAGATGCTGTGATTTATGGCATATAGGAGGCATGTTGAAGCAGGCTCAGTTCGAATTTGAAGATTATCCGGTCATCGTTTGAATCATCCAATATTCTTGAAGGTGAGGCCGCATCACAGTCATGACCTTGGGGTGTGCGCGTTCGTCATCAGGTTTCGGTGCCAATATTTCCCACTGACGAATGCGATTTGTAGGATTCCATTTGAATGCAGGACTGGTTAAGTAAATCTGAAAAGTGAATAACAAAAGCGAGCAGCAGGCGAAATTTGTAACAGGAGCACAAAAATACGCAGGAGTAGATCGACCATGATACATCTGGGTGAGTTTGTACTGACTATTAAACTTACTTGAGGAAGTGTCCAGAACCAACTGTTTAGAGGTAAGCTTAGGTGGAAGAAGATGAAGGTGCGCACGACAGTAATGAAAGTCAGTCTGAAGCTGAAGATATCACTACGAAATAGAAAGATTAGAGGATATTTGACCAGGTATTAACTTGTTATATACCTATGTACAAGCGTATGATGAAGTTATAAACATTTAGGTGAAATTCGTGGTTTTTTTTGTTCTTAGGACCACCACCCTTTATCTGGTCACGAGGGGGATGATCATGGTGTTGCCTGTTGAGCATTACCATATCGGGTCTACCGAAACTATGTTGGTGCAGAGTACTTAGATGTAAGTACTGATGACAAAGGGCAAATAATAAAGAGTTGCATGCTATGAAAATGCACCGACAGACAGTTCTTTTATCTTTTCGGAGTGGAGAGATTACTTTAAGGGGCGATTTTTAGGAAATAGGTGTTAAGTCGTGAGATCGGTTAGGTTGTGAAGAAAAGTAGGTTACATTTGAGTATCTAATAAGTTCACTGTAGCATATCGTGTCGCACTCCGCTTCCTGTTCACTCTTGGTCATTTTTTTTCTAAGAAATTAGATTTTAACTTAACTATTGCGTTTAGTTTTCGGCATTGTATACTTATGTCATTGCTGTTAGTCTCCCTTGAGTCTAGGTACCAGTAGTACCTTAGTGCATGGCATTACCGTTTGTGGTTTGGCCGTCAACGAATTGATGAGATTCGTTAGATAGGAGGAATTTACTAAGTAGTCGTTGAAACTGGCCGAGCGAACGGCATGCTCGTATAGGAGCGGGAAGTTTGTTCCACAGCATACTGTATTGCGTTATGAAAAACCTACATCGAAGTTTTGAGCGATACTTATTTATTGGGATGATGTTCTCGCTATTACGCAGATTATATGCCTGTGTTGTTTTAAAAGTGACAGCACATTTCGTTTTAGGGTTTGTAAATAAAAGACGAAAAAGAAGTGTTAAGTTGAGCTTCAGGCGTCTCAGCCAGAGTGATTCTAGTCCTAGTTTTTTGCATCTTGCTTCGTAAGGAAGTCCTTCGTTATGTATTAGTAGGCGCCGAGTAAAGTTCCGTTGAATGTTCTCTACTCGAATTCTGTCCGACACATTCATGCTACCATAGATAACGGTGCAGTACTCTAATATTGGGCGAACCATAGCCTTGTACAGTATAAGTTTTGCCTCAGGTATGAGTATGTTTCTGTGTAGAAGACCGATGAGTCTTCTGCCCTTGGAAACTACTGAGTCTGCATACTCCGTAAAAGTCAAACTTCTGGAGTAAGTGATTCCGAGGTCTTTCACAGTGTTGTATACCTGCAGTGCAATATCACCCAAGTGTAGCGTTACTTCTGGGTGGGATTTATTGAAATGGAGGATGCCACTTTTATTTGGGTTTAGAGGGAGCTGCCAGGTCTCGCTCCATATGAATATCCTCTTCAGATCTTCTTGTATTTGAGAGAAACCCTGTGTTAGTGCTGCAGGAGAAAAGCTGTAGACTATCTTCAAGTCGTCAGCGAAAAGGTAGGGTATGCCATTTCGGATAACACTGCAGATATCGTTTACATAGATTAGGAAAAGTATCGGTCCTAGCACACTACCCTGGACGACACCACTTTGTATAAGTCTAGGGGTGGAGTAGCAATTACTGAATTTTACTACTTGGAAGCGACCCTCTAAAGATGTTCTGAGCCAGGACAGTAACGGGTCTCGGAAACCATATGATTGCAACTTAGTGACCAGGCGTTTGTGGGGCACCTTCGGGTTTCACAACACCTACGGGATGAAGCCAGAAAATGCCGGAAGCCATGCAGTTTCGACATGGACGCAAACTCGGCACGCGTTTGCGACAACCGTAGCCGGCGGAAGCAGCCGTTCGCTCCACGTCGCAGAGATAGAGACGAAAGTTCGCTACCTCGTCGACACCGGCGCAGAAGTTGACACCCTTCACACACCCACAAAGGAGCGTCATCATGACCCATCCTCCAATCTTCAGGCAGCTAACGGCTAGGCGATCACAGCATTCGGGAGACGGTATGCCTGCCTCAACTTGGGTTTACGTAAACCTATTCACTGAATTTTCCTCCTGGCTAACATTCCTATGCCCATCATTGGCATAGATTTGCTGAACCACCACGATCTACATGTAGATGCTCGCCGTCGACGACTGATGGATAACAACACAAAGTTGTCTACTGGTGGCACCACCTACGTAGGTCCGAGTTCAACCATCGTCAGAACTAAACAATCGGGCAAAGTGTCCTATCGGGCAGTGTTGGGGAAATATCCAGTTACAACAACCGACGCATACTCTTCCGTGCACAACCAGTAATGTTATGCATCACGTCGCAACCACAGAATCACGTGTGACATCCAAAGCACGCCGTCTAGAGCCTGAGAAGCTCAAAATGACGAAAGGTGAATTCAACCACATCCTAGAACTGGGTGTTATCAAATTTTCAAGTGGCCCTTGGGCATCACAAATGCAACTGGCTCACAAGAGGGGTAGCAACGACTGGCGTCCAGCCGGTGATTACCGAAGGCTTGACGACAAAATAACACCGGACTGCCACCCGATACCTCACGTTTACGACTTGACTGCAACCTTATGCGGAATGAACATATTCTCCAATATCCGATGTGGTCAAGGCGTATAATCAGATACCTATGGCAGCAGAAGATATCGCGAAAACAGCCATCATTACTCTTTTTGGCCCGTTTGAATCCCTGCACATGCCATTTGATCCCCGGAATGCAGCACAAACATTCCAGTGCTTTACGGATGATGTCTTCCGTGGTTTGAATTTTGTTCACGTCTACATCGATGACTGTCTCATTGCGAGTCCGGATAAGGAAACCCGCCTTAAACACTCGGATCTCAAATTCAGTAGGCTAAAAAACATGGCACCATAGTCAACTCACAGAAGCGTGAAATAGGGGTCGAATCACCCGCCTTCTTCGGGCGTACCATTGACAGCAAAGGTGTGCTCCCATTGAGAGGTAAAGTGGCGGTCCTCATGAACTACCCAGAGCCGACCACTGTGAAGCGGCTCCGCACCTTCAATGGCCTGGTAGGTTATGACCGATGGTTTGTCCTCAACTGCGCCTCCGTCGTGAGACCACTCACAGATCTACTTCGAGGGACTACGAGGTGCGTGACGCTGGACAACATGGCTGGACCTGCTTTCTCTAAAGTCAAGGAAGCCACTTCAAACGCGGCCATGCTTATGCATCACGACCCCAACGCTCCGTTGAGTATTGCTATTGATGCATCTGGCTCAGCAATTGGAACAGTTTTGCACCAGTTGACTGACAACCCGTAGCAACCGTTAGCCTTTTTCTCGAGGCGGCTGCAACAGGCGGCCACAAGATACGGCATATTTGATATGGAACTCTCAGCTATGCACTGTTCTGTACGCCATTTTCGACTTTCGGTGGCAGGTCGTGACTTCATTATTTTCACAGACCACAAACCGTTAACCTTCTCTTTTGGCCCGGCATCAGACAAATACTCCCCTCGTGAGTCGCGACAGCTGGATTACATTTCCCTGTTCATGCCAGATATCCGCAACATTTCTGGGGCAAATAACTCCGTGGCCGATGCACCATCTCGAATACCTTCGATAAACCGTATCGAAGGCGTTGACCTCGTTGAACTGACAGTGTCAAAAAGAAGACCTTGATCCGTATCATGGGTTGTTGTCCACAACCCTCTCTCTCTCTCTCAACTGTGTCCAGCAGGGCCAGTCAAGGATACAATTTTATGCGATGTCTCTGCTGGTCAACCACGCCGAATAGCTCCGAAGAGATTTTGACTCAACGTCTTCAATACGCTGCACAAACTGTCCCATCCAGGTGTACACGCCACCATCAGGCTTGTTGCACAACGTTTCTGCTGGCCAGGAATGAACAAATACGTCAAGGTGTGGGCTCAGTCGTGCTTAGCGTATCTGAAGTACAAGGTCACACAACACAAGGAAAGCCCCTTAGGCTCTTTCCTAGCCCCAGACATGAGTCTGAACCGCGTCCATGTGGATATTGTGGGGCCCCCACCAGAATCAAATGGATTTGCTTACCTTCCCACCTGCGTGCATCGCTTTATGCGATGGCCAGAAGCGGTACCTACCAAGGACATTACTGCTGGGACCGCTGCTCGCGTTTTCGTCGAGAGATGGATCGCGAATTTTGGATGTCCATCTTACGTAACGGATGACCGTGGGCGCCGATTTGAGTGTGGATTATTTCACGCTCTAACTGCACTTTCAGGTTGCACTGGATTTTGAACGACAGCCTACCATCCACAAGCAAATGGTATGGTAGAACGTTTCCATGGACAGCTGAAAGCTTCCCTTTTGACCGCAAACATACCTCAGTGGATCGAGGCTCTGCCTCTAGCCCCACTGGGCATTCGTAGCGCGTTGAAAGCCGACTCTGGATTCACCTCCGCAGAACTCGTCTGCGGGACTACTCTTAGCCTACCAGGTGAGTTCGTTTTCCCTTCAACTTTCAAACATGTTTTCTACAGGACACCTTACGTGACCAGGCTTACAAACGCAACGCTTTCAGTCAGGCCTTCTCCGGTTGGACCTCGAACGTCTGATGTCTTCGTTCGCCCCAGTTTACAAAAGACATCACACATGTTCATTTGCTACGATGCCGTTTGTCGACCACTTGAACCACCTTACGATGGACCATTCAAAGTGATCAAGCGATATGAGAAATTCTACATAATCGAGCAAAACGGATGTGAAGATACTGTTAGTGTCGACCGTTTGAAAGCAGCTTATTTCGAAGGCGACTCCATCATTAGTGACATTTCAGCTCACTATGGCCGGCCGGCGGATAGACCAACTATCGAAATTCTTCACGATGTGCCTAGTAATACACAGATACAACAACCACCGGTGCAACAAAGACACGATCAGGTCGAACCGTCAGGTTCCCGGAGTATTTAAAGTCATATTCATCTGAGCAGTGTTAAATAAAACGTGCAAACCATTTTTTTAATTCAAAATTATTTTTTCGGGGCACCCCTTTTTTATTTGCTGAGAACGCTAGAACCCCCCTACGTTTTGCCATTTCATACCGACTTTTTATCACCACGTAATGAAACATTTTCAACCTCGCCTGGTTAACTAGTTTACTAGTTACTAGCCGGTCCTAAGCCCGGGTAAAGAGGGAAGGTTGGGCATAGGGCTAGCAACCCTACCCCGTAAAACAAATCTAACCGCTAAAGAAACTTCAAAGCACAAACAAAATATAAAAAATGAAAACAAACTTATTCCCCGCTGGAATCGGAGAGGCGAAATGACGCCAGTTGGTGAAAGCCTTCGGGAAGCCAATTGGCCGATGTGTCTTTCTCTCGATGAAAGCGAAAGTAAACGTGGGGACATGGAATGTCCGCACGATGTTTGAACCCAGTAAGGCAGCCCAGATTGCAAGGGAGATGAGAAGGTATAACATCGAAGTGCTTGGGATTTGCGAAAGCAGATGGAATGGGAGTGGACTCTCCAAACTGTCAACTGGAGAATCAATAATCTACTCCGGTCACCCAGACGACAACCACGAGCACACTGAGGGAGTGGCTATCATGATGTCCTCAAGAGCATCGAAGGCTCTCATGCAGTGGGAACCAATCTCCTCCAGGATCATGACAGCAAGATTCAACTCAAAAGGAAGAAAGGTCACAATCATACAATGTTATGCACCTACAAATAATGCAGAGCAAGAGAAAAAGGAGGATTTCTACAGACAACTTCAATCAACACTGGACAAGACGTCAGTTGGCGATATCAAAATTCTGATGGGCGACATGAATGCCAAACTGGGAGGGGACAACACGGGAAGAGAACTAACCATGGGTCGAGAGGCACTAGGTGAAATGAATGAGAATGGAGAATTGTTTGCAGAATTCTGCGCATTCAACGATTTGGTGATTGGAGGCAGTGTGTTCAGGCACAAAGATATCCACAAAGCGACATGGATTTCACCAGATGGACACACTAAAAATCAAATCGACTTTATCTCAATCTCAAGAAAATGGAGACGCAGTCTACTTAACACAAGGTCAAGAAGAGGAGCAGATGTAGGTTCAGACCACTACCTAGTGCAAGGAACCTTCCAAATCAAGTTAAAAGCCTTCAAGGAAGCTGGTGATAGACCTCAACCCAAGTACAACACTCGGAAACTGAAGGATGAAACTACAAAGGAGATCTTCAAGGCAGCCATCAAGACAAAATGGGAGACATCGAGCAACATCCCTGAAGAAACCTGTGTGGAAGAACACTGGAAGTCTTTGAAAGCTATGTGGAAAGAAACCTGCACAACAGTATTAGGAAGGAAGAAGAAAGAAGACAAGGAATGGATCTCGACGGATACCTGGAAGCTGATAGAGGAGAGGAGGATGGTGAAGCAGAAGATAAACCAGTGCAAGGATGCTCAACGACAAGAGGAACTGAGCACAATGTATAAAACACTGGACAAAGAAGTGAAGAAGAGTGCACGCAAAGACAAAAGACACTTCTACGAAACACTGGCAAGTGAAGCAGAACAGGCTGCAGGTAAGAGAGACCTGACAACATTGTATCAAATAACCAGGTTGCTATCAGGGAAGAGACCAACACAGATGAAACCAATAAAAGATGAAGAAGGAAATTTAATTACAAAAGAAGAGAAACAGAGGAAACGATGGGCCGACCACTTCAAGAAGCTCTTGAATCGACCACCACCTGCACTTCGTCCAGAAATACCACCTGCAGCCGCTGAATTACAAGTGAACATTAATCCCCCAACGAAAATGGAAGTCCTGAACGCCATAAAGCTACTGAAATGCGGGAAAGCAGCAGGACCAGATGGAATACCGCCAGAAGCACTGAAAACAGATGCAGAGACAACAGCGGCCATGCTCACACCACTATTGCAGAAGGTGTGGAAGGAAGAGAAGGTACCTGGCGTGATTGGAAGAAGGGTTACCTTGTCAAACTGCCGAAGAAGGGAGACCTCAGTGCTTGCAAGAACTGGCGCGGAATCACTCTCCTGTCCACCCCAAGTAAAATATTAAGCCGCATCATCCTGGAGAGGCTAAGGGATGCACTGGATTCAAAACTACGACCGGAACAGGCAGGCTTCAGGAAGTACAAATCATGTGCAGACCAAATTGCAACGCTTCGTATCATCATAGAACAGAGCATAGAATGGCAATCACCTCTCCACCTCAACTTCATCGACTTTGAGAAGGCCTTTGACAGCGTCGACCGAGAAGTAATTTGGAAACTGCTTCAATACTACGGAGTACCGCAAACCTTTATCCGCCTCATTCAACAACTATATGAAGATGCTACATGCCAAGTAATCCACAATGGGAAGCTCAGTGATGCCTTTGAAGTGAAGACAGGAGTGAAACAAGGTTGCCTACTATCCCCCATGATATTCTTGATTGTGGTGGACTGGATCATGCAGCAAACAGTAGGCAGCGAGAAGAGGGGGATACACTGGACGACGGAAAAGAACCTAGAAGACTTGGATTTCGCCGATGACTTATGCCTAATGTCACACAAACTTGAAGATCTGCAGGCAAAAACTAACAAGTTGATAGAAGAGGCAGCGAAGACGGGACTTCAGGTGAATATAGAGAAGACAGAAGTGATGAAGATACCGCACCACCACCATCAACAACAACAACAAACTCCAATCACCGTCAACGGGAGAAACTTAAAGGAAGTAACCTCCTTCACTTATCTAGGAAGCACTGTTTCAACTACAGGCGGGACGGACGAGGACGTCAAAGTCAGAATCGGAAAAGCAAGACAGGCGTTCATTAGCCTGAAACCAGTGTGGAGATCTTCTGCACTCAGCATGCGGAACAAGATACGGATTTTCAACACCAACGTCAAGTCAGTGCTCTTGTATGGCTCAGAGACTTGGCGCGTCACGAAAGGTATTTCCAATAAACTACAGACATTCATCAACAACTGCTTACGCTCGCTGCTGAAGATCAGATGGCCAGAAAAAATAAGCAACAAGGAACTCTGGGAACGAACCAACCAAGAACCTATCACGCAACAAATATGCAGGAGGAAGTGGAGATGGATTGGCCATGCACTGAGAAGGCCGACGGAGGACATCACGCGTCAGGCCCTCGAGTGGAATCCCCATGGGAAGCGACGAGTTGGACGTCCGAGGGTGACATGGAGGAGGTCGTGCGAGCAGGAAATGAGAGCTTCTGGGCTGTCGTGGGACCAGGTTCAAAAGATCTCAGAGAACAGAGGTCACTGGAGGCGTGCTACTGAAGCCCTATGTTCCACTAGGAACCCAAGGGACTAATAATAATAAAATAATAATATTAATGAAACCTTTTCACAAAAATGGAGACAAGCATAAAATCTATTTTGGATATATTTAGACATAAACAATTCCCTTTTTACGAAACATCTTCGTGATATTAAAAACTTTTATTTGCATCCAGATGCAACGGGCACTGAACGGAACGTCAAAGGACACTGAGGATTGCGATCAACGTACAATTCGATTTATTGTATCCTATTATTTCATTTGCCACGATACCCTGGAGTAAGTTCAGGCAACCGGGAGCCACTTCTCGCAG
This sequence comes from Heterobilharzia americana, assembly GCA_944470555.2. Lineage (NCBI taxonomy): Eukaryota > Metazoa > Platyhelminthes > Trematoda > Strigeidida > Schistosomatidae > Heterobilharzia > Heterobilharzia americana. The sequence continues at coordinate 446,158 of OX104130.1, forward strand.
TGAGCCCATCAGAAGGGTTTTGTCAGTGGAGAAGCCGATGGGTCCTCACGAACCCACTAGGGAGGAGTGGTGTGCAGCATCACACGCTTCTCCAGACCCAGTAGCCTAGCGTTTGACGAGATTCAACATTGATGCTGACCTTCATAGTTCTACCGGACTCCTAAAGCAGAAGGCACACGGTCAAACATCCTCGCCATTCGGCACGCTGTCATGTTACTTCAAACTGCTGGTAATCAACCCTCCAACCAGGTAGTTGGTACGCATTGGTATCTTGGCACGACCTTGCAAATATGCTATTCCATGAGACTACATTGTTGTGTTCTTTCTTGTTCTCGTATTCGTGGGTGTATAACAAGTTCAAATAATTAGTGATCGGCCTCTGCGTGTGTCAAGTTTGCTCATGGATAATTCTTAAACCGCCTACGAATTTGAATCTAAATATTGAATGTGCATTCTTCTGAACGTTGGAACATTGCACTACTCTCCCATTTTGTAGTAAAAGTTCGTGCACTCAAGCTTTTAGTTTTGTGTGCCATTCAACTGCGCCTATTTGTTCAAGATGTACTTCGTTACGTACCACTGTGTTCTACGTCTGCTTGCTTTTGACTTATAACACTCTATGACACCATGAGAACTTCAGTTGGGATTGTTTAAATAATCTGGTGGGCCAAGTAAGAATTGGTTAAGTGTGCTGCAAATTTCACCTGACAATCAAGGCTGAAATTTCAAGAACAGAATGAAGATACAACACGCAATGCAAGGAAGTATGTGTCCAGGCTCCCACAGTTGATGTCAATCAGAAAAAAGTCACTGGTTCGAGCATCATATGTGTACACTCTTCAGTGCATATGAGGCATCATCTGAACCATGATTCTGCCAACTTTATCACTCGTATCCGTGGGGGTTGCATTTTATGTTCATATATTTAAGCTTGAACACGGAACACCATCGTTGAATTAACCCTCTGAATACATTAGTCCACCTGTGAGTGTCATCACACTCAGTGTGAAGTGTTGTGTGCTTTGTTTTCAGCCAGTCAGACTAAAGTAATCTGCGCACTTCGTTTGAGCTTCAGCCGGATGGAAAGCTGCTGTATACAACGGATTTCAAACTGTCGAAGATGTTCGTAAATTGACAGGCCTTTTGTGGTAGGGTTTGAGAGAGAGCTGCAAAGGTGTGCCACTTACTTTGCGTGCATACTTACACGTTGACCTACCAAAGTTGTTGAATGTGCGTGCGAAATGGGGAAGTGCTCAAGTATAGGGACGATTTATGATGAATCTCCGTGTGATCCCGCCTATATGAGTCCCAATTTTTAAGTGGCAGTCGTCTCAGCTTCAGTTTGCATTGACTGTTATCGTCTAACCAACGATAGTTCTACTGATTGTGTCTCGGCGCTTTTGCTGCTGTAGGAACCATGAGTAATCGCATACGTATTCAGCCGGAAAGGAAGACAAATGTGTACCTCATTGCAGTTGATGTGATCTTCTGCCCTAGAGAATGTGATTTCGGGTGTAATGCCGGTTTTTACCCGAAACCTTGGCAGTTCTGGCTGCTGGAGGGCATTGTGACAAGCAGGCCAAACAAACTATCCAACAGCCCCTTGCCATATCCATTCTAGAGGTGTGGACTTTTGAAACACAGGGGAGGAGGTGTGTTGTATTTGGAACGGAGCAGCATTTTGCAACCACGTGTACTCGGCAATGCCTATCTTCGTATGGTACCAAATATATCCATTACTATCAGATAACGTTTATTTCTCCGTACAGCAACAGCTAATTCTGATGGCTCGCATTTGTATTGCCGTGTAAGGTAACACTACGAGTGGGAAATGCGTTGACTTGTACATTCAAGTGGATTATACGGTTGTGTTAACACCTACTTTTACCTGAAGTCGACCAATGGAGTTTTATCGGCCATTGATACTATAAACATGTGAACTGATGCTAAAATAAACGTTTATCTGACGATATACGGAGCTATACGGCCAGGGTAAGCGTCCCGGTCACATGTAAGGCAACCGTTGAATATTGTGCAATTTTGGTGCTACTTTACTATGAAAAAAGAATAGTGAATGGAAACAACCAAAACTCATAAACGGTCTGTGTGAACTGTAAAGTGATATTTTTCTGTTCTTTTCACAACCTACAGACACGTTTGATATCATGATAAACGTCTACGCCATAACTTCTGTATTATTCAGGACAGCTCAACTGGTGGAGGTTTCTCCACCATTAACAATTTGATGACGCCTGTAAACCGGCCTCTGTCATGCTAAATTCCTAATTCAAGAATAAAATATTTGCTTATTTATTAACTGCCACGGCGAGATTTCTTCACTGTTATTGAGTTTTCGATTTTGTTGTCATGGTTTGAACTCTTTCAGAAATGAGTAGCCTATGATGTACAGACGCCGTGCATGCAACTGCTTTAATCATTTTGTGATGTGAACTTGTACAAACTTATTTTCACCGTGATTATTGGGCGTAAGTTGATGACGGTTGTAAAACGTGATTTCAAGGGTTAGGCTCCCCTGGGAAATTTGCATGAACAAGGAAACATCAGATATGGGGAAAGAATGATATAATTTCATTTCCCGAATAATCTTCGGATGCATGCGGTCTAAGTTTACGATATAAAACACGAGGGGTTTGTTCGAGGCACTTTGTATTAGACCTAGAAACTAGTATTCTGAAGGCAGATTAGAGGAACAACCAAACATTATTGAAAAGCCTCTTTGAGAGAAAAGATGCATTAGGGGGTTTACTATGAAGTGTAGGAAGGCAGAGGTCGAGAAACATGGGCACCTGACTTTTGAGAAGCAGGCTATCATTCCTCCTCCATTCAAACAAGATGCAATATCCGAGAGAACAGACACACGAACCAAAGCCACACCAAAAAGAAGCTTAATACGGTCAAACTAGTGTGCGTACACGATACTGCATGCTTCATTGAACCGGTTTAATTTGGGTGTGTCATATGTCAGCCCCAATCTCGACTGGTTAACTAGTTCACTAGTTACTAGCCGGTCCTAAGCCCGGATAAAAAGAGAAGGTTGGGCATACGGCTAGCAACCCCACCCAGGAAAACCAATCAAATAGCTAAGAAAACTTCAAAGCACAAAGAAAATATAGAAAATGAAAATAAACTTATTCCTCGCTGGAATCGGAGAGATGAAATGAGGCCGGTTGGTGAAAGCCTTCAGGAAGTCGACTGCCCCATGTGTCTTCTCTCGATGAAAGCGAAAGTATAGATTGGGACGTGGAATGACTGTACTATATATAAACCTAACAAGGCTGCCCAGATTGCAAAAGAGATGAGAAGCTATGGCACAGAAGTGCTTGGAATCTGCGAAAGCAGATGGAATAGAAGTGGACTCTACAAACTCTTGACTGGAGAGTCAATAATCTACTCCGATACTGTCACCCAGACGACAACCACCGTCACACTGGGTTTTCGAGTGGCTATCAAAATGTCTCCAAGACCATCGAAGGCTTTCATGCGGGAGGAACCAGTCTCCTCCTGCAGGATCAGGACCATGACAGCAAGATTCAAATCAAAAGGAAGGAAAGTAATAATCATACAATGCTACGCGCCAACAAATAATGCGGATCAAGAAAAGAGGGAGGAGTTCTACAGACAACTGCAATCAGTACTACACAAGACCCTACCCCAGATGGCGACATAAAAATTCATACTAATGAGTGACATGACTTCCATACTGGGAGTGAACAACACGGGAAGAGAACTGATCATGGGCTGAGAAAGACTCAGTAAAATGAAAGAGAATAAAGGACTGTTTGCAGATTTCTGCGCACTCAACGATTTGTTGATTGGAGGCAGCAGGACCAGATGGAATTCCACCAGAAACACTGAGAACAGAGGCAGAGATAACACCAGACGGGCTCACACCACTATTGCACAATGTTTGGAAGGAAGGAAGGAAGTAAAAGTACCTGCCTGCAGAGTGGAAGAACGGCTACCTCTTCAAACTCCAAAAAGGAAAAACCTAAGTCTTTGCAAGAACTGGTGAGGAATCATGCTGCTGTCCACCCAAAACAATCAATATATTAAGCCGCATCACACTAGAGAGACTGAAAAATGCTCTGGATTCAAAATTACGACCACAACTGGCTGGCTGGCTTCAAGAAAAACAATTCATGTACGGAACACACTGCAACACTACGCCACGCATCATCATAGAGTAGAGCAAAGAACGGCAGTCAACTAAATCTTCACCTCAACTTCACTGACTTTCAAAAGGCCTCAGACAGAGTCGACCGAAAAGTAATTTGGCAGCTGCTTCAACACAACTGTTTTAGTGCCACAAATCTTTATCTACCTCATTCCACAGCTATACGCTATATGATGCTACATCTCAAGTGATTCACAATGGAAAGCTCAGTGACGCCTTTGAAGTGAAGACAAACAGGAGTAAGACAAGGTTGCTGCCTACTATCACCGATGACCTACCTCATTGTGGTCGACTTGACTTGACTGGATCATTCCATATCAGATTTGCTTATTTAATTTGTTGTTCATAATCATATGAGCAATAATTTACGCTCGAAACGTCATCAAGTAAATAATACTATATCACTGTGTGTTACAAATCAAATAAACAAATCCAATAAGGAATTAGATTTTACTACAGTGCCCAAGTTTTAAACCCATATTAATTGACTGGATCATGCAACAAACTGTGAGGAGTGAGATGGATACACGCTGTCTAGATTGATGAAAAGACTGTAGAAGATTTGGATTCCGCCGATGATGGTTTATGTCTAATGTCTAGTCGCACAAACTCGAAGATTTACAGGCAAAAACCAACAAGTTGGCAGAAGAGGCAGACCAGCAAAGATGGGACTTCAAGTGGATGTAGAGAAGACAGAGGTGATGAAGATACCCAACCAACAACAACAACAAACACCAATCACTATCTATGGGAGAAATCTAAAGGAAGTAGTCTCTTCCACCTACCTAGACAGGCAGCATCGTTTCAACTACAGGCGGTGAGATAAGAATGTCAGAACCGGGATAGGAAGGACAGCACAACAGGCTCTGATTAATCTGAAATCAGTGTAGTAATCTACTGCGCTGCACCCAGAACGGAGAAGAAGATCCGGATTTTGGACGCTGATTCAGTCAAGTCAGTGCTTCTACATGGTTCAGAGATTTTGTGTGTTACGAAAAGCATTTCCAACAAACAACGAACACTCATCAACAGCTGCCTACACTGACTCGATACTGAGTATCAGGCGGCCAGAAAGAGTAGGGAGCAGGGAAATCTGGGAACGAACCAACCAAAAACCCACTATCTAAGAAATATGCAGACGAGAGTGGAGGTGGATTCTGCATACACTAGGAAGACCATCAGGGGACATCACGGGCACACAGCTAAATTAGTGCACACACTCAGAACCCTACGTGAAGCTCCGCAAGAACTACATATGCCCTCAGTCAGAGGTTAACAACGTCACTGAGCCGTAATACCTGAAGAGGGGTGTGCACACCTTGCGGGGCTCCCGTGGTGGACAACGAAGGCTGTCAGGGAGGTACGACGAAGTCCCATCTGAGGACGGGCTGATCGACAGTGGGCTTTACCCGCTTAGTTGCCATAAGTTGCGTGATGACCTGACAACGGCCTACAAATTACTGGGTAATCCAAATCATCCGAGAGACATAATCCTACAGAACGGCCACTGGTGACCCTGGAGGTAATTCGAGAAGAATCGCCCTTCAAAGGATAAAGCTCCGCCTGCTTTCGGACGTCTCCTGCCTGTGAGTATGTGGCTAATGGGGAGCATTGCCTGCAGAGATTGCTTCTGCTTTATCGGTCCAGCGCTGGACAACTACGCAACCTGTGATTATCTGGCTGGGATGCCAACCAGATTGACACAAACAACCGATTCATCAAAAACCAGTATAGTTAAAACATTCTGCCGTCACTAACATCCCTAACTGGACCTAAAGCGATACTTTCCTGTTCGAACTTTCACCTGATGTTACTATTCCCCCAGTAATAACATAACCATTTCCATGCACACAGTTCATCCCACCGTCTTAACTATTCGTTCGATTCCCAATGACTAGATGATATCACCAGATATAGTAGGGTTCCACCGGTAAACCGGAGTGTTAAAGTAATTGCCCTTCTGTGAACTTGACACACGCAGAGGCCGATCACTAATTATTTGAACTTGTTATACACCCACGAATACGAGACCAAGAAAGAACACAACAATGTAGTCTCATTTTTATTATAATATTATTATTAGTCCCTTGGGTTCCTAGTGGAACATAGGGCTTCAGTAGCACGCCTCCAGTGACCTCTGTTCTCTGAGATCTTTTGAACCTGGTCCCACGACAGCCCAGAAGCTCTCATTTCCTGCTCGCACGACCTCCTCCATGTCACCCTCGGACGTCCAACTCGTCGCTTCCCATGGGGATTCCACTCGAGGGCCTGACGCGTGATGTCCTCCGTCGGCCTTCTCAGTGCATGGCCAATCCATCTCCACTTCTTCCTGCATATTTGTTCAGCGATAGGTTCTTGGTTGGTTCGTTCCCAGAGTTCCTTGTTGCTTATTTTTTCTGGCCATCTGATCTTCAGCAGCGAGCGTAAGCAGTTGTTGATGAATGTCTGTAGTTTATTGGAAATACCTTTCGTGACGCGCCAAGTCTCTGAGCCATACAAGAGCACTGACTTGACGTTGGTGTTGAAAATCCGTATCTTGTTCCGCATGCTGAGTGCGGAAGATCTCCACACTGGTTTCAGGCTAATGAACGCCTGTCTTGCTTTTCCGATTCTGACTTTGACGTCCTCGTCCGTCCCGCCTGTAGTTGAAACAGTGCTTCCTAGATAAGTGAAGGAGGTTACTTCCTTTAAGTTTCTCCCGTTGACGGTGATTGGAGTTTGTTGTTGTTGTTGATGGTGGTGGTGCGGTATCTTCATCACTTCTGTCTTCTCTATATTCACCTGAAGTCCCGTCTTCGCTGCCTCTTCTATCAACTTGTTAGTTTTTGCCTGCAGATCTTCAAGTTTGTGTGACATTAGGCATAAGTCATCGGCGAAATCCAAGTCTTCTAGGTTCTTTTCCGTCGTCCAGTGTATCCCCCTCTTCTCGCTGCCTACTGTTTGCTGCATGATCCAGTCCACCACAATAAGGAATATCATGGGGGATAGTAGGCAACCTTGTTTCACTCCTGTCTTCACTTCAAAGGCATCACTGAGCTTCCCATTGTGGATTACTTGGCATGTAGCATCTTCATATAGTTGTTGAATGAGGCGGATAAAGGTTTGCGGTACTCCGTAGTATTGAAGCAGTTTCCAAATTACTTCTCGGTCGACGCTGTCAAAGGCCTTCTCAAAGTCGATGAAGTTGAGGTGGAGAGGTGATTGCCATTCTATGCTCTGTTCTATGATGATACGAAGCGTTGCAATTTGGTCTGCACATGATTTGTACTTCCTGAAGCCTGCCTGTTCCGGTCGTAGTTTTGAATCCAGTGCATCCCTTAGCCTCTCCAGGATGATGCGGCTTAATATTTTACTTGGGGTGGACAGGAGAGTGATTCCGCGCCAGTTCTTGCAAGCACTGAGGTCTCCCTTCTTCGGCAGTTTGACAAGGTAACCCTTCTTCCAATCACTAGCCAGGTACCTTCTCTTCCTTCCACACCTTCTGCAATAGTGGTGTGAGCATGGCCGCTGTTGTCTCTGCATCTGTTTTCAGTGCTTCTGGCGGTATTCCATCTGGTCCTGCTGCTTTCCCGCATTTCAGTAGCTTTATGGCGTTCAGGACTTCCATTTTCGTTGGGGGATTAATGTTCACTTGTAATTCAGCGGCTGCAGGTGGTATTTCTGGACGAAGTGCAGGTGGTGGTCGATTCAAGAGCTTCTTGAAGTGGTCGGCCCATCGTTTCCTCTGTTTCTCTTCTTTTGTAATTAAATTTCCTTCTTCATCTTTTATTGGTTTCATCTGTGTTGGTCTCTTCCCTGATAGCAACCTGGTTATTTGATACAATGTCGTCAGGTCTCTCTTACCTGCAGCCTGTTCTGCTTCACTTGCCAGTGTTTCGTAGAAGTGTCTTTTGTCTTTGCGTGCACTCTTCTTCACTTCTTTGTCCAGTGTTTTATACATTGTGCTCAGTTCCTCTTGTCGTTGAGCATCCTTGCACTGGTTTATCTTCTGCTTCACCATCCTCCTCTCCTCTATCAGCTTCCAGGTATCCGTCGAGATCCATTCCTTGTCTTCTTTCTTCTTCCTTCCTAATACTGTTGTGCAGGTTTCTTTCCACATAGCTTTCAAAGACTTCCAGTGTTCTTCCACACAGGTTTCTTCAGGGATGTTGCTCGATGTCTCCCATTTTGTCTTGATGGCTGCCTTGAAGATCTCCTTTGTAGTTTCATCCTTCAGTTTCCGAGTGTTGTACTTGGGTTGAGGTCTATCACCAGCTTCCTTGAAGGCTTTTAACTTGATTTGGAAGGTTCCTTGCACTAGGTAGTGGTCTGAACCTACATCTGCTCCTCTTCTTGACCTTGTGTTAAGTAGACTGCGTCTCCATTTTCTTGAGATTGAGATAAAGTCGATTTGATTTTTAGTGTGTCCATCTGGTGAAATCCATGTCGCTTTGTGGATATCTTTGTGCCTGAACACACTGCCTCCAATCACCAAATCGTTGAATGCGCAGAATTCTGCAAACAATTCTCCATTCTCATTCATTTCACCTAGTGCCTCTCGACCCATGGTTAGTTCTCTTCCCGTGTTGTCCCCTCCCAGTTTGGCATTCATGTCGCCCATCAGAATTTTGATATCGCCAACTGACGTCTTGTCCAGTGTTGATTGAAGTTGTCTGTAGAAATCCTCCTTTTTCTCTTGCTCTGCATTATTTGTAGGTGCATAACATTGTATGATTGTGACCTTTCTTCCTTTTGAGTTGAATCTTGCTGTCATGATCCTGGAGGAGATTGGTTCCCACTGCATGAGAGCCTTCGATGCTCTTGAGGACATCATGATAGCCACTCCTTCAGTGTGCTCGTGGTTGGCGTCTGGGTGACCGGAGTAGATTATTGATTCTCCAGTTGACAGTTTGGAGAGTCCACTCCCATTCCATCTGCTTTCGCAAATCCCAAGCACTTCGATGTTATACCTTCTCATCTCCCTTGCAATCTGGGCTGCCTTACTGGGTTCAAACATCGTGCGGACATTCCATGTCCCCACGTTTACTTTCGCTTTCATCGAGAGAGAAGACACATCGGCCAATTGGCTTCCCGAAGGCTTTCACCAACTGGCGTCATTTCGCCTCTCCGATTCCAGCGGGGAATAAGTTTGTTTTCATTTTTTATATTTTGTTTGTGCTTTGAAGTTTCTTTAGCGGTTAGATTTGTTTTACGGGGTAGGGTTGCTAGCCCTATGCCCAACCTTCCCTCTTTACCCGGGCTTAGGACCGGCTAGTAACTAGTAAACTAGTTAACCAGGCGAGGTTGAAAATGTTTCATTACGTGGTGATAAAAAGTCGGTATGAAATGGCAAAACGTAGGGGGGTTCTAGCGTTCTCAGCAAATAAAAAAGGGGTGCCCCGAAAAAATAATTTTGAATTAAAAAAATGGTTTGCACGTTTTATTTAACACTGCTCAGATGAATATGACTTTAAATACTCCGGGAACCTGACGGTTCGACCTGATCGTGTCTTTGTTGCACCGGTGGTTGTTGTATCTGTGTATTACTAGGCACATCGTGAAGAATTTCGATAGTTGGTCTATCCGCCGGCCGGCCATAGTGAGCTGAAATGTCACTAATGATGGAGTCGCCTTCGAAATAAGCTGCTTTCAAACGGTCGACACTAACAGTATCTTCACATCCGTTTTGCTCGATTATGTAGAATTTCTCATATCGCTTGATCACTTTGAATGGTCCATCGTAAGGTGGTTCAAGTGGTCGACAAACGGCATCGTAGCAAATGAACATGTGTGATGTCTTTTGTAAACTGGGGCGAACGAAGACATCAGACGTTCGAGGTCCAACCGGAGAAGGCCTGACTGAAAGCGTTGCGTTTGTAAGCCTGGTCACGTAAGGTGTCCTGTAGAAAACATGTTTGAAAGTTGAAGGAAAACGAACTCACCTGGTAGGCTAAGAGTAGTCCCGCAGACGAGTTCTGCGGAGGTGAATCCAGAGTCGGCTTTCAACGCGCTACGAATGCCCAGTGGGGCTAGAGGCAGAGCCTCGATCCACTGAGGTATGTTTGCGGTCAAAAGGGAAGCTTTCAGCTGTCCATGGAAACGTTCTACCATACCATTTGCTTGTGGATGGTAGGCTGTCGTTCAAAATCCAGTGCAACCTGAAAGTGCAGTTAGAGCGTGAAATAATCCACACTCAAATCGGCGCCCACGGTCATCCGTTACGTAAGATGGACATCCAAAATTCGCGATCCATCTCTCGACGAAAACGCGAGCAGCGGTCCCAGCAGTAATGTCCTTGGTAGGTACCGCTTCTGGCCATCGCATAAAGCGATGCACGCAGGTGGGAAGGTAAGCAAATCCATTTGATTCTGGTGGGGGCCCCACAATATCCACATGGACGCGGTTCAGACTCATGTCTGGGGCTAGGAAAGAGCCTAAGGGGCTTTCCTTGTGTTGTGTGACCTTGTACTTCAGATACGCTAAGCACGACTGAGCCCACACCTTGACGTATTTGTTCATTCCTGGCCAGCAGAAATGTTGTGCAACAAGCCTGATGGTGGCGTGTACACCTGGATGGGACAGTTTGTGCAGCGTATTGAAGACGTTGAGTCAAAATCTCTTCGGAGCTATTCGGCGTGGTTGACCAGCAGAGACATCGCATAAAATTGTATCCTTGACTGGCCCTGCTGGACACAGTTGAGAGAGAGAGAGAGGGTTGTGGACAACAACCCATGATACGGATCAAGGTCTTCTTTTTGACACTGTCAGTTCAACGAGGTCAACGCCTTCGATACGGTTTATCGAAGGTATTCGAGATGGTGCATCGGCCACGGAGTTATTTGCCCCAGAAATGTTGCGGATATCTGGCATGAACAGGGAAATGTAATCCAGCTGTCGCGACTCACGAGGGGAGTATTTGTCTGATGCCGGGCCAAAAGAGAAGGTTAACGGTTTGTGGTCTGTGAAAATAATGAAGTCACGACCTGCCACCGAAAGTCGAAAATGGCGTACAGAACAGTGCATAGCTGAGAGTTCCATATCAAATATGCCGTATCTTGTGGCCGCCTGTTGCAGCCGCCTCGAGAAAAAGGCTAACGGTTGCTACGGGTTGTCAGTCAACTGGTGCAAAACTGTTCCAATTGCTGAGCCAGATGCATCAATAGCAATACTCAACGGAGCGTTGGGGTCGTGATGCATAAGCATGGCCGCGTTTGAAGTGGCTTCCTTGACTTTAGAGAAAGCAGGTCCAGCCATGTTGTCCAGCGTCACGCACCTCGTAGTCCCTCGAAGTAGATCTGTGAGTGGTCTCACGACGGAGGCGCAGTTGAGGACAAACCATCGGTCATAACCTACCAGGCCATTGAAGGTGCGGAGCCGCTTCACAGTGGTCGGCTCTGGGTAGTTCATGAGGACCGCCACTTTACCTCTCAATGGGAGCACACCTTTGCTGTCAATGGTACGCCCGAAGAAGGCGGGTGATTCGACCCCTATTTCACGCTTCTGTGAGTTGACTATGGTGCCATGTTTTTTAGCCTACTGAATTTGAGATCCGAGTGTTTAAGGCGGGTTTCCTTATCCGGACTCGCAATGAGACAGTCATCGATGTAGACGTGAACAAAATTCAAACCACGGAAGACATCATCCGTAAAGCACTGGAATGTTTGTGCTGCATTCCGGGGATCAAATGGCATGTGCAGGGATTCAAACGGGCCAAAAAGAGTAATGATGGCTGTTTTCGCGATATCTTCTGCTGCCATAGGTATCTGATTATACGCCTTGACCACATCGGATATTGGAGAATATGTTCATTCCGCATAAGGTTGCAGTCAAGTCGTAAACGTGAGGTATCGGGTGGCAGTCCGGTGTTATTTTGTCGTCAAGCCTTCGGTAATCACCGGCTGGACGCCATTCGTTGCTAACCTTCTTTGGAGCCATCGTTGGTGGTGCCGGCATTAAATAACTTCGTGCTATCGTCTGTCAGTCGTCGAGGCCGAGCAACTACGAGCAGATAATAGTGGCTCAGCAAATCTGTGCCAATCATGGACATACCAATGTCAGCCAGAAGGAAAATCGAGTGGACAGGTTCATGCAAGCCTGAGTTGAGGAAGGCGCACCGTCTCCCAAATGTTGCGATCGCCTTGCCGTTAACTGCTCGAAGATTGAAGGATGGGTCATGTTGACGCGCTTTTGTGGGTGTGTGAAGCGTGTCAACTTCTGCGCCGGTGTCGACGAGGTAGCGAACTTTCGTTTTAATAACAGTGACGTAAAGCTGGCGAAGGTTGCCGTGAACGCGTGCCGGCGTGACAGTTTCCTGAGTCTGTGTCTATGTTCAAACTGCATGGCTTCCGGCATTTTCAAGTTTCGTTCCCGTAGGTATTTTATTGTGAAACTAGCACCACCTAGGGTTTTCCACTTTGTCAGGTCAAGTTTTTGGACAACCACGCGAGTTGCTGAGGTGGGTTGAGACGCCTTTCTGTGATGTGCTACGTAGCCTAGAGCTTCGGGCTCGTAGCAGCCGTCTACCAGGGTTGTACAGCTTGGTCACTTCCAAATCGTGGCTCACAGGTTTGTTGCAGACAGAATATACGTTGGAGATGGGGCTGCTTGTGGCCTCCAGTATTTTATCTGCCGAGGCTGAAAGATCATCGAGTGGAACTGACTGAAGTCCCACTAACATGGTTTGCACCGTTTGTGGTAGTTTTGAGAGAAACAGTTCTCAGAAAAAGCCAGTATCGAACGTTCGTGTGCCCATAACTTCTCGCGTACGTGCGAGGACTTCAGTGGCTGAGTTGCTGCCTAGCTCGATGTCACGAAGCAACTCGTTTTGGCGCTGGTGATCTGTGAGATCACTTTTCTTCAGTAGTGCAGCTTTGAGAAGTGCATGGAGATCACTCACTTCAGCACCAAACACATGCGCAGTAACATGCCTGTTTAATTCCCGCGGTAGTGGACTTATGACAGCAAAAAACCTAGAATGAGGGTCTGTGACTCCTTGTTCTCGAAAATCTGCCTCAGCATACAGAAACCATCTCTCCTCATTATCTGGCCAGTATGACACGAACTGGATAGCGTTCGTTGTAGGCTTAATATGGATAAGCTTTGGAGTATGGTCAGACATGGGAAGGAGTTGTATGTGGATATATAGAGGTTATCAAAATGAAAATGATATACGAGTAAGGAAGTTGAACAGGCTCACTCATTTAAGGTTTGTTCCTCATCGGGATTTGTTATCACGTCGGGTTCATCAACTTAGAATTTTCCTTGTGTGAACTTGACAGATGGAGATGCCAATCACTAATTATTCGATGTTGCTTGATACCTACGAACACAAGATCGAGGGAGGACACAATAACGTAGCCGGGTGGAATAGCATATTTGCAAGGTCGTGGCAAGATACCGATACGTTCCAACCGACTGGCTAGAGGGTCGATTACGGGCAGTACAACGCAACATGACAGCATGCGGAATGGCCTGGATGCCTGACCACGTGCCTTCAGCTTAGCGACTCCAGGTAAACTACGTAGGTCAGCATCAATGTTGAATGTCGTCGAACTCCCAGTTGTTGATTCCGGAGATGTGTGTGACGCTACGTGAGTGAAGCAGAAGATACAGAGGAGTTGTAGATCAGTCGGGTTACTTTAAGCGACAGTTAAGCTGCTGGTAAGCCTGTTTGGTGGAGGCTGCTTCGACTGCTGAGTGATAAATGGCATCGTCCATCCGATCAGACACGACTTTAGAATCAGACAGATATGCTCCCTAAACTTTATACTCCCTGCAGTGACTGCAGCAGTAGATGGGACAGCAAGGAACCTGTTCAAGTCAACCTTTCTAAACTGAAAGAAGGCTTTCGGGCGTGTCCAACACTACACCACGCTTGCTAAACTATGTAGGTCAGCATCATTGTTGAATCCCGTCGATCCCTCAGTTATTGATTCTGGAGAAGTATGTGACGCTACAAGGTCATAGACATCAGGGAGTTCAAGCCACATTCCTGTGTCCCAAATCAAGTCGTTACCACACCAACTTCTCTTGATGAACTTAAATCTGAAGCCAAATTAAATGTGCGACTTTTTGCTTCTGTACTTGTTTTCATTGCTACTTCAGCTCTTAATTCAACCCTCCTACTTGACCTCTTTTCACATTCTCACTCATCTCATTACAACATTTCATATAAGTACGTGTTACAAGTACTTGCTTGATCAGAGTTGTCAGGAATTTCCTTGGCAAACACAATACACGATTCATATGCGTCACGTTCTTTCATCACCTAGTTGAAGTTTGCACAGAGGACTAATTCTTTTAGATTAATTCTGAGTTTGCTTTTAATGCTGGCACAAACACGCTGGGATTTACACACAGTCTCAGATATCGTTAACTCTATTGCCTCACCGACTACCAACGGAAAATTGTGATTGCGAAAAGTTCTAAAGACTATTTGATGTTCGAGGCGACAACATTACTGACGGTGGTATTGAACGGAACAAATCTTATACTCGGTCAGATGTACCGTTGAAATGTACCCTTTGTGTTCGTACAGTGACTATCTTTACCTCGGGTGATTTCATGTTATGAAGTGATCCTAGGCTGAGATGAATTATTTGTTGATCAGCTGGTGGAATCGAGAAGCAAGCGTAATCTGACAGTCGCTAAGGCTGCCTGCTACTCCAGAAGAATATCGTCAGTCATGCAAATCTCGCCATTCTATTCACAGTTTTCCATACAAGCTGGCGTTAAAATGTCTCCTCTCTGTCGTGATGAACCCATAAATAAATAGTTGCTCCTTAGACCAAGGCTGGTCTGTAGGTTCCGACGAGTCTTTTTTCCTGTAGTTGGATGAAAATGGAAAACTGTTTTGTCGGCGTCGCAGTTGACAGATGAAGCTGGATGAAAAGAACGTAGCTTGCGTTTGATTGCTCATACTGATTTTATAATTCTAGTTAACTACTGACAAAGAAGGGATCTGTGTACTTTGAAATAAACCTACTGCTGACGACCTACCAGTGTTAGTATTTGGACTCTCAATGTATTTTCGAAGAAAGTGGTAAGTGTGTATTGGTTGTTTCCGTCGTAGTGAAATTCATCCAACCAGCAACAAGGAAACTTATACTTTTTGTCAGCTAGCAATGCAGTTCGAAGCATGCATTTCATTTCATTGGTGGTGGACCCGTCAGTAGGATACATTTACTACTGCTTTGGTTTCCCCAACGAACCTCGAACTCACTTCGTCAAACAGGTCGGAGTAGTTATTGCCTGTAGGTGGGGGAGAAAAATCACAATGAGACGGAAAATATACCTGAAATATTTAAAACACGATCAGCATTCTGCTGTGATATTCTCCTTATTTCCCGCTGCCTCCACCAGGCACCCAACTATACGATCAGCAAGACAGTCTCATCGCATGCGCTGGCAGATTTGGAAAAGTGAGTAACATGTTTCACCGCTTTGGGAGTATTTTATCATAGTAAGCTGTTGAGTATTTGTGATGGATTTTTCGTACCACCATACCTGCCACTAACAGTCAGCTTCTGACCAATGGAAATTCACATCATACGAATCTCTTAGTAGATGTTTGTTTGACAATAAACTCCATTTGTTGTGAAATTAATCACTAGTTATCTTGGTACTTGTTGACGTTTGCGCATAATGACTTGGGAAGGTGGTGTATCCTTGAACTTTTTTATGCATTTATTTTAAATGCTGTGTCTAGCTCTGTCTTTCACCATTCTTTGGCCTTGATGTGTTTTGCTGCGAATTATTAGTTTTAGGATAATATCGCAGAGATTGGTGGCTGTGACAAACAGTACATATGGTATGTTTTCTATTGCAATGCAGATCATTTGTGATATATTTTGTGTTTTAGTGCATCAGAATAATGATGTTTCTCTCAACAGGATCCTTTTTCTTTGAATGGGTTTACAAAAATGCTGTCGTCGCCTCTCTTGCGTCTGATCCAAGCTTGCCTTAATTACACACTCAAGACACAACCAAAATGCACACTGATCTCAGCACATTTTTGCAATGATATAGTGAAATTTTTCGAAGTGTTACACTTCACAAATCAGTCATTTAGGTGTACAAAGCGACTTCGCATTTCCTAAATAAGATACCAGACAAGAAAGTGTGAGAATGTGGTGCACTCAGAAGATCAGTAAACTTCCATGAAACGATGCTAATTCGTATCGCTACTAGGATGCACGCATAAATGAATACGTTTACTGAAAGTAAAAATGTGACAATATTGTTGAGTGTCTTAAATTGACGATGATATATGATGTGCATTATGTTTCATTGGTAGACTATGGTTATTTATGTGGCTGTCGACAATGATTTGCGGCCTGTCACTGTTCGTCGTTTTTATCTAATAATCATTTTTCAGACTAGGTCTTTCTGTTTGAAATAACTGATAGTGGAATGTTAGTTCGGAAGTTCAGACATAAAGTCATATTAGCTACTTTTCAAATGTACAGGAGGGTTGTGTATACACGTACATTTTTGGTTAGTCTCAACATAAGATTCTTGTTGCCATGTTTACCGGGGGATTTTTATGGTAGGCGCCAGATACAGGAGTAAAGAACAGTCAGTAATGATCAATTTAACGTCCCAACGCAACGGGTATTTGAGAAATATCGAAGAACTTGGACGTTTCACCAAGCAAACCATCACTTCACGACGTTATTTTAGGCGTTCTCTATTGTTCACTAAATAATTTCCATCCATAGACTAATAAACAAACTCACATGACTTACACAGGAAGAAACTAAGTTCACAAATCATCGTATCTCTAATATTCGGTGTCTTTAGGATCAAATCACTCCAGAATGTTTGCACGTGCACACTTCAGTTTCAACACACTGGGTGGAAGGAACACCAGAATGTGTCAGTAAACTCAGTCTAAGTTACACAACAACTGTAATTACATTTAAGAATTAAATGTAGGCTGATACAAACAGTGAAAAATGTTATGAACCCCTGGCTGACAGAATCAGTAAGGCGAGATTATCTGCCCAAATCAGTAAGTTCCACTATCAAATGACCCGGAAATATTCATTTAAGAATAGTGAGGTTATTTATCGTACATGCCCAGTCATATATGAAGCAAAATGGGTTGTCAGTTTCTCAGCCACAGTCTCAAGCCAAACAGAAGTGAAGGTGCTTGAAAAGAGACTGAACTTCAATACTGCACTTGATCTACTGAAACCTGAAAATGTCATTCCTGAGATAGAAATACTGTGAGATTCAATAGATAAAACAGTTGTGGATAGAGTACTAGCACAATTTGTTCCAATACTCAAGTGACAGAAGAAACGGAAACAGAATTTATAGAAAGCAGAAGTAGAAGCTCCGAAGAGCCTTCGATGTGACAACACTTTGCTAACTGCTACATCATACAAATGAATTCAAAAGAAGTGTTATCAAATATGCGTAACACCACGTCAGCGCTAGCCAAAATCATCACTTAGGGGAAGAACCTCTGTTTTGTTAACCATTCATGTTACAATGGGAGGGTGGTACACCAGCTTCTCATTAATTCACCCTTACGTTGTCTCTTCAAACGATCCGTACACTTCTTTGGCTTGGCCTGAAAAAGGGAGGAGATTTAAATTTTAAGGTAATCACGTTGTTCTTCTAACAGGTCTACCTTACGGTGCGCTATTGTCTCAAATAGCCCCATCATCAGTGCAAGTTCCAAATTCTGAGCTCCGACATCCAGCTGTTGCATTATCTCGAAAGGGTTTCAGGCTGTCACAGGGTGGGACTACGCTTTGACTGGATACTCTGTCTTGGATTCTAAACGTGGTAATTATTGGTACACTAAGTGGTCCTATCTGTTTTCTGCGCAACTTCGTAGCTTTCTGTCGCGCCGGCACCGTTTTCAACAACATAACCTTATTTCCTGGTTGCATCGTGGCCCCATGTGCTTTCTTATTATGGCATTACTTTTGATATTGTTGTCGCATTTTGTGTACATCTCTCGTCTGCTGATGATTTCCATATGGGAATCATCAAACGTCTTGTTTGGAATAAAGCTATTATTATTGTTTTTAGCCTATGACCTGATCCCCTTTGACTAGATGATACGAGTGTGGCGTGAGACTACGAAATGGGAAGCGGAAAATAAAAGATACAAGATTCGAAATATTTTTATCAGTCGTGTCAAGCAACATTGAATACAAGTGAGCAGAACCGAATTCAGTAGACACAAAATTATGTTGGGATTTACTCAGTGGCTAGCAGTGGAATTAAGGACTTACCTTTAGTCCAATTTGGAGCCAATCAGATCGATATAGCTGCCTTGTAGACAAAGGTTTGAAGTTTCAAACGATGAGCAATGGGTTCAAGTCTCAGTCGAAACAGGTAAATTACAGCCTAAGAAATGTTCAGTTATTATCGAGGCCTCCGAATAGGATCTTGTATACCAACAAAGGTCAATCATTCCAACGGAGAATCACAAGTAAATCAATAAATAATAATCACGCCGAGTATTGCGAATTTCACAAGTCATTAAGGTGACAATGCGTCGAGATTTATGCGACGGTGCAGACGGAATTATGGACAGGAAGTGTTTTCAAGTTGTGATTCATCGTAGTGTAGCATTTTATTTCACTGTATTGTGTTGATATATGTGACAACTCATTGAACATTTTTTGTTTAGTTGTACTGACAAAGACTTTTTGCTCGCTCGTTGACTAATACAACATCCTGATATGTACTTCGCGTTAACTCCTGATATTTACGCTGTCTGACGCAGGTGGATCAGCAGTGTCTGGAATTATAAATAGGCGATAGTGTATCTGGACACGTATATAAAATTTGGAGTCAGATTTCAGAGCTCGACAAACTGGTGAGCCCGACGTGATTAAACTCTCTTGAATACTGCAACCGCTCATTAATGACTGTATACAATACGGATATACATATATACTGAGAATTTCTGTGGCTGCTTTGTGGTAGGCATTGACATACTTGTTTATCGTATTTTTCCTGCTCTCGTTCTTAAATATTTTTTTTGCTGTACCAGTACTGATGTCCTTAAACTCTCATAATCAAGACTTTTCGAATTTAGGGTCCGTGGGTGCCATTAATCTTCCTATGCCTTGTTTTAAGTTTAATGACCCGCAATTGTGGTTTGTCCGTCTAGAACATTTCTTCATGGCCAATCATATAACTTCACAAAAACAAAGTTCGGATACACAAGCTCTGTTTTGCCGGAAGAAGTGGCTGAACAAGTAAGGGAGACACTACTAAAGCCCCACCCAGACACACCTTATGATGTTTTGAAGCAGGAGGTGCTGAAAGCTACTTCGTTATCTGACCAGAAGGCTGTCGATCAACTACTAAGTAGCATATGCCTCGGTGACAGAACACCTTCACAACTTAAGCGACATATGCAAAGTCTGCTGAAAGATAGGAAAGTAGACAACCGTTTATTCTACCAGCTCTGGCTGCGGAGACTTCCTTCATGCATTCAGCAGATATTAGCTGTCGGAGATGCGGACATTGACATTGACAGGTTGGCTGACATCGCTGACCGTATGTACGAAAGGATGCCTAAACCGGTTGAAAGTATTGCTGAGCCAACGCAAAACGACCGAGTGGCCGCTTTAGAGAAAAAAAAAAAAAAAAAAAAGGACAACTGACGGCTTTGCAGTTAAACCGACGGTCACCGAAGTTCTGTAGAAGCAGATCCCGTAGTCGTGATAGGACCACGAGTAGAATTGCGTCTAAAAGTAGCACGTGCTGGTATCACAAGAAGTTTGGCAGTAAAGCACGTCGTTGTTTGTTACCATGCGATTTTAAAACCTTTTCATCGGGAAACGGAAAGTAAAAAAAAAAAAAAAAAAAAAGCTGGCGTACAACAACACAGTCGTTTGTTTCGAGTGACGGATAGGAAGACTGGAGCTCAGTTTCTGGTTGACACTGGAGCGGAAGTGAGCGTGATCCCACCCACACCTTCCGAAAAACGCCATCCCAACCCAACTTTGGTACTACAAGCGGCAAATAGATCTGCTATTACTACATATGGGACCAGAATTTTGATCCTAGACATTGGCTTTCATACACCATTCCAGTGGGAATTCGTCATAGCTGACATATCGTCGCCTATCATTGGCATGGATTTCCTTCAACACTACGAACTATTGGTCGACTCTAGTCGCCATAGACTAGTCAGCCGTAATGGTGAATTTTCTATCACCGGTATCGCTACGGAGACAAAAACAATAAACTTAGTCGTAGCTCCAATAAACAACACTTCCGAGTACGATATCCTTCTGCGAGAATTTCCCGAGCTCACTCAAACGGATTACACGAAGTCCTCTCCAAAACATACGGTGACGCACCATATTCTTACAAAAGGTCCTCCAGTCTCATCAAAACCTCGACGCTTAGACCCTAAAAAGCTGCAGATAGCAAAACAGGAATTTGATAAACTTCTAAAGTTGGGAGTTATACGCCCTTCCAAGAGCCCATGGTCATCACCCCTGCATATGGTACCTAAAAAAGCATCAGGGGAAATACGGCCTTGCGGTGATTATCGAGCGTTGAATAAGCGTACGGTCCCTGATAAGTATCCAATTCCTCACATACATGATTTTATGAACTCTATGACAAAAGTAAATATTTTTTCCAAGATTGACCTCGTGCGAGCTTACTATCACATTCCTGTGGAACCCAATGATGTTCCTAAGACGGCCATCACTACCCCTTCGGACTATTCGAATTTATTCGTATGCCGTTTGGTTTGACAAATGCTGCTCAAACATTCCAAAGATTTATAGATCAGGTACTCCATGGCTTACCTTTCGTCAGTGCATACATAGATGACTTAATAGTAGCTAGCGCATCTGAAACAGAGCACCTGCAACATCTGAGGACGCTTTTCGAACGACTGCGTGAATATGGCATTACAATCAATCCGCAGAAATGCGAATTTGGCAAGGAATCCCTACAGTTTTTGGGTCACATTGTTAATGCCAACGGTGTTAAACCGGTTCCGCAAGAAGTAGATGCAATTCGAGAATATCCTGTTCCAGACTCGTTTCGAAAGCTGCGAAGATTTCTGGGGTTAATAAACTTCTATCGACGTTTCATACCTAAATGTGCTGAAGTAGCCCAACCGCTGACAGATTTATTGCAAGGACGAGCCAAAGTGTTTCACATGACCCAAGCGGCCCATGATGCTTTTGACAAACTGAAGCTGGCTCTAAGTTCTGAAACTCTTCTCTCTCGTCGTGATTCAGAAGCACCACTAGCCATCATGACAGACGCTTCAAATGTTGCGGTAGGCGCAGTACTACAACAGTTTGTTCACGGTCAGTGGGAACCATTATCTTTCTTCTCGAAACGACTTAATGCTTCTCAATCGCGATACAGTACATTCGGCAGAGAGCTACTGGCGATTTACTTGGCTATCAAGCACTTCAGATATATGCTCGAAGGGTACTCATTTATAGTATTCACCGACCATAAGCCACTCACAAAAGCAATTGATGCAAAGCATGACAACTACTCGCCCCGAGAAATTCGACATTTAGAATTTATTTCACAATTCACTTCAGATATAAGGTATATCAAAGGCAGCAAAAATGAGGCAGCTGATGCTTTGTCTCGTATGTACGTAAACGTCTTAGAACGTGACCGTATTGACCTAGCAGAAATGGCAAAGTTGCAGGCCACGGATGAGGACTTGAAACATTTGAAAAACAATGTGAACACCTCATTACGTCTTGAAGAAGTGACACTTGATGACTCTGTATCCATCACCTGTGATGTATCCAAGGGTAAACCGCGCCCGTTTGTGCCGTTATCAATGAGACGATTAGTCTTCTCTAAGATGCATGGCATTTCACATCCTGGTATTCGAGCTACGGTGAAGTTAATTACTGACCGATACGTCTGGCCAAAGATGAATCGAGATCTTCGACAGTGGTCCAGAGCTTGTTTAGCGTGCCAGCGATCGAAAGTGCAAAGACATATTCTTTCACCTACGGGAAGATTTTCCCACCGGATGGCAGATTTGACCATATACACGTTGACATCGTTGGACCACTACCTCCGTCAAATGGTTTTAGCTACATTTTAACATGTGTAGACCGATTCACGAGATGGCCAGTGGCAATACCTCTGCAGGATATATCTGCCGAAACAGTAGCGAGAAATATCATCCAACACTGGATTTCTAACTTTGGTGTCCCAAGTGTCATCACCACAGATAGAGGTGCGCAGTTCGAGAGTAGTCTATTTCAACAGTTAACTGAACTTCTCGGGATCAAGCGCATAAGAACCACTGCGTACCATCCTGCATCCAATGGTATTGTCGAAAGGTTCCATCGACAACTAAAAGCAGCACTGATGGCAGTAAAGACTGATGACAAGTGGAGTGACAAATTACCACTAGTACTCCTTGGTATACGTTCGAGTGTCAAGCAGGACATTGGCTGCTGTACTGCTGAGTTAGTTTATGGAACTACTTTAAGATTGCCAGGAGAGTATTTTAACCCGGCAACAGACGTTCCACCGGACTTGACTAACTATGTACAACAACTACGGCGACACATGAGCACACTTCGACCTCAGTCCCCACGATACCGAGACAACCAAGTTTACGTACCTCAGTGCATCTCAAACTGCACTCACGTTTTCGTCCGACACGACGGCGTACGAAAACCCTTACAGCCCCCGTATGAAGGACCTTTCAAGGTAATTAGTAAATCAGACAAAGTTGTCACGGTCGAACGCTCGGGTAGACGAGAAACGGTCAGCATTGATAGAATCAAACCAGCGTTTATGGAACCAGATGTCACGGATACCAAGTCTGAACCCGCAGTGAAGCAACCGGAAACACCGAAAACCACCGTCAAAACAGAAACAACGGCATCGGAATCACCCAATAGTAGCGACGGTAGCAGAACCACGAGATCCGGAAGAAGAGTCCGTTGGCCACGACGTTACTTTCAGACAATTTACATTTCATAAAACCAATTCCCTAGTAACATTATTATCGTTTTTGCTCATTACCTTGTTGAAAACATGACCACACGATTTTGTCAGACTTTTCCGCATACACAAAACAAAAATTTTTTCCGGGCACCACGGACTTCCGAATCTCTTATTTCTTAACAATGTTCCAGGTAATACGATTTTGGTTGTTAATTTTTTTATCTCCGGATATATTATTACTTTGGTAAAGTTATTTTAGTGTTTCGAATGTCATACACTTCATTTTTATGTAAACACTCTTCCAATCAGTTTTCATCCTGATAATAGATATCCTTAACATTCCTTCTATGTTTTTAATATCTTCAAAATGAATTTACCTTTCTCATAATATTTTATATCGAACACAGATATTCCCTCTTATATCTGTATTCTGGGGAGGGACTTATGTAGCATTTTATTTCACTGTATTGTGTTGATATATGTAACAACTCATTGAACATTTTTTGTTTAGTTGTACTGAAAAAGACTTTTTGCTCGCTCGTTGACTAATACAACATCCTGATATATACTTCGCGTTAACTCCTGATATTTACGCTGTCTGACGCAGGTGGATCAGCAGTGTCGGGAATTATAAATAGGCGATAGTGTATCTGGACACGTATATAAAATTTGGAGTCATTTCAGAGCTCGACAGTAGACTGACATCAATTGAAGGAACAAAGGGAACCTAGGAGCACTGGACAGCTGTTTCGTCCTGGCATGGGACTCCTCAACAGTGCGCACCCACAACCCGCCAGGGGTCGAACCGCTACCTTCAGGTTTCATGGCCAGCACGTTACCATTGAGCCACCAGGTCAGAATCCAATGGTCCATATTTCCAACCTCTGTTAGCTCACGATATAGCGCAACCACCACCCAATGTCATCGTTGAGTAACTGTTCTCACGACCATCATTATACTGTATAACTGCAGTAATGCTGCAAACAAACACATCCAATATATGACCCTATTGGACAACAGTGTTTAACTTCTGTTGCATTATATCATGATAGTTGTGATTTTGAAGTATGTTCTAACATTACACTGCTACATTCTGTATTATTATATCACGTCACGGTTGAATTATTCTTTTGCTTCAATCAGTTACCTTATGCTTAAGTAACCGCTGTTTGATATAAAAAGTTAATAGGCTCTAGAACCATTGAGTTTTTGGAAAAAAGTTACGAAGATATTGGTGTACCTTAAACAGTTTAGAGGATTGAAAATTGTACGTCAAACTAAATTAACCAGTGATGAGCACGTCAGGCATTTGATACCGTCCTAACTAAGGAGGTACGGGTAGATCCCCTGGACATTAGGACCTTCTGTGTTAGCTGGAGTGCATGGCCTGTTGTATTCACCGCTTTCATGCATATGTACTCAGATAGAAGCCAGCCTATTGGCAGGTGACTGTAAGCTGATTTTAAATAGGTAAGGCTTGTAAAATTGGAATTAACACTTTCTTTATTCACGTTCTACGACAACTACATCTCATAAGAATTCGTATAAG